>CM068375.1:333909320-334509320 GCA_034769895.1 Magicicada septendecula | reverse complement strand
TCGATGTAGCACTCGTCAGCAGAACTAAGGTGATATTCACACTTTTATTTTCCTTTTTGGGGCCAGACCGGCAGTGCGCCTGTTTTACATTAAATATCTTTGAAGCCATGTGACCACGTGTCCAGACTGTCTGCTAGAAAGGGGGGCTGGTGATCATGACTCTGAACTTTATAAGTTAAATTCAAGCACACCTTTTTTTATAACTGATATACATAACACTAAGTACTGCTTGTAATTGTGTGCTGCACTGGGGGAGCGTGCCAGAGATATTTTTTTTACACTTGGACATTTTACAGTTTGCGTCATTAGCTTTTTACTTTTTAGAAATTTATAGAACAGGTTAGTAGCTCTGTTCCGGCTGGAACAGAAATGAATAAATACTAACTTCATTTTGGGTTTAACATTTAAGGGCTGGGGGTTTTCCTTTGTTTTTTTTTTGGGCCGTTTTCTGGGGTTTAAAAGGGGACTTATTTTTCTCTGACACAGGTTGGTGCAACCTCAGGCAGGTTGGAGGCCTGTCAAACTTTGTCAACCACATGCTGGCGCGCTGCCACAGTTGCTAGGGCACAACCGTCTTATTGTATTTTTTCATTTTAATTATATTTATATAGCCATTCGGGGTTAATAGAAAATAATTTGTTTTTTCCTCTGGACATGTATTAGTTGATTTTGCTCCTTACAAAAGGACTATACTGATTGTTTTTCTTAACTGCCAAACACATATTGATTAACTTTCACTTGTAGTATCTGCTGTTTAATTTTCTTTAACTCTAAAACATATACTCATTATTTTTTGTAAAACATTTATTGTCTAAATTTTTCTGAAATTGTAAAGCCTCGAGTGATTAATTTCTGATTGTTAAAGTACACATTGAGTTTTTCAATCCTTCGGAATTTGTGACGTAAAGTAACCGTTTAGAATTGTATACAACTGTTTGAAATCAGGTGATCCAGTTCTGTAAATTTTTATCTAATGCTGTGGAAGGAACTTAAGGTTCATACACTCATGATGGGTTATTGATCAGTGGAATGCTATGCAAATGGGCGGTCCGGTTTTATTTATGCGTTATGAGTTTTATCATCCTTTCTGGGGTTTTGGCTTTTATGTAATTCTGCAAAAACGGGTTGTTGATGGGCGAATATTTTATCACTCCTGGTTTCTATGTATTGTAGTTATACTGCCTGCTGGGCGGGTGCATTCCAGGGGCATTCGTGTTAGAATTGATGTAATTGGGAGTTTGTGTGCCTTATGTTTCTGTGTGTGTCATGTTTGTCCGTGTCTAGCTAGCCACAAGATGGGGAGAACTTTATATTATATTTATATATATATTTGCTGAATTTGTACACACTTGTTATGCTATACACATGTTGTTTTGCTTGTTGTGCTTTATATTTATATATATGTATATATTTACTGAATTTATACACACTTTTTATGATGTACACATGTTGTTTTAATTTAATACTGTTAAATCAGGGCTTAAATTATTCGTGATAATTATGATTCATGGGGGGGATAATGATGTACTGGAGTTGGCCTGCATGTATGAATTCTAGGCATACAATAAACTTCTTATTGTTACATTACAGCTGAGTTTCATTGCAAGTCCCGTCATACTGGACCCGGCACAATTTTTTGCTCCTCTAGGCTCCTACCTAGACCTAATTAACTTGTGGCTTCTCTTTCAAAAAATATTAAGATTAAAGAAGTTGTTTTATATTCAAAAAATACATAAAAGGAAGGAGGGGTTACAAAATATATATCTTCAATAAGAAGTGTAATATAAAAGTACGGTAAGAATATATTTCAGAAAATTGTAACAGACATAATAATTTGATCATACACACACGCACACACACACATGTATTAAATTCAATAAATAATGTGCTTGATAATGTCTTAATGCAAAAATGAATTTTTAAAATTACAAATGGTCTGTAAACCATATTTAAGTTTGTGTACAGTGACACAGTAATCGCTTTGAATAAGGAACCCCCTCGGGTATATGTCTTACATCAACTTTCAAACGTGTACGCGAGCTACCCTACCGCCGTATGATATATATACACAAGAAGACTTGTCACTATTTCTCATTTGCATGATACACTACACTCATCGTGCAATCGACTATTGTGTGTGTGTAACAACAACATTTAAGAGGTAAGTAAAAAGATTTGCATATGTTAATAAGTAAACATAATTTTATTGAATATTCAGATTTTATTTAAATTGAGCTTATAGTCGTCTATTTTTGATTTTTTGGTCTGCTGCCTAATGAACCACTTGTGCTTAGGTCAGTTACTGATGTCTCTCGATAAGAACGGGGTTTTTGTCGGGTACGATGTTTGATAGGGGTTTGACAGATATTTTTTGATGTGTTTGCGGATTTGCAATTCTAAGTGTTCTAAATACGCTGTCCTGTTTTTTAAAATTTATTCAGGTATTAATCTGTTTGTTTAAACGTTTGATCTATGTACGTGACCATACGTACTTGTTTTCGTAATGTTTGTTATAATAACTTTCATGTTCTGGATTTGTGGTATGTGCTGTGTGTGTGTGTGTGTGTGTGTGTGTGTGTGTGTGTGTGTTGAAAGCCTTATGTGTATATATAGCACATAATGTATATGATAATGAAGCAGGTACTGTTATTATTATTATTATGGGAACAAGAAGATGAATTCTTATCAGAACATTGAATGGTTAACTGCATCCAAACATACTGTCAGTAAACGAGAGGGAGGCGAGCAGATGAATATGTGTACTTCTCAGAACATTGAATTTAAATCGTTAATTGTACCCAAACACACTGCTAGTACATGCAAGGGTGATGAGGTGAAGACTAACTACAAAAAAAATTTCAAGAAATTCCGTAAAGTATGTCTTTTCTCTTATTTGTCAATCGTAGACAATTATACAGTATTTTAAATTAGAATATTTCAAAATTATGTATAGACCTATGTCAACAATCACACCCATTCTCCCTCTACCTCGTATTGCTTCAACTAATTCACATATACAATGATACACACGCGCACGCACACGCACACACACACGCTCACATACACAATCACGTTCACTCAAATAATTGATTTGTTGTGTTTGATATTTCTTTGTATTCATACACAGTCTTGATGATAACAATAAATATGTCTTTTCTCTTATTTGTCAATCGTGGAGAATTATACAGTACTTTAAATTAGAATATTTGTGTGTGTGTGTGTGTGTGTGTGTATGTACGGATTTATTCTCAGTTGTATGGAGCGGTACAGTTATTTTTACACAATTAGAGCACAAAATACTGCATTCCATTTAATTTTATATTCAAACTACTATTATCTGAAACAGAACGTTATGAAGATTGTAACGCTCAAATTTGAATGTTACATTTGAATAAAAGAATGAAAAGAATTGTAAAGTATGTCTTTTCTCTTATTTGGCAATCGTAAGCAATTATACAGTATTTAAATTAATAAAACAGTGATATTTTGTACTATTAATACTGATTGCATGTTTTCTTTAATGCTTTGTCTTAGGTTTTACCATTAAACAGAAGTATTGTACCACAAATTATTGGTGGTAGTGATCTTTATGTTTATGAAGCCCCCCATAGAAGTGAAGTCCAAGGACCGGCTTAATGTAGTACCACATGAAGAAGAGCGTATTGAAGATTGCTAGTGACAAAGTTGTCTTTAAAATCATACATTACCAACATCATTTGTATTTGAAAATAGTTTCATTGTAAATATCACCAATTATTAAAATAATACTTTATGAAAAACTAAGGTAAACTCTAATATGCATGATTATTCCTGTTTCATATATTAAAATATAACATTTGTATAACCATTATTCGCAATGACCGAGGCATGGCCTTTATTGCGTGAAGATATTTGTGTAGAGCAAACACGTTTACGCAATATCAAGTGGTCAGAATTGATGGTGAATAAAAAAATATCCCATCGTGGTCTTAACAAATGTGGACACAAAATATGGGAACTTCGTGTTCGCTAAAGTGTTTGTACGCGCGCGTGTGCGTGCGTGTGCGTGTGTGTGTGTGTGTGTGTGTGTGTGTGTGTGTGTGTGTGTGTGTGTGTGTGTGTGTGTGTGTGTGTGTGTGTGTGTGTGTGTGTGTGTGATAAAACACTGAGAATGTCTTTGTTTCAGACAAGTATAATGTCTCCCGTTGACTGTTTTGAGAGTTACGCGTCGGATTGGCTAGAAAGGCGAGCGACTGAGGTGGTACGCAACAGGAGGCTGTTACAACATCGCACCGATTGTCAGTCTCATAATGAAAAAGAAATTAAAAAAAATAAGGACTTATCAAATATTTACGGGAGGTTTATTAGCGATCATGCTGGGGGGGTTAATTATGGTAGATTTATAGAGGATTGGGTGGATGACTATTATGTACCACTATTTCATAATATGTAATATATTTTATTTGTAAATATACAATTCATATATTCTGTATTTTTGTTTTACATATTTATATTTTGAAACATTTGAACCCTTTGACGTTCACATAAAGTCATGTGATTTGTACATTTTACTAACAAAGACGCGTCTGTTCATACTAGATGTGTGTGTGTGTATGTGTGAGAGAGAGAGTTTGTTAAGCCGTTAACGTATGGATTTGTCATCTGTAACAGCACACGCACAGGTAATTACATTATAAAGTAGGAATTTCTTCCGACGTCTGCGAGCGAGAGATGTTGTAGAAAAGATTTTTGAGGAGTCATCTCTAACAACACACGCACAGGTAATTACATTATAAACTAGGAATTTCTTCCGACGTCTGCGAGCGAGAGAGAGAGAGACATGATATATCACTCTAAAACCGATGACATAAAGAGAGAGAGAGAGAGTGCTAGCACATATGTTGTGTATATTAATTTCTAAATCGCAGTCAATGACTGTCATGTGTCAAAATTAGAAGTAGGACGCAACGAGGTAGGCGATAAATATATTTCCTAGTGATTACATTTTAGTATCGCCAATTACAATAATCCATAAGTAGCACGACTTATAACGACATGTGTGTATAATTTTAATTTATTTCACTATACACCTCTGAACCTACGTGTGTAATTATTTTTTAAACTGCGTTACCTGTGGAGGAACTGTTGCGGCAAACATTAACACTAGAACGATTATATTATTATTATTATTATTATTCAGTGATATATACATACAATTACATTAAACCTGTACAATGGACGCAGAGAGAGAGAGAGAGAGAGAGAGAGAGGACACATGTAAGTAGTTCGATACTCAGTGACAACAACACACGCGCACACACACACACACACACACGCACACACAGTTAATATTTGTCAAATATATATATTTCTAAAATCATATACAGACGAGGCAATGACCCCCCTAACAAGGATCAATCACACTGACTGATACATCCTGCATTATAAAACTATAAATTAATTATTTAATACATTGAAAAATGAAGTCGACGTTTTGACAACAAGTGAGAGAGAGAGAGAGAGAGAGAGAGAGAGAGAGACAGAGAGAGAGAGAGAGGACGCTTGTAAGTAGTTCAATACTCTGTGGCACCGTACACAGTTAATATTTGTTTGTCGAATATATAAAATTTCTAAAATCATATACATGCGCGGTAATGACCACTAACGAGAGAGAGAGAGAGAGAGAGAGAGAGAGAGAGAGAGAGAGAGAGAGAGAGAGAGAGAGAGAGAGAGAGAGAGAGAGAGAGAGTGAGAGAGAGGCTGTGAGCTAAAATTATTTAACCATCACACCGACTACTCTACTCAATGTACACAGTGAGAGAGAGAGAGAGAGAAAGAGAGAGTTTTACCTACATTCAAATGTGAGAGAGAGAGAGATAGAGAGAGAGAGAGAGAGAGAGAGAGAGAGAGTTTATATCGTGATGGATAACTGTGTCTAGAGACAGAGAGAGAGGGAGGGAGAGTTACTTACATTCAAAGAGAGAATTGATATCGACAACAATCATGATCATATAGTTTGAATTTCCCACCACAGAAAAATGTTGGCAGATCTGTTCTATACACAATAATGCAAGGTTGGTAACCCTGATCATATATTTTAATATATACACTATATAACGCACACACACATATCAAGTTTGATCCATGCATAGGTTGGTAAACCTGATCATATAGATTTAATATACATTATAAAACGCAACAAATTTGAACTCATGCAAAGGTTGGTAACTCTGATCATATATTTTAATATATACACTATAATGCATCAAGTTGGAACCCCCCACCCACCACCCACCCCTGATATGCAAATCAACTTTATTAAAAAAATAAAAAATTATATTCACGGATGCGGGTGGTCCATTGAATCCCCCCCACCACCACCCAGACCTTGATATGCAAATCAATGTAATTAAAAAAATAAAAAATCATAGTAAAAAAATAAAAAATTGTATTCGCGGAAATTCGCGGATGCTGTGGTCCTTTGGGATGCTGCGGGTCCAGCGGTGGCGGCGGCATCTCTTTGATCTTGTTTTTAGCGTTTTTTATGTTTTTTAAGAAAGGCGGCATTCCTTTGTGCGTTAGAACCCCCATTTTCCCCCTACTTTTACAGTATCTACCTAAACTCTTGTAGAACGTAAGGACGAAAATACACAACTAATCACTTAAAATCCACTTTGGTCACACTAAGTGTTGGCATTTAAAAAATTTCAAACAATGCTTATTAACATGGCAATGACCAGTTTATATTCTATGGGTTGGTGATCGATTAATTAATGATGATGTTTGTGAAATCTCCGAAACAACTCTGTCAAGACAATTAATTATTTAGTTATATCACACCACTTTTAGTCTTTTATTTCCAACTATAGTCTAGGATTTTTATAATATTGTTATTAAACCCCTTTGCTTAATTTTGCTACCAATAAATTAGAAGTACTGTGAGTAATCTTTTCTCTAATGAAATTTATGAAACTGCTGGGGGGCAGTGACTAACGTATAAGTGATTCTAAATTTTTTCTTTTGGCGTCAAATCTGACAAATATAAAGTAGCACCGTTTTAATCAACATTACAATAAACGAAATTTATGATTAATATTCTTGTAATGGATTTGCTTTTAAAGTCAACGTAGTTCTATTTTTAAAACCACTTGGGAATATTGAACTTTTGCGGCATATTTCCGTTGAAAACGCAGGGTTTGCGATTATTGACATTTTCTTAATACTAAAATATTAAACTATTTTATTTTAATCCTGGAGTTTTTGTTTTAAACTTGTATTTAACTAAAAAGCTCTAGACTGCTGCCTTGTCAAGCTAAAGAAATATCTACGTCTTTAATAGTATACATAAATGTACACATTCGTTTCATTTCATAGCTGCAAATGTTACAACAGTGACAATACTATGAGAAATGTTAAAGCTTGAAAGCAAATACTCTTAGCTGACCCGCACTAAATATCGTTGTTCTCAATATTCTCTATTCGCAGTGAATGACAAATTATAAAAATATATTGAAAAATACCTATATCTAATATACATATTAATATCTGTATCCAAAATTTAATTAATGTCAACACACGATACTTAAACATAGCTTGTATTAATTTTCTACTCTAGATTATGCATTGATTATGTTTGATGATTCCATATTTGATTTGTTTTTTAATAGCTTGTTTTAGCAAAACAATAAACTATTGTTTTAATATTATTATTGTTTCAACTATGCACATAATTCAATTAATTTATAATTGGTTTCATTTATTATACCTTTTATAAGTATTCATGTTATTTAAAACTTCAGTGTTTTTAAATCTTGTTATAGAGAGCAAACTTCTAGAGAAGAAGACAAATTACTTAATAAGATATGCTAGACGTTATGAACAAACTTTGCAATAAACGATAAATTAACAGATCCAAATGCTACCCAACTGAGATAAGGTAAAGAATCATTTATCAATAGTACCCTTGTAAATTTCCATCGACTTCACAAAGATTTAGTAACTCAGAGCAGCCTCATTTTAAATTCTATCTAATTAATCATTAATAAATTGCTCGATTATTGTGTTATACGTACTACAACGTTATGTGTATATATGTACATACAGCTGATATTACCATTATATATGTAAATGTATATTTGCAATTTTTGAACAACATTTAATGTAGTTTTGCGTTTACTAACTTCAAAACTTCACGATTGTTTTAATAATTTTCCTTCAGATACCTCTGTGTTATTGCATTCCTTATGCTTAATATTAAAATATTTCTACCTTCTTTTTAATTTTTAAGGAAATGTCAATTCTAATATTTTCTTTTACCATCTATTAATGCCCATGTAATAGGCATACTCATACTATCTCATTTTCTTTGCACTAGTTGTCTTATTTAAACTCAGGCATATATTCTCTAAAAGAATGTTATAACATTCTTTGCTACAGTAATGTGGTTATTGACGAAAACAAAGTAACTTTGTAACCGTGACACCAAAATATTTGTATCAATCTGCTCCCTTCGCAACTCCTCACTCCAGCAATAAAGTTTTCGTGTATTTCTGTCGACAATATATTCTATCTATTTCTATTTATCATGTTCAGTCTGTGTATATTTATGATCAAGCGCAATTTCTGGTATTCTTAGTTTAAGAACCACATCATCAACTTCACCTTAAATTACTTGCAGCGTTATATCAACTATTAAGAAACATAATTCCGATCATTTAACTTAACATATTGATTACGGTTTTAACACTTACTGCACGAGTTTCATTAGCCACATCTCTTCCAAGCACAGACATACACGCATACAACTACACATTGTATCAGTACTTTGTGCAGTTCGTTTAACCAAGCAATAATGTAACAGCTTTGGAAATGTAGTACTAAAGTATACGTAAAGTACTCTAGCTACAGCTTTGGAAATGTAGAGCTAAAGTACTGTAGCCTTTCTTGAAGACGTTATAGGTAATTGATATATCATATTGTGCCGTACTTTGTTCGGCTCGGGAAAAGCGAAGCTCGGTTGCAGGGGCAGCCTAACTTTCTTTTAAAAACTGGCGCATTCTCGACGTCATGCAATGCCCCTGTATCGCGTCGTCGCCGAGTGTATGTAGACTGTTTGTGAGTAGCGGTGACGAATATTCAGTTGGCCGGCCCAGCTGTGCTGTGCGCTAACCTGCATTCAGGGAAGCTTTCATAGGTGGAAATTTGACGAGATGGGTGTCGGGGTTGGACGTACAACTGTCAACCCCTCTGGCAGAGATGCTACTTGAGCCGTGAGCTGCCGTCAGTTGGGACACACAGACACACACGTGGAGGAATTCTGCCCCCAGGAATTACCAGTGCAACCTACACGCTACAGTGCCACTCAGTTGCTACATCGGACTATCCAGGTGTGATCCTTCTGTATTTAGTTTATACTATTTCATCTACCACTATACTGTAAATCGGCAGACGCTCTCAGAAACGGACTTATGATACACGCGTTTAACTTGCACAAGATCTGCAAACACACACACGTTAAGTTCTGTGCCTGCATGTGTGGACCTTGCATACAACTAAGCCTAATGAAATCTTTTATAACTTCTTATACTATGTAAGGGAATTACACACACACATGTATCTGCATGAACTGCTCTAAGTTTTTTCGTCTTTTTAATGCGTTTTATGTATCTGAGAGTTAGTTATGTCCTGCTTGCTCATGTCCCGCCGTGTGGGCATAACTCAGGAATGGGGGTGTCTGATTTCTTCATGTATTGTGGCTTAAACTATTATCATGACTTGATCCTCTGAGTTTTGCTTCTGAATTATTGAAGTTGTCTTTACTTATAAAATTTTGAGTCTATTGTTCTGTTGGGGGCAGTTCAGTTTCTTGTGTTATTTAAATTCTCATCTTAGGGGTGATTTAACTGTGAACTACTAAGCTCCATGTTGTTTGTATGTATATATATATATATATATATATATATATATATTTGTACGTTTAATGCAAAGGGTTATTGTGAGAGGGTCGGTACAGGAATTGTGGGTGTGTGTTGTATGTATTATGTATGTGTTTGTGTGTAATTTTCAATGGGGGGAATGTGACAGAATTTATGATGTGCTTAAGGAATTATACAAAGCGCTAGTCAATTTAACCTTAAACCTTATACATCACTTTAAAATTTCAATAACTACATATTAAAAACAAAATTATTATAATGGTTATCTTGGACATAGTGTTGCAAGGTGCAGTAAATTTAACATTAAACTTAAATATCAAAAAGGTTATAATGTTGTCTTGACATAGTGTTGCATCCACTCTTTTACAGCCACTGAAGTAAATTGTCACTCACAATATTATACTGTAAAATAACGATAGGTATGTAATGATGTATAACATATAGAGGTGAAAGTATTTCAATTTCACTCAGTGGCTATTATTAAATTATGCCTTGTGATATCATGTATGTGACTGCACGCTAAATAGAGTTCACACTTGTTTTGTTAATACAGTTTTTCAGTTGCAAGTCCTGTTATCCATCTAGTGGACATGTCTGTGATTGTAGCTTGGGCCTTTGCACTCTTTATGCTTCCTCTAGGTTCATCACCTAGTTTTAAATATTGTGTTTCTCCCCTTTACAAAAGAAAATTATAAAATAAAAGGGGGTGTTTCAATATGTGTTTAACAGTCATTGTGTTTTCAGCAGACATACGTGCACATAATTTTTATGAAAGTAGAATCACTTTTTGATAAAACACAAACTTTGCAGATAGTCCGTGGAATAACTTACCTGAAGACCACAATCAACTTTAATTACTTTGTGTTAAATTTATTTGCCTACGCTGTAAATAGTATTAAAATATAATGTGTGGAGATATCTTTACCAGTCACGATAATAATGTTGTCAAGCCCCTCCGTTGCGACGAAACAACGTTCACAGCACTCACACTACCCTGGTTTGCAATGATGTCAGCATGGGTCAAAGTGTGAAGGGTGGTAGACACATTTAAGCCCTCAAGTCTTTGATTGATTATTCAAGTTACAAGTGGAACATATTCGTAAACAATACCAGGTAACATCGTCATGAAAGCTTTATGAACAATGTTCATGGACAACTAAATTATTTCACAATTTCTTCAAAACATATCAGCAGTACAATTGCAAATAGCTGTGTGTTCTGCATACTTATACAATTAAGAAAACTATTATAATATAAACACAATTGATTGGACAATTGTTTATAAATATTGTGGTGTAATTTTTTTGACCTTCAACTAATTTATACATTTTTGTAAACAACATTCCATCGACTTATTGTAAAAATATTTTAATTTGCGCAATTTTTATAATTAATTACGCCTGTTGGTTTGGTATATCTATTGGTATTGTTTTAATTTATTATCATTTTAAAAGTAAATTTTGAAATCACTGGTATATTGCCTTTAAATAAAGTTTGAATCTGAGAACAATGAATATAAGGAAGTGTTATATGTTGAGAAGGCGTACTAATTTGTTAGAAGGAACTGGGGCTCGAGACTGTCAATTAAATATAAGGCGTGTGATGTTTGTAACTTACATCCACTGGGGTGTGTGGACACTTGGTTGCCTGCCAAACATCTACTCTCTACGGGTACCCTACACCAAACAATATCGCCTAGAGTCCGTTATATCTCTCCCACCGTAAACTATAACAGTTTAGGCAGAAGTGATAAATATCAACTGCAGTTCAAATGAAATATCGACCCAAGTTTAACTATTACATTTTGGCAAGTAAGAGTGGGCCTACGGGTAATATGAGACTCGCTACGAGTTCTATTCTCTTTATTATGTACAAACAAATCTATGTATTGTTAATAATAAAACTTGATAAAATATATTGCATTTATAATTAACTTCAATTAGTACCTACCAATAGGAATAGTGATACAGATTTCTATCATGGAGTTAATACCACGGAAAATAACTTTCGGATCTTTTAAAATTGACTTTAGTTAGTACCAATATAAATACTGTTATAGATTTTTATCATGGAGTTAATACGAAAGCAGAGCACAATTATAAACGGAAGTATACCATTGTAAACCGTAGTAACGACATAACTAGGAATTTATACAAAACAATTTAGCAGATAAAATAGCTGTAAATGAAAAATAGGTAAGGTCGAAATTAACGCAAATTAGGTAAAGCACTGAAGAGAATGTAGACGGAGCAAATAAACCACTGGTGTGCAGCAAGAAAACACCTTTCCTTTGCAAGAATGATAAATTACCAGCTCCAAATAAAAAATAAGCCCATTAAAATATACTTTGGGATAATGTTTTTAAGAAATACCAGTTAGGCCGTTTTAACGTAAAGATTCTGATTTCGGACCTACCAGGATAGAAGTCTGTACTCATAAAAAGGGCAATTAATTAAAAAATCTTATAAAGCATTTCAAGAGGAAAATTAACTTTTACTTTACAAGGGCAATATTAATTTAATTAATGCTTGTATAACTTCCAACAATATGTTCAGCAACATTAATTCATTTCATTTGGCCTAACTAGAAAAACTGCTTTTTACGGCAGCAACTAACGTTACTAAATCTTACGCTCAAGGTACCTGAGCCCTGGGAGTAAATTTAAATAAGTTAACTAAAATGAGGCCTACATTTTTGCATTCACGAGGTTTTCAAATTTTATTGTATTTGGATATTAGATTTACTGATCAGAATTCATGTTCCCGAAACTGGCATGAGGAGTACAGCAACAAAAATAGCATATCGATGTAACATAATCTACTTAAGCCTACACTAACTAGCTTAACCCTTACAGAAGTATCATCTTAAGTGAATTATCAACACACACACACACACACACACACACACATATACGATTACAAAAATATAATATTACCACTTATTCAAATAGGTACTACGAAAAAAACTTGGTAAGTTTTTTGCAATTTGTACAAACTTGTTTAGCACATAGCGTATGAGATTAACCATTACGATAGAACACTTAAACGAGCGTGTTTTTAATGTTGGATAACACATCCTGCTTTAACGTAATGAGGAATAGTTTATGAACAAGTTTCAATATTCGTGAATAATCAGAATTTGGATCAGGTTAGTGATTTTAATTACCTAGTTTGTGATATCTTCTATGGAACCGATTTTGATTGGGATATAAACTAAAGAAATATAGACGCATCTCTAGAGCGATTCATAGCTACCTGAAAAATAAAACACGGATGGATATCCGAATAAAATTTTACAAATCTGTGGCTCTCCCCACATTCCTCTATCCTAGTAACACTGTTGGAAAAAGGGACGTACATAGGATTCAGGCAGCTGAAATGAGATTTCTAACAGGGAAGCAAATTAAACATTGTATCGTTGCACTAGATAATTGAAGACCACAGAAGGAGATGGTGTGAACACTTGAATCGTATGCATGATATCCGTCTTACCTTGGGTGCCTTGGGTTATTACCCTAATGGGAGTGGTGCTGATGGTGAAGTAAGTAGGTCCTCGTGACTGTGGTAGCCTGTGCTCCAACTATAATATACAAACATTTGAAGGAATAAACGAAGTACAAAAGGCTACACCAGTTCCGTTATTGATAGTTAAAATGATATTTTATGACGGTACAATATTTATTTCCAATGTGGTCTTTATTCCCCCCCCACCCCAAAGTCTGCCTACGAAGCTGCAAACGCCAATGCTGTCTTACTGTTTTAATTCCTTGTCTTCTAACGAAATGGAAAAAATTTCCAAATTTAATCCAGACCACATTTTTAAAACTATAGCATTTCGCGGTATAAGAACTCTACTGCTGTGTGATCCGATGATTCAAATTTTTTCAAGTGGATCGCTTAAACTTAGACTATTAAATTGAGTATAATGAGACTTGAGTTAACGTTACGCATACCAGTGTTTGTGTAATCCTCTGTTATACATGTAAAGGGTTCAGCCATCTCGTTAAGACCTCAAAATACCGGATGGGTTTTTCGAAGTCTTAGCAACAAACATTTACACACACACACACACACACACACACACACACACACACACACACACACACACATGTAGGTATACATAGTATGCTAGATAATTAAATGTGTTATCAGAATGAACAACGAAACAAAAACAAAAAATGTCATCTTCCTTTTGAATATTAAGATGAATAATAAAACAACATGCTCTTTTCAAGTATAGGCCTACGTATAATAACAGATGTTACAATTTAAAAACCATTTTAGCAAACTAACAAACCTTTCAGTATGGTTAGTTATTTACATAAAATGTTTGAAGGATTATTTATAGTTTATGATATTTGGAAAACAATATAGAAAAAAGTTAATTCCCAAGAGAGAGCGACACCGCCATATATTTAGTTGCAAACGCTGTGCACAAGGGGAGATTTAGAGATAAGGTCTGGTAGTATTCAGTCTGTGTTTACCAATCGGAAATCCCTCTAGTGCTACAAATGAATCGGTGAATTCTACTCTACGCCAAGGTTAACTATGGCAACGGTCACGTTATCGCCTAAGGGAAAGTGATATGTAACAAAATTAGAAGATCGAGCTTGTTCGTATAGACGTGCGTGCTGTGAAAGTGATTTCACAATATTACAGGCGTAGTGTTGCAAATGTTACGTTAGTAATCTGCAAGTGTTACGATGACAATTTTTGTCTACAGATAGGTTACCGATAGCTGACGTATTTTGTCCTGATGTTCTGCTTTTTGTTTTGTTAGTTTTTGTTTGGCACCACAACTGTTTCCGATAAATAAATGTTCAAAGTAATCGTGAACAAACCTGAAATTTTGATAGACTGACTCGGCAGCTTTTCAGATTTGTCGACAATAAGCAAAGACAAATCAGACGGTTGGTGTATAGGGTTAGCCACCCTGCAACAAAAATAGCTTTACGGTCCTAAAAACCTATGAATCCTCTTGGAGATGTAGGCCTACAAGTTTAAAAACGAAAGGATAAACAATAAAATAGAAAATGATATAACGGTTGAAATCAAACTCTGCTCGAATCGCAACATACAATGTAAAATAATAGAATAAATCTATAAAGACAAATAAAATTTATAATTTGTAAAAGTTCCACCGGAAATAAAGGAATTGCTAGATTCAACCCTCTGTAGCCTGTGGAATGATAAAGAAAGACAGAGAAATACTGTAGAGGCGTGCCTACACGAGAACACAATCCATTGTAATGGCACAGGGAACATAAAGAAGATTAGGAGTATATCTTTTGGTTTTTCAACATATAAGGGTAGCGTGTCACTACGGCAGGAAAGAAATCTAATGTCTACCGAAGTCAACACAACTGATCTGAGGACATACTGCATACTACACTGCTTTGGCAGCTAATATAATAGCGATGGAATTAAAAGCTAGCAAAATAAAATATATGTTCATCTGTAGGATGGAAATTTTCAGTGTGAAATGGTATAGCATGGACGTCCATAACGTCCACTCCGTCTACTGGAATATGCGGTATGAAATGACCTTAATACATACGCAGCCGTTGTATATGTGTTATAGTTAACAATTCTTTGCTTATAACATTTAATAAACTGTACTTTCCCTAAAGCATATTTAGTTTTTTCTTTACGACAAAACGTGTTCTGAAATTTTAATTATTAAAACGAATTTAATAAAGAAAAATGTGGAACAAACCTGTCTCTTACTAAAATTACATTTTAAAACTTGTTAAGTGATGAACAATTTATAATACAGATGCATGCAAAAGTAAGCAATAAAAATATAAATGTATTTGCAGATGGTAAAATCTGTTTGAGAAACTTGGCAAGGATTTCAGGGAACGTGGCAAATAACACAAACAGTTTGTAGGTGGCAGCAAGAACGGAGAGTCAGCGCTTACACTGGTTATCACACTTTTACAAGCAGGAGAAATTTTAGTAAACCAAGAGTGTGTGGACGATTTATTTGTATGTAAAGAAAGTTTTCTTGCAAACTCAGAATTTACACACACATTTTCTATCACTTTTATATAAAGAAATAACTGTCATCCTGTTATTGCTCTATAGAACACTTGCTCTAAAGCAAGGCCCGTCTGGTTTAAAAATTATAAATGTTTGCTAATAATTAAATACAGTACTCAATATAATATTACAATGTTTATTTTTTCAGTTTATGTTCAGCGTGTGATGATACACCTAAAGAAATTCGTATTTCTCTAACCGGTACATAGTTAATATTACATTTAACATTACGTTGTTCATCATCGTCATCATCCTCAAGGTTTAAACCAAGAATGGTTTGTTCCGGTCTCAAATAGGCAAATATTACAGCTGGTCACTCCAGCGCTTCCACGGACGTCCCACACCTCTCCGTGCCCTCGGCTTATAGTTCCATAGTTGTTTGGGGAAGCGGTAGTCATCCATTCGGCAAAGATGTTCCCACCAATTCAGCCGATACTGGACGATCCTGTTGAGTACACTCGTAATATTCAGTTCCTGCCGTATATCTTTGTTTCTTCTGTGACCATGGAGATTATACCCTGCACGTGCCTGAGAAATCTCATTTCAGCCGCTTGGTTGTGACTAACCTGACCTTTCGTTAAAGTCCAATTTTCAGACCCATAAATAAATGTGGGAAGAGCCATCACCTTGTAGAATTTTAGGCCTGTTCCTTTACTTGGTGATATAAGGGTTCGCCTGATGGTCCCGCACATAAGGTTGAAATTATGCAACTTATTCACCATGTCGTTGCTTGCATTATAAGACACTGTAGCCTAGGTATTCAAAAATGCTAACTTGTTCCAGGACAGTACCGTCTATAACAATTTTTGCCAGTACGGGATCAGTTCCACAGAAGCAATACCTTGGTTTAACTTGTAGATATCCGCAATCTAGAGTCTTTGCAGAGTCCATTTAGCAAATGTATACCCATCTGCAATCTGTTTTCAGAGTCCAGCATTCGTGAAAATAATTTATTTTCCATCGATGTAGGGAATAATAATTCATACGTATGACTTCAAATCATGATAAATGTATATGTATTCGTTTGTCATAGTTGCTCAATTATTTATAGCAGTTTCAATTATTTATTATATAAATAAACAAAAAAGAAATCACTATTAGCTATTTTAATTGCAGTTACAATAAACAAAACAACGATATAGAGTATTTGTATACAACATTTCTGCAAGCTCGTGTTTGTCCAACACACAGTGTTGTCATTCACAATAAAGTTCAGTTATTTAACACTATCGCACTAAGTAAGACACGTCACCGTTTATACATTCCTGCGCAGAATGCACTAAACGTACTCTGAATCAGCGTATACAAGAACTAGTCCGCTACTTCACAAACAGTGCTTTTATTCTATGCTGTGTATGGAAGGACCGATAAGGAGCGCCATAACTCCGTAATCCTGTCGCTGGGTCAGTGCATGGAAATCGTCAGAAAAGCTACAATCTCCGTAGCGTTTAACACTCAAGTTGCTTGAAGACAATCAATCATTGATTGTCAGTAACCAATTTTACGAATTTGTAAAATTTCTGTCACCGTGACTAATTAAAAACCCTATGGATTAATTGCAAATATTATATATATATATATATATATATATATATTCACGTTTATCCATCATTAGCTAAACATGCAAGTTCTGACCAGAGAAGTTCATCTTTTTGAGACCCCATATATAAAAGTTACAAGTAAGCTTAGACATTTTATTCTTACATATTCGTAATCAGCATAAAAAACCGTAAAAATATATATCCGTTTCAAGATAGTTTGTTGAAAAAAGTTGAATAATAATTACCCTGTTAACTTTATCGTTACAAACGACTCACACGTGTAAAAAAATGCATTACTATTTTATCACGGATATCGGTTTAGCTTTTAGTGATGAAAAATATGCACAGTGTTGCCACAAAATGTATATAAAGTCACGAAGGTCACAACGTTGCCAAGTCTACTGAACGTAAGCAATTCCTGCAATATTAGCAGGTGGTGTGTCTCGGCTGTTTATACAATTACTGCTTCCAGTCGCCTACGTTTAATTCCTGTATACGATCTTAGTTATTTTTAATTTCAGTACCGTAGTAAAAATAATCTTTGAAAGACGTAATCAACTATTTTTCAACGCTGTTATTAAAAAGTGGGTTAATCATTCAATGACAGAAAACATATAAGGTATAAAATGTTGTGATCACTTTATTCACACGTTCTTTTCTTGACACGTAAATAACTAGATACTAAATAAAGATATAATAAGTATATCTTCATTGTACATTAGTATAATATGTAGTTAAGAGTACAGTGTACAAATGCAAATGCTAAACCAATAGAAACGTCTAAAAAAACACGTTCTTCTTCTGTGTATCTTCTGTAATTGTTAATTATATTAATTGAGATTTTGGCTACTTATAGAGATGTAATTACTGAACACAATGCAGTTTTCAGAATTGCTGTATATTTATTGGTTTTGAAGTTATCACAGGTTGAACTGCAAAAATGGATTGAATAAAACTTACTCATGCGGCCGCGTGTTTGACGACGAAGCTAGAGCGAGATAGTTGCTTATTATACCCTTTCTGTCTAGCGTACGGCGCAGCGCACAGTGTCCCTTTCAATACAGTATATTTAATGTATCTTTTAAATGTCAATAAATTTCAATGTAGATAATGTAGAATGTAGAAAATGTAGATAAAAGAAATGATTATGATATTGATTATAATTATAATAATTGGAAGCTTGTTTCAAATATATTATACTACATAGAAATGTTTATACACGCACTCATGCGCGCACGCGTGTGCACGTACGCGCACCCACCCAGCAGGCATATTATATATATATATATATATATAAAATTTGTGATGTTTTCAATTTGTTTCTTCTGCAAGTAGTATAATTTCGTATATTCTTTTTAACACCTGACGCACGTTTCACTGAAAAATATCAGTATCATCTGAGGTTTCTAAGTAAATTAATAACAATCGAAATAATTCTATTAATATAAAATTAACGAATAATAAAAAATTCCGACTTAATTTTACATCTTGTGCCATTTTGTCAATGTTATATGTGGACAGACTTGCTTACTTTTCTATTAAATGTAGAAATAGATTTTACCATTATTTTTTGCCGCAAACCATTTAATCTTGTTGTTTAATCCTTTTTCTATATGAATAGCTCATTACAATTATTGTTAATATTTCGTGTAAACAGCAGAGAGATGCTAAGTAGGACATTGCCTCAGGTAAGATTGCATGGTAAATCAAGACTCGCGCGTATTTCTTCCACCAGTCGGACGTCACGCGGCAAAAACAGCTGATCGCTAGGTTAGCGCGGGAAGCCGGAATGGCCCCCCCTGTGTTGTGGCTATTCAGCGCTAACACCACAAGATTTCTCATTCCCGTCAACATGAGTACCTACTCAAGGTCAAATAACATTCTTAATGTTGTAATGACAGACGTGTACGTTTACAAAACACTGTTTTGGCTGACACATATATACACATCTACGTCTGAACTCGCAACCTCTTATTTATCAGCTGGCCGGTTTTACGTTTCCACCAAACGTGTTCCAGAAAATCATATTAAAATAATATGAATATTTTATAGTAAAAACATAATAAAAATAATAATAATATACAATTTAAAAAGTTAATACACTACCTCTTGCTTATCCTAAGTTTTGTGCCGTATCACTTTTCCAAGGATTCATAAAATTGTTATCTCGAATGATACATGGATCTTGTAGAGCTCGTAATCCTAATGTTCCTTGCATGATTGATGGAATATGTACACATAATAACCGAGCAACATTTTACGTTAAACTATTGAAAATAACAATGGTTTTCCAAAGTACCGGAGACGAGATGACGGAATTGTTGAACTAAAAGGAATACCGTATATCATTTGATAATCGTGATTCGTTCAATACAATCGCTTCCTAATTCTACAGTACAATGCTCACATCAATATTGAAAACCGATAAATACATGTATAAATAGGCTTACCATACGTCCCGGTTTGACCGGGATTGTCCCGGTTTGACGACCTGATCCCGGGGTCCCGGCCAGTTTGTCAGTTGTCCCGGTTTGAAAATTGACGAGAGTAGTTTCCGTCCGGGCGAAGACGTTGTGCAAGCTAAGCTCCCGATTTTTGGTTAAATCAATAGAAAAGAGAGTTTGAAAGATTAAAAGTAATTTTTCATGAATGGAAAATTCAAAAGCTGCAGTAGTCACTTTGCACGAGTATACACATTCAAATGACTTAGGGAGCACAAAAATCCTAATGTGTGCTACACTTGCTTTCCTTCGAAAAGATGTAGAATGTGGCTGGTAGTATATCCATGGTCAAGTTCCAGAGGAAGAGAAACTCGATTAATTCTTTAATTGTTTCGTAGAACAATAGCTAGACAATGATTAGTGCCACAGGAGTAACGGAACTGCTACTTCCGACGTCATACAATGAATAATACCGTACAAGCACGCATCAGAAACTAAACAGCCACGTTGGAAGACCACATCCAAGAATAAAAAACATTATCAAATGTTTATAATCTGAGGCAGCGAAATGTATTCAGAACACGATGTAACGATGGAGTGAAATTTTTAAGCTATGAAAAGGACGAAAAAGTATACTGAATTGGATAAACTAAAAGATATGAAAAAGATTCTGAAGTTGGGATGTTTCTCAAGATCACGTCGTCCGTTCTACAAGTTGACTAATAAAAATAAATAAAAAATAACCTTCCTTTTTAATTTAGAGAGAGAGAGAGAGAGAGAGAGAGAGAGAGAGAGAGAGAGAGTGAGGGAGCGGCTATGCAAGTGTGTGTGTGTGTGAGTTTTATAAAAATTGTAACTTGGTAAACGTAGTTGGTAACAAAAAATACATTTAACGAATTATAAAAACATAAACACAATACAGGGTGGATGTACATACATCGTTGTTTGTGTGTTCGCAAGTGGGAGGTACTCTCACGTATCAAAAATTAATTACGTGTCTTATCTACTTGAGTGTTCGCAAGTGAAACGAGTTGCAAGTGCCACTGTTCGTAAGTGGGAGCACACCATCGTCGGCCGGATACGAAAAGCAGATTAATTTACCTGGTTTCTTCGAGACAAAAGCATCAACATGAATCAAAAAATTTAACTTGCAACCATTATTTTAGTAAAACGTAGATGATTGTGGGTATCATAGCTTAGGCTTTTAGAGCATAGGCTTGTACATTTATCTAGGATTTACATTATGTAGCTGATGATAGAAGTTCAAATGCGAGTTCCTGGTCCCTAAAAACATGGGTATCTCAGCTGGGAGAGTGAACTCCAAGACAAAATACTGATCCTTCAAATGTGTGCGTGTCGGGTAGGTATAGGCCTACTCTGGGCTCCTTAAAAAAGCTACTGCTAAAATAACAGTGATTTGTTCTAATTTTGTTTGCTACATAATAAGGTGACGCCGTATAACATTAAAATTTGGGTTTGGCAAAGATTATCAGAATTGGCACATTCAACAATTAAAAGTTTTGTACGAATGAGCAGAAAATAATGGTATTTAAAAGGAACTATAAAGACATATCTTATGGTCATAAACAAGCCGTAGAAGAAATTACTATTGTAATCAGTATAGTCATATTTGGACAGGTGTAGAAAAATATGGAGAAGCCTGTACAGGTGTGTCGGTGCTGATGGGAACACACATAAAAACGTTTGTATGAGATTAAACGTATGTATCCAAGATAAATACCGTTTTATCTACAACAGGTGGCTTCGAAATATGAATTTGGGGATTTCCCTTTTATTTAGGGGGAATTGTTATAAGGTAAATACAGTACAACCTGTCACATCCGGACGTATCTCCAAACTAATTTTTGCAATTCTGTAATTGTTAATTATATTAATTGAGATTTTGGCTACTTATAGAGATTTAATTACTGAACACAATGCAGTTTTCAGAATTGCTGTATATTTATTGGTTTTGAAGTTATCGCAGGTTGAACTGCAAAAATGGATGGACTAAAATTTACTCATCCGCCGCGTGTTTCACTAACGAAAGTAGAGCGAGATAGTTGCTATTATACCCTCTCTGTCTAGCGTACGGCGCAGCGCACAGTCTCCCTTTATGTACATAAATATGTAGGAAAAATAAGGAAAATATGTAGCTAAATATGTAATATTTAAGAAATATGTAGTATTAAAATACTTTCACATCAACAATATAATTTACATTTTACGAGAACATAACAGTGCCCTCTTTGAAAGGTTTTGAAAATAATAGGTGCTTCATTTTAACCTTTTTAAAATCACTTTCAAAACATGCAAATATATTTTGAGCAAAGTCAATGTAATCCATAAAATACTAATCAAGTTCGGGGCTGACACTAATCACCAGTTAGATTACCACTTCTGTTACAGAAAATAAGTTAACCCTCAGAATACACAGTATCTGAAAGTTCAAATCTTTGTTGAAGAGTTTACAATAAGACAGCATGCATAAGAAATGAATTACTTTTCAATTGTTTATTGTACTTTAGAAAATTTATGAAAACATATTTTAGAAAACAGTATTAAAAAAGAAACCTTGATATTATAAAATTAACAACAACAAAGTATTTTACCTATGGATTTCTGTAGTATAGGACATGAGTATAAAGTAAAACATTGAGAATTATTAACTATTTAACAAAGTATTTTACTAGGAGAGTTGAAATTACTATAAAATTAAAGGTAGATTTTTGACTTGAATATCTATATTGTATATATATATATATATATATATATAAAACTCTACTATAACTCTGCATAAGAATAAAGTGTCCATGTAAGTTTTTTTTTCCACTGTTTAGTTGCACAATTAATTATTAAATACTTTTCTATATTGTCTGTTGACATGGACTGTCTTCGGTCTGAGAGTATGTTTTTATATATAGAAAAGGATCTCTCGTCATCACATGTCGTCACCGGCGCATGTTTATATAGAGGAATCGTACTTGGAAGAATATTCTCAATCGATTCTACAGTTTCGCCGTTACATATGCGATAAATGGTATGTAAAGTTGAGTAACCAGGGTTTCTATTCAGCACAGCATTTAATTTAGTAGAAACTTTGTCACCGACTTCACCCTGCACAGCATTTAACTTGTTAACTGCTTCTTCAACTATTCCTATGGCCTCTTGGAGAGTCAGACCTGCAGTCTCCAGTTTCTTGATACAACTGAAATGCGTTTTGATGTACGAAACTGAACATATCACCTTAGAGTTGTTGAATGCAGACAAGGATTCGCTCGCTGACACTGCAGAATCGGGAGATAATATTTCCACCACATACTTCACAGCTTCAAAGTTGTCACTGTAGAAATTTACGGCTTCGATCCAAGTTCCCCATCTTGTAATTACGGGTTCTGGAGGCAGAGGTGTGTCAGGTAGCCTTTGTTTGTAGCACTGGATACGGTAAGGAGCTTTCAAGAACACCTTTTTTGTTGCTGATATTAATGTATTTACTTCGGGGAAAAGGTCTCTGACAGTTTCAGCTACTCGATGCAATCCATGAGCCAGGCATGTAACATGTAGTAGGTTGGGGTAAAACACATTTAGAGAATTACCTGCTTTTAACATGTATGCTGCTGCATCTGTATACAACAGCAGTACCTTCTCTTCTTTAACACCATTTGGCCATAACAAACTTGGAAAAATACAGCTTTATCGTCAGTTGTAAAAGCACTGTCAATCTGTACCCATGATTTTAACTTAGATGACAAAGATGATGCGGTCGGTGCCATGACAAAACAAGGATATTTGTATTTAAAACTCTTAAGAACTTGCGTTGAACAATACCGCACAATATATTATTTAAGACGTCTTTTGTCCAACAACGAGAATCCGCCAAGGCAAGAAACAAGCAAGCGCAGAAGTGTAGGCGAAAGACAAAACACTGACTTGACAATAACTTCAACACACCACACTGCACGCCAGATTGTTATTTACGTGTAGGCTTACACTCCGAGAGCGTCGATAATACTGGCGTCAAAAATCACATTGTGCCCTACAATAGCATAGAGTTATATAGATATTTGTTTGTTTAGGTAGATGGAATCCGTTGCGAGAATTGCAAGATCTGCGAAGAGTATTTATTTACCGCGGACAGCACGTTCTTTCCCCACCGACCCCGCTGAACGTGCGAACAAAACGTAAATGAGTGGGGCCGCGCATACCATTCTCATCTAACATCCCGTGCAAAATGCCTTACTTGTCGCTTGAACTCGTAAAAAATTTTACTTCTTGAAAGTAGAATCTATGTGTGCAATTGCAACAGATGCAATATTTTGCCTTTTCTTGTAATAAATTTAATTGGACCTGATTCTGATTAATTGCACATTTGCGCATCTGAGTAATGTTGTTATAGGCCTAACTATTTTTTGCCATTTCAATTTTCAAATTGAAGTAAAGTATAGTAAAATATGTAGAAATATGTAAGATGGAGTGAAATATGTAATATGAACAAAATATGTAAAAATATGTAAAATTAAACTCGCGGATAAGACACCTATTGATATGATTCGCCGATATCTGGCTTTTCCGTGTAAATGTGCACTCAGCATTCAAATATGTAATTACATAAAAATCCGGGCCTTAATCATCACCTACACCTGCATAAATATGAATGTAGGGGCTACTCATTACAGTATTCACTTCCCCTTCCTTTGTATTTTGATTTGACAGCATTACAGGATGTTTACACTACCTTGTAAGCACGTATGTTTCCCCTTCTGTTTTGTCCAATATACAGTAGATTTGATAGAAATTTTAAATGAAGAAGGAAACTGCTACTTGGTAAATTAATATGTATTGTGCTTTTAAAAGGAAAAGAGAGATAGCTACCGTTTTTCTAATTCTATCAGTAGGATAGAAAACAGATATAATATAAAATGTATGAGACCCCATTAATATTAAGTATTTATCTCTAAATCACCAGTCGATTGTCTCAAAATAATGCGAAAAATTGCGAAAGAAACTACCGTGTAGTTATTTTTATCTCGCAAGGGTGTGTACGATGAACTATAGAAAAGAAACTTGTAGATAAATGGTTTTAAACAATGCCGTTTGGTTGCTAATCCCCGACCTTATAACTTTTTTATATACTTGCTTTTGTATAGAAAAGTCTTATGAAGTGAAAAGAAATTAGTAAAAGAGAATGGAAAATTCCAGGGTGAGGAAGAATATTTAACGTTACGAATTATAAAACGAAGGAGATATTACAGCTGCAATAAAGAGCAGGCAACGAATTATATCAAGGGCTCAAGAGAGAAGTAACGCAACGGAAGGCTGATTGGAATTCCTCAACTTAAATGTGAAGGAGGTATTGTATAATATTAATACTACCTGTAACTACCGCAGACCTTCCTTTGTCATAAACCGTCTCCTCACCATTCCCGATGGACCTCCTCCCAGAAACCCCCGCCAACGGAGAAATAGAAATAATTAAGTCTCTTCGTCATACTTACTACACCTGGCTTCCTTATTGATAACTTAACATCTTAAATTTTCCTATCTACCTATCCGGTCTTTATCCCTCTCCTTTGTGCCTCCCCGCCTTACCTTGACGCCTCTCTGACACCTCCCTCCAGCTTTGGCGTCCTGCGTTACTGGACTTCGTCTTGGCTGTCGTTTGACTTATACTTTTATTATGGCTCTACCATCACCCATTTGGCTCTGCACACTACGTAAACACACAAATACACATCCATACACTACACTCTATCCTGAATGCCTCCACCTACTTCGCCACCGGTCCGCGCTGCGCTGGCGTGCGACTCCTCTAAATCTCCAATCGGCGGAAGGGTGCTTGCCCCAGATCAGCCTGAGTCTTATCCTCTGAGACAAGTCTCAGACAACGCAAAAAAAGGTATAATATTATAGCCTACTGTCTACTATGACTGTGAGACGCGAATATGACAGCAGATACGCAAGAATGTAGGAGGCTACAGAAGAATAAAGGAACGGTCCAACTTCGGATATTATGGCTTAAGTAATCATATTAGAAAGGATTATTACAATTTATTTTATACACCACACAATATATGTGATAATTTTAATTTTTTATTTATCTATAAATTTTGAAACGAATTAAGACCTGTATTAACATCAACCGTTGTGTATATAATTCTTTTCACTCAGACTTTTCACAAAGTTTAGTGATATATTAAAACCATGTGTAAGATAATCAATTTTTGTGAAACCTATGATATACCCATTAAATAGTGTAGACTAGACAAGTATGATAGTAGCTTAATACAGTCTTTTTTCCGGGATGAAAGGGAAATTATAATATTGTGCTCTTAAAAATGAAACTTTTTTTGTTACTAGACCAACGTTTATGAAAATCTATTTGGCTTCATTTCTCAGATTGTAATAAAATTGGAATCAATTATAGCCTATATCAAATTAAAAATTTTTGCCAAAATTATTTGTTACTAACCAAGTTTACTTTATTTTCTTAACCGATGGATTTTTGCATATCAAATTCCGTTTATTAGACATCGATTTTTCAATATAAAATTGGTCTCTAGATTACTGATTTGCGTTAATGCGTCCAAGAAAAATAGTAGTTTGATAAACCTTATTACTAAGTTTTAATGTTTGTTTACATACGGCGTTTTCAAGAAACTGTAACAGTGTTAGAATAAATAGGCCTACTAAAAAATTTGATTACATACCTGCACCTAGTTTCGTATACAGAAGCAGTGTAAAAAGTATTTTGTAAAGCTTTCTTAAAAAATTATAACATAACTGAAGCCCAAATGATGTTTAAGATTGTGCACGTTAAGTCATATGAAGTTTACTTAAGAACCTGTTACGTTCAGACTTTCTGAGATACAGTTATTGAGAAGAACAAGAGTAACAGAAAGAAAGAGAGAGAGAGTGAGAGAGAGGTCAAAGTACATGATGTTTACTACAGTTGGCTACTTATAAGGAACTTGAAAATAATTAAACTTATTGTAATGTAGAAAGTTAACGAAACATGAACCAAAAGCGAGGATTATGTGCAGCAGACTCAAGAGTTTTATTAACAGGATCCAAACAGCCTTTTGGTGAAACGATTATTACGTTAAATAATTTATTCGCAATTAAAAAGTGGTACATTTTGAAGAAAGGAAAAAACCGAGGATGAGGAACTTATAAGTTGCTATTAAAATATGTAACTTACCTTTTGGATACCTAATTATTTTACAAGCAAGTTACGGAAACTATAAAAAAAAATTAATTCTTAATATATAAGCCTTCACGTATTATTTCAAAAAAATTAGATTACTGCTCACTGTGATATAAAAGCAAAAATATAATTAATATAACATTACAACTCTGTAAGATATAAACTCTTCTGCTTCTGCAGGTTGTTATTTATATTATTGGTACTTGTAGAAATTTTTATTAATCAGAATGGTGAATAAATTTCCAACGGATGGGAGTCAACTTGAAACATGTTGCTTCGGTACTACTGTATACCAATAACTGCATAACTATATTCTTACAAATGATATTCGGTATGAATGAGAATAATTAAAAATTCGTAATTCTCTCTCCCCCGTCTCTCTTCTCCCCCTCACTCTTTCTCTGTCAATTTTCCCCATCTACCTCACTAATAGGGGCAAACCTCACTACTACCTTTAATTAAACATGACTACCTCACTATTAATTTCCTTTTATTTTCATTAAGTTAGCACGGCAGGTCCTTCTGCGACTGCACCCAAAGCGCGCCTCTTTAAGTGTTTGTTGAAATGTTACACTGCTACAAACAGATTACTCAAGTTTGAATGTGTAGTCTGTACAAACACAATGAATGATTAAACAAACAGATACAAACAAACAGTGAAGGATTGTGTGTAACACTGAAATTGTTGACAAAAAGAAGAAACTGTACGAGTTGGCGCGCGTGCGTGTGCGCGCGCGAGAGGTAGAGAGAGAGTGAGTGAGTGAGTGAGAGGACTGAAAGAGGGCGGAGGTAAAAAAAATCTGTTGCATTAAATTCACGCCAACAAATTTCTTAATGTCGTAATGACACAACAGTCTTTGTTTACAAAAATTATTACGATTGTCACGACACAAATATACAGATCTAATGTGTGTTGGCAGGCTGACGCGTTCGTACTACCAATTCATTCGAAGGCTGTATTCACTCCTGTCTGTATTAAAATAATACAAAAATGTTGTTTTATATAGTACGGGACACAGCATTGTAAGCTTCGAGGTGATGCAATAGTAACTGCGGTATTGCCATGTCGCTTCACTCACACTCACGGGCGCGTTACACTACGAAGCCAAACAAACAACGTCAGCGCATTCTCATACAATAGAGATAACAAACACACACACACACACACACACACACACACACACACACACACACACACACACACACACACACACACACACACACACACACACCTCACGCTTCTACATCGGTGAGCTACTACGATCAAAGAGAATACGTCAGCGCATTATCGTACAATAAAGATAACACACACACACCACAAGTCCTCTTCTTTCCACTGTTTTTTTCTTTCTTTATATAATTTTTGTGTTGTTTTCAATTTTGTAAGTAATTATTTTCTTTATTCTTTAGTAATATGACAATTCTCTTTACATTTTAGTTGTTTTTAAAACAGTCGTTACATTATATGTTATTTAATGAAAAACTCCATTTTTAAAAATTTAATAAAGAAAAATTAGACACATTATAATAAAAAATATACACAAAAATTTAAGCATTATAATTATTTTAAAATTCTTTCAATCAGAACTGGATTCGCTATCTTCTGAACTTTCTTCTGTCACTGCAATCACCATACGTTCTATAGCCAAATCTCTAGGGCATTCTTTCTGGTAATCGTCCTTTTGAAGCTCTTCGGAATGTTGGACGCATTTTCTCCAGCCTTCAACCGTTACTTTAGCTATCGCTTCGTCCATCAGTCTTTCAAGGTCGACCATTTTAAAAGTATTATTTCGATCGGCCACATATCCTTTCACCTGTGCCCACACCAACTCAATTGGGTTGTAATGTGCATGATAAGGTGGAAGGCGTACAACCTCATGACCCATTTCGTAGGCTATTTGATCAATTTCATATATTTTCAGCGCATTTTTTATTTCGTTTTTGTTTAGCAATTGAGCCCTCGTATCTTGCATAGAAAATTCAATTTTATGATTTCTCAACCATTCTTGAATTTCCAATTTTCTCCAGTTTGATTTAGGAGCTTTCTCACCAATCCCTTCAGTTTATAACTTACTGCTTACATGTCGGAGTCATGTGATAGTATGAAACTTTTATTGAGCAGAATTCAGTATGACGGATATTCGTGGCATACCTACGGAGATGTGAAAGTAACGTAGTTATACTTCGATTGCAGCTTGGATTCACTAAAGTCTGTTGCCTTCTGTACGAGCGGGTAAATTCTATGCAGGAATGGGAAAATTATTATGTAAAAAAAAGCAGTGATCATTAAAGACAGAGGAACTGAGTGTAGGAGATCAGACCGTTGTAGGTCAAGTACTAGTAAAACCTGGAAAAGCTTATCGTTCACTACTACATATTAAGTAGGTTTAATGAAAATTATGTAAATGGAACGGATGTAATTTCGAAACTGTTAATTTCCTTCAAGTGTGTACTAAAGTAAAGAATGTTACAATTTATAAGTTGGTAATTACACCAGGTAATGCTAACAACCAGTAGCCTACTGATTCGAATGTGTGTGTGAAGAGGGCTTTTGAGTCGATAATAACGCTATTACCTACTTGACACAGAAATTCCCGTGTCACCTGCATTTTGTATTATGCAAACGTTCGGAGGATGTAAATTTTTCAACAACATTGTTGGAGTGCCAACCTTTAGAATGAACCGTTGTGGCGGAATGCAAGATTGATTTAAAGAATTCAAAAATTCTTGGAGATAGTACACTATATTTTCAATATTAAATACGGTGTTAATAGATTCTTCGGACTTTTTATTATCCCCAGAAAATTTTTCCAAACTTGTATCATTATTTTCCTTCACAGATTCGATTCTTTGGGAATAACCACTTGTAATTTTTATCAAGTAAACACTTGACGTTTTGCACAGAATTTAGCAATTAATACAGTGTTGTACTATTTACTATGTCCCAGTTTTTCGTCAATTTCTGTGAAGCTATCGTCATTAGGAACACTACCGTCACCGAGGTGCAGTAAGTTTGTAGAAAAATCACCATCTCCTCCTCCTCCTAAATGGGCTCACATACTGCTTTGCAAATTTAGTCTGAATAGCATTCCACATCGCCGAGGACTTTAAACACACTGAGACAATATCAGCGCGGGTTCCTCTTGCAGTTACCGGTAATCTCTAGCGAGAATCCTCTGAAATAACAAATGTTACGCTACCCACTAATTTGTTACAATTTCTTAAGTCTTGGAGAGTTTGATTGACCGTTTCTATACAGTCCACAAATCGCCTTCGTTTTACCGTTCATGATTAGTTTCCGTTTTGATCGCTCTTTCTTTTGTCATGCCTCCTCTTCAATACGAATTGCTTTTTCAATAGGAGTCAGTGAGAATACTTGACTTTTTCTTCTTGGCGCATTTTTATTTTATTTTTGCAGTCGCTTTCGGATAAGGGCGAATTTATTCTGGTGTCAATTGTGATAAGGTATTAGCAGATGTCTCGTTTATTTCCGACGTGGGAGGTCCGGCTACTGTGGTCTCTTGACAATCTTTTGTTGGTGTTAATCTTCCTTCATAATTACTTTTGTCTCCTATCTCTCTGTCAATTACAGGTGAACACAGAAACTCTTCGATACTGAATATATTTTCATTTAATGGCCAAATTCCAGTTGAACTAAAACCTGCTGTCAGTTAGATGGTGTAGCTGCCTTTGAAAGAGCATCTTTTGCTAGGCCAGGTATGTCATGGTTTTACCTGGGTTTATTGTCATCCAGCTCTCAGCGGCTGCACCGAAACAGGCCATATAAACACTTGTCTAATGGCTGAAGTCAGATTGTAACGGGTATGAGGTATAAACTGTTTCATAAATAGTAAAAAAAGAGAGGCTGTAATTTATCTTGATGGATGTGCTACTCCAATACAACCTGCTGGTCCATAAATAATCAAAGTGATATCTACATAACACTCTGTGGATATAACGATAAGTGGTGGTTTCCAGCTGCCATCTATGAAAATACCACTGGTTTCACCCTTTTCCAAAGGGGTAACCCTGCTGACTTGTTTATTTCCCTTCAAACTGACAACTTTGTTAGGACAGTGCACTGTCGTTATGCTGCCTGGTTTCCTTCACATTCCAAATATTGTGACAGTAAAAATGAAGGCGACTTATCACAGAATTCCAATATTGAAGAAAGTTTTATGTTATGTTTATTAAAACTAAATGCTATTGCAAAACTTGTTGCTTCAGCCTCTCTAAAAGACAACCTTGAATGTCGCTGCATGAAGCCAGTAAAACAATCTTTTACCGGCCCAGTTCACCAGAAAATCGACATTATTTGCAAACATGTATTCGGAGGCTAACATACGAATATTCTTAGGGTACAAACCATAATAACTAACAGAATAGTGCAGATCATAACACAGAAATCTGATTTTTCTTTTTGTTCTTTCCTAAATACAAGTTGTGGAAAACGCCGAGTCTTTGTAGGGTTTGTGAGCTACATCGCCCCAGAAAGTTTTTCACTTGTACGTTTGAACCAAATATGAAAAAAAGAAAACAGAACAAAATGTTTTACTTACATTGTACCAACATACCACTTTCCTTCTGGTGAAATTGAAGGTACACCTTTAATTTTAAAATTAGGAATTGATATTAGAAATAACCACTAATTACCAATAGTAAAGACTGTAAAAGATAAACAAAATGTAATCTAATAATAACCAATAGATATACCAGTACTACATAAAGTCAAATAAATCAAATGTAATACAGAAACACAAAACCGACAATAATCCATTGTTGTATATTATAACTATATGCTTGCCATAGAATGGATGCATGACGAACAAAATTACTTGTAAACTTATCATAAAAGAGTAGGAACTAAACCAACAACATTGAATGAGGCAGAATACTATTCGAATAAGTAAATTCAAGGATTATAGCCACCCAAATACTAATAATAACCATAATAATAAATAAACCATGTTGACAGCTAGATGCAAGTAATCTTGGTTACTTTAAACCAAAGCAATTTTCAGTATAAATGCAGAATGAACTACTGCACAATAATAACAGTGCTATCAAAACAATGATAAGAGATATTCAAGCAATAACGAGAATAATTTGATAGGATTACAACCCATATAAAAAGGTAACTTCCTAAAGTATAGTAAACTCACTTAACAAACTATAGTTAAGGTAATAAAACCACAAGATGAAGAAAAAGGACACTATCAGAAGTGACAATGACCAATGCAGTATGCATAGGCCATAATAAAATGTTATTAACTATTAATGTTAGTATAATAGTAAGTATCATGTACATGTTGTGTTTATGTTAGTGTCTATACAGGAAAGTACAGAGCAACTCACCGCAGCTAATAATAGAAGAGTCAACGCAACTTCTTCAGAATCGAACTCATGAAATGGAACAAAAAACATTCTAAACTATTTAAACAAAATTAATAAACGATGTCAAAGAGTAAGTAAACCGATTTATTCATATCGGATTCAATAATAGATTGAATTGGGTAGAATAAATCAATAAACCAAAAATTAATAATAAAAACCAAAACGTTAAGAATAATAATAAAACAGACAATCTCGTCGTGCTAAAATGTTCATACACACTTTTTAAGAGAAAATTACTTAAAACTTCGAATCTAACAAGAAAAATATTGTGTCGAGTATTCATAATGCAAACCCTTAGATATCAAATATGAAATGAAAATATAAGTACCAAGTAAAATGTATATTCTATAGCCGGCAGAATAAGGGAAGGACAAATAAAATAGAGGCAGGATATCAAGAGAATGGAAAACATGGGACTACCTAAACAAGTAATAAGATACAGACCTCAGGGAAGACGAGATATAGGTAGGGCAAGGAAAAGAGATGCCTTCAGTGAAGGCAAAACAGGCTGTAATCCTATACCTTGACATGGAGAAGATTCCTAATACTTAATAGCACACTTAAGAACAAAATATTGGTATGGAGAATCATACACGACTTCCATGTTCTAAGATTTATATTTAAAATCATTTTCGAAATGAAATATTTCCATTGAAACTACTTCTTTCTACTTACTGCTTCAGCCACTTACTGTGGGCACTAACGTATACCACCTCACGTTATCGCACTTGATTTTCACTGATGATGGAAGTCGACGGCACTGGCGAAACGTCTGGTTCTGCAGAAAACATTGGTCTACGGCCAAACAGGCCGGGAAGGAATTTTAAAAACAAACTGCTTCTTTGTTGTCAATAACGTAGTACATATATACAAAAAATTATCAGGTAAACTATTACGTTACAACAAAAAAATGTTTCAGGTAAACTACCCTTTCCCCGTAACCGATCTTCACCAAAATCAATAGGCCTTGAGTCCTCTATAACTCGGGCACATATGTAAAAAAATATCTGATTCTGTTTGAATTTACGGCAGTTATCGTTCGTCATGAAAAAATTTCTCTTGTTACAACATAAAATATTGCAGGTAAACTACCCCTTTATCTTAACCTATCTTCACAAAAAACAATAGGTCTTGAATACTCTACAATTCAGGGCTGTATGCAAAAAATTATTTGATTCTGTTTGAATTTGCGGCTCTTATCGTTTGCCATAAAAAATCTAGACAGACACACAGACACTTTTCGATAAATTACTTTTTTTCATGTTTTGAGGGTAGTATAATCAGAATCTGCAAAAATCTCTAACACGATTTTTTTTGCCATCACCATACTTCCATTTCCTTATGGAACATGAAAGTAAAATCAAAGTAAATTTCTGATGGCAACAAAAATCAAATATTCTATCAAAAATTGGGGATATACATTTTTGGTAGGTATTTGGTAGGCCTACTTGCATTGCACAAGGAATGTGTTATTTTCAATAGGTTATTGATAAAAAAAGACTTACAAGTACATTGATTTTTATTACAAAATTTATACAAAACAGTTTCAATTCTAAGGTATCAATAATTAATAATTTTAAGGATAATGAACAAATTATTTCTTCATAGAAGATACATAAAAACATTGCAAAAATAATACATATCAGACAAATATTATTACAACAAAAATACCACACAGACATTTGGGCTTTGTTACTTTATCAGTAACTATAAATATTACATTCATAAAGTACATAGAATATTTATTTACAAGAACATAATTACTAAAAGTGAAAACACCTTTGATGAAATAAACATTTTATTTATTACATCAAACATAACTAAACTCAGATGACAATATAAATGAACTAAATATAGGTTTTTCTGCGAGGGAGTGTAGGATTGATTAATGGTTCAATTAGTTGAAATTATTAAAAAAAAAAAAAGCATAAACTATAAATAGAAAAACTAGACTGGTATGTTTACAACAAAATGAAAACTTCAAGTTACATTTAAGAGATATTCCGTCTCAAATCAACAAGTGCTACAACCTGACCCTCTTAGATTTATTTGAAGTTAAGTATGCATGTAGTATTCATAAATAGTAACACAAATCAATTTTTTCACATTTTTCTGACGAAAGGTTACTGAGTAATGGGTGCTCAAAAATGAAAAAAATAAATAAAATTTTTGACTTGCGCAACAATATTGATTTGTTCACAACTTGTGTTCTAATTAAGCTAGAACAATGACATCGAGTTCATTTGAAAGCTCTTTTAAAGGGCTTTCATATGATATAAAACATAATTAGTTGAAAATATATATATTTTTTATAAACACATCATTATTGCATTTACTGAATTTTGAAAAACTGTATTTTTAAAATTCTCAAAAAAAATATGTGAAAGATATTGTTTTCCTCTACATATTCTGAAAGTTTCAACTTGGGATGAGCATGGGATCACTATCAAAAGTAATTTTATGTTTATCACGATTCTGTAAAACGTCATTCAGATCGGTGAATTATTATTATTTTTATTTTCCTACCCGTGACAATTTTTCAGAATCATAGTTGGATTTATTACTTGGCCTACAAAATTGTACTTTCCTTTCATACAAATAACTGTGTTTTAAAGCTTAGCACTAGCTAAATTAATAGCTCAAAATTAATAAATTGACCTACATATCTAAAATATATATCTTAATACAGTGATCCAGGTTTTCCGTGTACAAGCAAAAAAATCTCATTTTAAAGACTATATACAAAATGGTTGGTTGGTGTGACTATCTCCCATCTGTTTAGTATTTTGTCATCGGATAATATTCAGTCAGCTGTTGTCAACTGTTGTTGAAAGTGACCTGTACATTTTCTTTTGGTGTGACATAGCCTATAAAGTGAAAAAATGTGATTAATTCTGAAATGTTGTGTTTTGAAATTAGCTTAAAGGTACTTTTGTACAATTCTCACAACAGTGTATAAGTTTATATGCCTACAACCAGTTAATATTGTAACGAGACATATGAGCCCAAATATTTCAGTAACCCAAAATATTAACACATGTCAATAATTGAGTGAAAGAGACAAACCAAGTGTTTCTTCTAAAAGGCCAAGCATGAAACTACATGAGCTACTCATCACCAAGGATAAACTCACAACAATAAGAGTTAATAAAACTAATGGTAACTAACAAGTGAAATAACATTATAAGAAAAAGAAGATGCACCGAACAATGGTTGTACCACAGGAACCAACAACCCAATAGTTTTCGGTCAGTAAGGAACCAATGAAGACAAGGAAGAAACATACTACGAGAAAGACACCTAACAACCATGGTATAAAATATAGATTCCAAGAGCCAGTCAACTATAGAACATCTTACCCGTATATGCAATGACTGAACAACTTACAGATTGAAGAGATGGACAAGAACTGACTAACTGAGATGACCAATATTGTAACGCAACAGAAATGCTAACACTCAAGTTACATAAAAACAAGGTTCACAGAATAATAAACAAGTCAATATTTAACCCCATGATAGAACAAAGAGCTAATAATTATATTTATAATCATAGATACAGGTAAATAAGGATGGAAGGAAATAATAACAAGAATAACCGAACCTGTAAGTTAGACAATAGTTGATGATATATGTTTAATGAAAAACAAACAAAAAATGAAACAATAATTTACTAATAGCAAATAAGAATTTTGAGTTAAGAGGTATTATTTTGTGACAACAAATGTTATGATAAAGTTTATGTTATGTTATACCAAATATGCGTTGAGTTAATGAAAGATAATGAAACAAGATGTATTATTCAATGACTGTTGTAGAATGAAGTGTGAAGCAGCTAATTAACGTTAATAGATTTGAATTTTCTTATATGTGATCCATAGGTCAAGATAAAATTGTTATTAGATATGGAAAAAATAATTGTTTATGTAAATGTTAATAGTTAAGATTTAATTATATGTATGAATTTATGTAAAAGGGGCTATAGATGTGTACCAGTTATAAACACAGGTAGATCTGTTTACAATAAAAGGCCTAACAGCCAAAACCACTGTATAACCACTCATAACATAAAGGTTAGGTACATCAATTAATAATAATTAATGAATACGATTTGAAGAGCTAGAAAAAACATTAAATTAATAATGATATATAATAAAATTTATACAAATTATGATAATACCATAATGCCATGATATCGATTAATAACATTTAATATCGAAAGTGGATTAAATATAAAAAAAGGAAAAAAACCGGCTTATATAAAAAAACCAGCAGAATATGTGTAGAAAATAATAAACCAACTATCGGTAAAGTTACATTCCGATAGGATAGCAAATTGATAAGGAATAGACAAAAAATATATGAAATAAACACTATATTCAAAACATGTGGAAGGAAGAAGTCGTGTGTTGCTAGGGACGACAGAAGAAGAGGAAGTTGTTAATTTGACAATAATTGCTTTGAAGATCTGAATGTGATGAGATTAAAAACCCAAGAATTATCTATTTAATCGGAATATTTTAAATCATCAGACACGATTATAAAACACAAAATCCTAATGACAATGTTTATGACTATCACCAGTACAGTTTAATACAAATAACACTACAGTATGAAATCACAATAGAGAATAAATAACTGGATTATACAAGGAAGAACTTGAACTGTCCCATATCCTTAGGGAATTGATGATATATTAAACCAAATAGAAAGAATTAACAGTATCACAATTAATAATATTCACTACACCAGAAGTTATAACCTTTCAAAAACACGGAACAACACTAATTGCTTCAACCAAGAGAAGAACGTATTTGGATCCTGGCGTTGCAGAAGAAGCATCAATCGGGCTGTAAACCAATCCAAGCTGTAATTCCGAAGTGGACAGGAGAAGAATTCCATTCTATTAAATCGAAGAAAGAAAATCGTACGGCATAATTGTCCAGAACAGTAAATTTATCAATCAACCGCCTACACGATTGGCTTCGTTCTAGTCTGGTAAATTATTATTATATTAATCATACTAACTACACAACACTTTAAATTTGTAAATCTTGCATTCTTATCTATGTATTTTTAATCTTCCCCACAGTTACAAGAACCTTCACACCCTGAATTAAATTAATTACAAATTAAAACACACTATATAACTAAATTTAAATAAAGTATCAGAATAATCAACAATCGATTCATACAATCTATAGCTCAAGCGTATGTTAATTAGAACATATATTATTCAATGTTAAAGAAGTAAACAAATAAAGAACCTTTATATATTGGCAAAATCTTGTTATTTGGAGTATGGTTTAATGAGCTAGGAATAAAAAAGTAACTGAATAAGTATAGAATAATTGGTTAACATAAACATTGAAATAACCTATAAGTTTCGTTGAGCCGATACTACAGCACTTATAGCGGAATTATCTGACACCAAAGAGAGAGAGTAAAAATACAAAATTAGACAGAATTCTCTTCAAGGTATAATAGGGTTGAACGGAATTATAAAATAACTCATTAATTATTTAAGTTACAGGTACACAAACACTGATAGTTTTTAGAGAGCTAAGTTAGTAATTAATTACTTACATCAATACATCCCACAACTCCAAATATCTCCGAGATTTACATAATTAAAATAATTCAAAACACATTGGCATAGGTGTATGTACAAATTGACAAACACAACAGTGGGGTTTTAAGGAGAGGAAACCCATTCCTGTACAATATACAACAGATAATATTATAAATGTATAGGACAAGATATGTTATAAAAGAATGAAAGTAACTAGACTGTTAACTGAATAGAAGCTGTGAATAAAAGCATAGTAACATGTTATGCATAGCACCCATGTAACATAAAGAAGTATTAAAATTGTCTCATAATAATAACAAATATTACTCAAATAGTCAAACAATCATGTAAGATAAGAAAAGGCAATAACTAAAGAGTTATTAGTTATCATTAATAAAACCAAACTTGAGAAAATAAGGTTAAAAGAATGTAAATTTGTATCAACCTAACATACACATTGTTGGTACAAATTTCACCTAAATTCACATCTATCAGTAGGAAAAGCCTACTTAAACCAAAATGTTTTGTGCCTTAAACCAAGAAGAACTGATAAGCTTTCTACAGGTACCAATATAAGATACCCAAAATGGATTTTAAATAAGAATTTAAGTAAATAAAGTGAACCAAAACCGACCAAAAGGGGATTCACTAAGTAAAACGTGAACAAAACCACTTTATAATACCAAATAGAAGTAAAAGGTTAATGTCTATACCACAAGTAAGGTGTAATGCCACTATTGTAATAGTATAAGAATATTATAAGAAAGGACATAATGTATTATAATCGTAATTAAGAACACCTGTCATGTGACACTAGGTGTAAATAATGTTAGTCAATGATATACACTAAGGGACAGACCAGTGTACAAAAAACACTAAACCAATTATAAAGAGACTACTATGATTAAACTATTGTAACTAAATAATAGTAGAAAGAGATAAAAGAATACCAAATAAGAATGGAAATAAGTGTACACCTCATAGTGCAAAATAGAGGTCAGAGAGAGATAACTATATAAGAATACAGCAGTTCTATAAGGAGAAATTTACCTCCAAACTTATAAATTTTGCACAATCATCTGGCGATATAAGAGCTTCTACAACAATGGACTCTGTAACAAAGAAAGAATTTTAGCTAACAGAGAAAAATAATTATCATTGCCAGTATCAACAAAAGTGCAAATTACTAAATGAAATAATTGCAATTTTATGGGAAATAATGTTATTAAACTAATTATGTACTTTATTAAGAACTTTTGTTTTCCAGCAGCTTCCAAAACTCTTTATATAAAAAATAATATAAACAAACTTATTTAGAGCTTCTAACAATACTTATCTTAAAATTATCATATGATTATACTTTCCAAAGGAAGCCCCTGATTTGAAAGCATTGACACATAATACTACTAATTAAAAATGATTCCAACTACTATGTTACTAAATTTTCTCATTTAAAATGTAAATGGGACTGTTAATAACTTTATATTGTTGTTATTAACAAGACAAAAGAATCATTAATGGCTATTTTATCACAAACTTCAAAATCTCCTATAAAGCTTGCTCAATGAAATAGGACATTCCTGATGCAGAAAATTAACTTTGCCATAACACAAATTAAATAGGCTAACACCCAAACAAAAAAATGCTTTGAAAACAAAACATTAATGAAATATGGTATGAATTAATTGTGCTACATTCAAAGCTGATTTTCTTAATTGATTTAAAGTACCTATACAAGTCTAGTTTGTCAAGTAAAGATAATTTAGGTAAACCTAACACTACATATGAAACAAACATTAAATCAAATATGCTAATGTTACAAAATTCACAAACAGAAAAAAAAATTTTAAATTATCTATAGACTAAATTGCTTTGATTATATTACCTTCTCCACTTCATATGTTTTCCACATCAATATCATCTGATGTCGATACTACTGATGGTGCAATAATAGTCATTTTTTCCCAGTCAATTCTGGAAAGTTCAGGAGGAACCTGAAAGATCATTACAAAACTCATACATAATTTTTCACTAAGTTAATAATTATAATAATATTAAGCTAATAATTAAGAGAGTAATTTATTTTCTTAACCTAGCACAATATTTGTAGGTTAGCACTATGAATTTACAAAAAGTTAATGGATTTTGTGTAAATTTCTAAAAAAAATTAAATTTACAGCATAATCTAGTAGTTATTTTATAGTAATCTATTTTAATTTAAATGAACTCAAGTCACTATTGCTTGGTTACATCCCTGCACTGAAGATTCCTGAAAAAGATTTCTAATATAATCACACAAACTCGAAAAACAAAAACTGTTCAAATGATTAACATTGAATAATATAATCCTGATTATAAATTTAACTAGAGTTTAAGGGGTGATTTTATACACCGAATATAAGGTAACATGAATAAATTAACACTGAACTTACTACGTTCCCAGTCAAATATGAAAGTAAAGTATGAAAATATATGTAGACATGCACTATTGGTGTAAGTTCTGGAGCTAAAGATAATTCAACTGTGACACAGAACTTAGTCTATTATACTTAACACCCAGGCCTATAAACTTTTGATCTTTTTCTAAAAGTAATTAATTTTATTTCAGAGTTAGGTTAGGCTTACAGGCTAATCCGCAGTAAGTTTAGCTAAATAAGTTATATTATCATAGGCCAGACTTAATCTAAATAAAATTATTCTGTGTAAAGGTATCAGTAACTTGATATTTATACAGAATAAGCATTTAATACAGAATACATATTTCATTTAACTGGAGTCAGTTCCCTCACAGGGTCTTTTTCAAAAATGGGTTAATTAATTTTATATTTTTAGTTGATTAGAGTTAAGGGGTGCTTTTATACACTGAATATAAATAACAATTAAAACTATATGTACCTTTTTTTGCTGTACGTCTCCTAGGCCTACTTTCACAGTCATCTGAAAAGTAAAATATGACATTTTTTAACAATACGAAGAATAAAATATGACAATTGATGTAGACATGCAATTATCTGGAGCTAGAGACAATTTACTGTGATAAAGAACTTAGCCTATTATACTTAACACCCAAGCCTACATAACACAAACAAATTTTGATTTTTTCCTAAAAGTAATTCATTTTATTTCAGAGTTAGGTTAGGCTTACAGGCTATTCCGCTGTAAGTTAATCGGCTAATGCCCTGCTAGTTTGCTAGTTTTGTTAACATAATTAATCACTAACTAACTAAGTGTGTTTGATATTTATGTAGCATAAGGTGACGCGTATATGACAGGTTTTATTAATGCAGTAAAGGAACAAATCTAATTTAAATAGTCTTTGTATTATTTTGGAATTCAATTTTTTAAAGCAAATGATAATACCTTATGCACCTTTGTAAAGGTTTTTACTTATTGGGGATAAGTGAACTGAATTAAAACATCAAACAAATGATTTTTGTTTCACAATCAAAACAATACGCCTACTGTATTAAATTTATTATGGCAATTCTATTTACCCTAAAACACTACAATACAAAACTCCAGAATTTTTGTTTTTGTATAAATTGGCCCGCTAATAATGAAAAAATAAAATTGTATTAATTAAATTAGAATGCTAACTTGCTCAATTATTAAATTTTGGGCAGAACACAGTGCTATTAGGCATAGTTGGTTCTATAACAGATACGTGTTCGACAAAGTAATCTAGACATGAAACATAACCTAACGTATTTCTTTTATGAATTTTATGAAAAATGCTGAATTTGAAAGTATATTTAGAGTAATATAGCTGGACTGAAGAATTAAATAAAATTTGTAACTAGTTAAATACGAGCAGAGTTCAAATTAAATATATTATAGTAAGGCGTACCATCTTGTGTTAGGTAGGACCACATTTTACGAATAAAATGATTTACAAATTGGATACATTACACATATATAGGTAGGCTAGAGTAGACAAAATAATTGTCAGACTTACAGGTCTTTATATATCTATAATAAAGAAACTTTATTTAATTAAATTGCTTCAGTGCCTTACAGGGACTTTTTTTAAAAATTAGTTAATTACCCCTTGGGTAATTATGAAGATTCTCATCAATGCTGATATTGCGCTGATATATTTTTATTATATTCTTCTATGTTATATAAACACGAGAAAAATAATTTTAAACGGCGGTCGAACCTATTTACGGAGACAAAAAATTAAATTTTTACTCCCATAAGAACGCATGGCGTTAGCCTAGGTATATTGTATTAATTAAATTAGAATGCTAATTTGCTCCATTATTAAATTTTGGACAGAACACAGTGATATTATGTATAGTTGGGTCTATAACAACCGGTAGGCCTAGTGTACAACCCAAAGTAAGCGAGACATTCATACATAACCTAACAGCTAATTTCCTACAAACAACGGAGAACATACACTAAATAAATGATCATCTTACCTTTCATTATTATTCCTAGCGCCTCCAACATATTTTTACTTCGACTTGCAATCACAAACACTTCATACGAATTACAAAATTCTGTCCCACACACGTTAGAAAACTCAACGAATTACCGCACTAGACGACTAAACAGAATAAATTATGGCAGGTCCAATATTTCGTTATACCAACTAAACAGAATAAAAACACACTTTCCTCTGTAGTGTCTGTCTTTTTTACACATGTTACAATTTTTATAGAATAATTATTACGAATGCCAATATGGCCGACTAACTACCCATATTTCATTATATACATTTGTATATATCGAACAGGTTGTCTGGCTTCAGCGTACAGCAAAAATACGATGTATAAAAATTTGTATAAGTTTTTCGTACGCTGACACACCATAACTTGGGCAAAATAACTTCTTCACCTAAAGATGTACTTATACAAGTTCCTCAAATTTGTTTTAGATACCCTGGGTAAAAATTGGCGTGTGATGAAGAAATTATGCGGCGCTAAGTCTATATATATATATATATATATATACAAGTAATGGATGCTTTTTAAAAATACTTTAATGCTAATTATATTACACATATGACGTTTATAATTTTAAATATAATACTCTGGTTACTTAATTTGCTGGCGGCAGTTATCTGTAAGTGAAACGTAGACATAAATATTATACACCTGTTTCAAAGAAAGTTTAATGTAAATGATTACGGCAATGTCTGAAATTTCCAATTAAAAAATTATTATAAGAAAGTGGAAAACCGTATTTGCCCGTTTACGGAGTAACTATCGTACATTAGTTCTTTAAATTTTATTTCTATTATAATAGTGAGTGCAATAATTTAATGACAATATAAATATCCAACTCCAAACTTAAAATTACCCCACGCTTCTCTGCTTCTGAGAATTAGAATCCGTTTGTTTTCCTCCATTAGTGCCAGTATTAATATCAAAATCTGACAGATGATACCCCTGCATTTTCTATACTGAGAATTTTTCACAAATATTATATTTCACAACAATTCAACCAGTCTGTTATTTCCAGCTGATTCACTCGTTAATCCTACGGCCGCTGTATTGGTGTCTCGTTAACTCACTTCGGGAATTTCTTACTGTTTTATTTCTTGGAAAGCTTGAAACATACAATAATGGAAAACGAGATTCTTTCAACACAACAATATGTACGGATTTTGGTTAGTATGGTAATGCTTTCTTTGATATTAACTAAAATCAGTTAAATTGACGGAGAATAAAGATTTTTTTGAACGAAGTTAGAGACTGGAGATGTTGAGGGTATAAAGAGTGAACTATAAAATTATTTTCTCAGCACAAACTAAGACAATTAAGTGACTGACAAAGACACCTGTTTTACAACGAAACCTTTAAATTATGACATCTTGACTCGTGACGAATATAGCAAGCTGACACAAATCGAGTGGATTCTGGATCTTTGATAGACGGTAGTCAAAATAATTGCCTGAACATAGAGAGTTTAGAATTGCCAGACACTATTTTATTAGTTTGTGTGTAGTATGGGCTTTAAGTTGTTGCAACGGATGACGACATCCTTAAACGTTTAGTTACATTCTAAAGTAGAATATCATCGTGTTACTTTGTTTTGAAGACTGTTGATAGCCTTGTGTGGATGAAGCGGCCCTGAATCAATCACCGGAATAAACAGTTCTCCCAAAATGCATGTTAGAGTGGTTTAGAGTGATTACCTCACACTTGAAGAAGAAAACTATTTTAACCATTTGGTTTAAGCAATATTAATAGCTGCTAGATATTAAAAGGCGAAAGCTGTAAGAGTGTACATAGCCTCTTGAAAACCTCATCTGTGTTTGTAATCCCGAACTGTTACAGGTAGATATGGTCAGCAAAGGAAAAAGATTTAATCTAGCTATATAACGGTGTTAATTAATCAGTACACTAATTGTTCAAAAGTATCATTGCAGCGTATACAAAAACAGACAGACTTTCATAACTTATTGTAATGCAAATCGTGCACTGTCTTGCAGACATTCTCTCAGCCAGACTCAACTATAAATGATAGTCAAGGATTAGTTAAATTTATATTTGTATGACAAATAAAGAAAATCTATATTGAATGAAGAAATGGGAACATAATGTTAACAGCAGCTGCGGCAGCAACAATAATACCGCTAATAACAAACTCGTAATGGAAACATCTAGTGAATCCTGGTATTAAATTATCACATGAGAGGTTTCTGAAAGTACTGTTGTTTGCGGACAGATTGCTCGTACTTCCAAATACAGAACCTAATTTGCAAAAAATTTTGTTAAGGATCATCAGATTTGAAAACAATAAAATATAAAAAGAAAATAATAGCATTTTGAAGCAAGAAACCAGGAAGAAAAAAATAGTAAATACTTGTCAAATTCTAGAACAGGTGAGCCATTTATTTATTTGAGAAATGATATTGGCTATGATAGGCATTATGATAGTGATCTTAAGTTAAGCAAGCTTCAGGCGATCTGTGGAACAATCTACCGCATTTTTACAAACAAGATACGTCGAGGGGAGATAAATGAGTGGGATAAAAAATTAAAGTTTTACAAAGTTATGACAGTTCTTCTAGTATTCTATGTGTGTGAATTCGGGACACCTACTAAGAAACAGGACAGTAAAATACAGGCCTTAGAAATGGCATGCTTAAGACAAGTTACAAATTGTTCTAAACTCTACCGTATGAAGAATAAGACAAGAAGAGGTTTTTACTTGAACGAAAAATTCAAAAATTAAAAACAACGGTGCAAAAACACTTAGAAATATTGTCAGATTACAGACTGCCAAAAAACTCTGGAAATACAACCTATAGGACACAGGTGTGTAGGTAGACACAGGAAGAGGTGGCTGGAGAATTTTTAAATACGGCACTAGCAGCACCTTGTCAACGCCTTGTGAAAATAAAGATGATGCTGTTTTTAGAGAGTTGGAGAATTAATTTTTCTGAAATTAATTTTCTACCTTGGATATTCCGTGTTGTGAAGATGATGATGAACAAACTCGCAGACTTGTCAAAAATTAGATGCAAAAAACTCACTTACGTGCTACCCCCAAGACATCACTGTAACCGTTACACAAGAGCTTGCAGCAACCTAAAAGGACCTAATTGTTAATATTACCTTGTGTATCCAGGTTTCCTTCCTTGCAACTTCTTTTTTTTTATTTCGTACACAACGCGTTTTGAGACTTATTGCCCTACCATCACGTGATAAAGTATGTTCACTGACGTGGAGTACATCAATTAATAAAAGGTACTCACATACCGTTATTTAAGTGACCCCCCCAACCAGCGTTATCTCACGGTGCACATCACTACCGATTTCGCGAGCGACTGACGATACCACATCATACTGTGCCCGCACTTATCTATCGTATTGTTCTAACACCCGTATAGCTGTATCAGATAGCACGTGGGATTTGAAAGAAATTTTTTGTTTATTCAGAAGCTGATCGCGCTGAGTTTTGAAGGCTCTGTAAATTTCAAACTCTTCCATTGCGTCCATGTGTTTACTCTTTGCAGAAATGCAGTAGTTTGAAACTGTTTTGAAAACTGAAATCATTATGGATATGATTTATGACATGTAAGGGAAAGTTTTATTTAATGTTCATAATGTTACTCTTAGGCAGATGGTTTTGTACCTATCTAAGAATTTTCTGCTTGCGTCTCCAAGATGGAAACTATTACAGTTTTCGCCCTCTATTTTATACACCCCCTAACGTCTTTCTTCTGGTTACCAACGTTACGTTGGTAACCATAGATTTCAGTTAACGTTATCAAACTGAAAAATGCATTGTTCTATAAAGCTCATTGCTGATGGATCCTGGTGTGTAACGCGTGTAGCAGCTACTTCGGCAATACATGACAAGCGTCACGTCAGATATCACATACGTTATTCACGTTGAAGGGGTATTTACAGTGATGTTACGTGTATATATCACGTAGGTAGAATAATATATTGTCATCTTGTAGCTATATCAATGATTAAACGTATTTGTAATAACAAAAACCAATTTCTTTGAGTTAGAGCCAAGCTTAGGTAACACAGCCATGTTCACTGCTGTTGTGTTATTAGACATCTGGAGCTGGCGTACTTAATTAGTCGGGCTGCGCCTACAGAGAAAACAACTGCTGCATGCAAAGCAGTGCTTATTATATGAGCACCGTAGCAAGTCACGTTCCGGAGTTACATAAATGCTTAAATGTGAAATGAAACGCCTTTATATTACAATGGTACGCCGTGTATAAAATGGAGATACGTTTACGATTTTCAAACCCGCTAGTGTCATATGGTATTACCGCAAAAAAAATTAACAACCATTGGAAGTTTAAACCGTTCAATATATAACATAATATGTAGTGGTGTAAAATATTTACTTTAAAAGACTGTAATTTCCTCAGCATCACTGACGATTCTATTGTATGCCAGTATCTGTTCAACTGATGACTGTACAATACTTTCCATATTGCAGTTATTTGTTAGACAAGTAGCATATGAATGTAAAATGTGTGTGTGTGTCTGAGTATTTGAGTTTGATTTGAGTCCTGATTACGTTTACACATTTAACTCTAAGAACCTTTTGAATTGAAAATATATTTGTACAAAAATAGGTGTAGATATAGCTTTCAAATGCAGTCTTTCTTGTAAGCTTCTGTGGTTTTAATATTACTAATAACAGCACAGTTTTCGTTCTATACAGGTTTTTTTATTTGTCTTAAATCCAAATATGTCGCTTATGTTATTACGAAGCGGTATTCTCAGTCACTTGGCGGAGCACAAGGTCTTTTCCCACATCTATGTATTCAGAAACCCTGGGCAGAATGTCAACACAAACTTATAATTTAAACAAAATATTTGCCATCTGTCAAGTGAAACATTACTGTAAATTATAAAAATGTAAATATATTAGACAAAATATACAAACCATGTGAGGTTTTTCCAGTTTAGTGTAAGTTTATGGATATTGGACTGGGACTATTTCATTTGAAATTATGTGTCCGTTTGTGTCACTCAGGGTATCGTAAAACAGATTGGTGCAGACTTCGTGTGGAGACACTACTGGCATATTAAGTAGAGCTACTGATCTAGAGTCAGCATAGTATGAACAAAGTGGTTGGTTTCAATAAAAGTAGACCAAAGTGTGTTAAACAGAATACTAGTATTGCTACAGTATTAGCCAAAGTAACAACGAAACTTTTAAAAGAAATTTTTCTACTAGTAATTTTGTACAAACCACTATGTTATCTTTGGTATTGACCAGCGCTTTCGGCAGTCAAGCCATCTTCAGGTCATTTAAGGTTGGTAAATGACATGAAGATGGGTTGACTGCCGAAAGCGCTCGTCAATACCAAAGATAACATAGTGGTTTGTACAAAATTACTAGTAGAAATATTTGAGACCACTAACATTCCAATAAATAAGTAGTTTAAAAGAAACTCTGAAGCATATGTCTAAGTTAGTTCTCGTCCTTGTTTCATAGCATAAAAAGTAAAATCAATCGTAAATAAATCAGGAAGAAAGAACATTGAGGGATCACTTAAATTATCTAATTCTTGTCAGAGCACAAATTGCAAGAACTACGTTCGTTACAATAAAACATCTGGTCACTGATAAAATTATAAATTAAAATCTAGTTAGCTACTGTAGTTTGTTGTTACGTCTTTTGTGATGCTTCCTGCTTTAAAGACATAGACGATAAGGAAGATAATGTTAATGCATTTAAGGTGTGAACAGCTTGGGTATACAGAAGGCTTCGTAGGTGAAAGTCTTTATTATTGTGGTATATAAAAGAGTTGTCAAATACTGAAGGCTTACAGATGCTTTTTAACAACACGACATTTATTTTCATTTCAGCAAGAATGTTGGGATACTTTAGGTACTCTTTTCAAGGACCCAAATATACATGTCTGGAAATCGTAATCAAGCTGAAATCAGAGGCAGGAGATCGTTAGGTTAAAGAAGAATTTCATGAATAACAAAACTGAGAGAATGATGTACTGTTGCATATTATAGGCGGCCGTATCAAAATTCTGACTTACAGTAATCATTGGCAACACCCGCCGGGAAACGGCATCACGAGAAAACAGTTAATGAAAAGTGATAAGAGAGCTATTCCAAAATTAACGTCCAATCAGAAGGTGTACACAAATTTGTTACCATAGACACACGCTGTAGCGACCAGTATCCTTTTACATTGTTATATGAAAGTCCGTGGCCCATGCGTTTATTTCCGTTTGAGTGGTAACCAACCAAACTAGGTGCCCGAAAATTCGTCTTCCTTGTCTGTACGTCGTGCAGTAGTGTCTGCTGAAACGTTCTGTCGTCTGTTGTGTATACTCACTAGTAAGTGGCAATTTCCTGGACGACATCCGAAGACGTGCCTCTCGGCCGTTGGAAAGGCGCGAGCGAAACCGATCGCCCAGTGGCGGTGACCGTGCAAGAACATGTCCCGAAAGGTCTGGTGTGGACGGTGACTGTCCCAGCGACGTCTGATCAAAAGCTAGTTCTAGCCGCCATCCATGTGAATGTATTAGGTGGTCAATCCCTCTTCCACGTCGCCGCCTGAGACATGAATGTTGCGTAGGGCAGACTCAAAAACCTCACACTTCACAGAAGGTTCAAACGGGACGGTCGTGTACTATCCTGTCGACATCCGGCTTAAGCTCGTTACGCTTGTACGAGTATGGACAAGGTTAGTATAATGTCACCATGCCAAGGTCTTGCTGTCACCAGAGCTTATAAACCAACGAGGATATCTTTAGTAAGGATAACTTTCGTTGTATACCGTACCAGAAGCGTTATCAATGAAGGAGCTGCACAAGCTGGTGAAACAATATCACAAGCAATTTTATTTGGGTGGTAATTATTTAATAACTAATACAGATACGCACGAAATGTTAAAAAAAAATCCCCCCAATTATAACATATTTGTACTTTTTCGTTTTTCTTTACGAGTAAAGGGTAAATTAATTTTACAATAGCCTCCATACTTAATGCTTCTTGAAGAATTTTGTTACTAAAAGGTTTAGTGAATTGTCTGGAGAATGATATACACTGTGACATTGCTACAAAACAAAAAAAGAAATTACTTTCGATTTCATTAAATTGGTGTATATATATATATATATATATATATATATCTGTGACTGTTTATGTTTTTATAAACGTACCATAATAATCTTTAACACGACAGACAAGTTTGAGGACTACAAATGATGTTCTTACTCTTTCTAAACGACATTACTTATATGATATGTTAAATTTATAATTATTTTACAATATCCGTTTTGCCAGGTAGAAGTGTTTACACTTTGAATACTTTATAATATTTAGAAAAGGGAAATAACCGTTATGTAAATTGTAAGACTCTCTATTACCATTTCATGTATTCAATTATGTGCAATTATCTATCGCAAAAGTCATGTAGTTGTAATTGTAATTTGCAAATTATGTGTCAAGGCAGCGCATTTTATGGTAATCAGTGCAACTTAACTGATAGCACGCTGCTGTAGGCTGCTGCGTGTATACGTGTAATATAATATACTGTTATCGTATACAATGTGTCACTCTTGATTTACGGCTCTACATAAGCACACGTTACACGTGAGTTTTGACAATGAAAAAGGAGTTTCAATAACGTTAATTACAATCTACTATTTAATGATTGAATACTTACTATTACTAGTTAGTACAAAGTTTTTTACTGTTTAGAAAAACACCTAATGACCAAACTTATCTAAACGTGTGAATTTGAAAAATTCGCACTAATAGAGAACCAAGAAGTATCAAATGAGGCATTAGAGGTATCTTTTTGATGAAGCTTAAAAGCTGTTGCCTATTGAGTAGGTTACGGAATAAGGTTATATAAAAATTCTGTAGTATATGACGCAGCAACCCGTTAGAGGGAATGCAGACAGCATATAGTGAGTATGTCCATAGACAAAATCCAAAAGTTGGGTTACAGTATAACGTTGTTTCATAAGGTTGTACGTGTTTTGTCCTACGGGGAATACCTTATATGAAGATCACAAGAATATACTAAAGATTGGAAAATGTCAAAAAAATAAAGAGAGCTTCTGAACTGGGAATAGGAAAAGTCCTTAAACATTTTAGGGCAGGAAAAGGAAAAATTATATAATACGAAAATTAAATAGGAAAAAGAAAAACAGAGAAACATTGAAAAGAAGCGAGATCTGTCACAACAGGACTTACAATAGTAGAACTGAGGCGATACTCGGGTGTAAGAGGAAACTGCAAAGTATAAGGTACAAAAATCCTTCCCAAACAATTAGCTATTATTATAGGTTTTATTAATATTATTATTATCTATAATATCAATACGTAAATGTTTTAGTGAATGGTTAGTGAGGTTCGGTCAATAATACAAATTTTAGCTATTTTGCGTCGACGTTTCGACAATATTTATTGTCATCTTTAGGACAATTGTTGCTGACGCCAAACCACAGTTGTGTATTATAGTATTATACTAAAACATTCATTGATTGACGGTCACTAAAAATTTAAAGAATTAATACGTAACTTACTGTTAAATATTTGTAACGTGTTGTTTATAAGGACATTCTAACGTCAACAGATACGTTACTGAAAATTAGTCGTTCAAATACGAATAGTTAATGGCACTTACAGGTTAAAATTATACAGAACACAAAACGTTGACCTAATTCCTCCTCAAGTTAATTCTTTCAATTTAACAAGATTTTAATTTTTCAAGCCGTTCTGCCTATTTCTTTGAAGTGTACGAGGATATCAATAAATTTCTTATTCTGTGATAACCTGGACACGTGAAATTCGTGTAGGGTAGATGCATGTTACGAGCTACAAAGCTTTGTAAATTTTATTCACGGCAATATTATAATCAAGAATTTAACTTAAGCGATAAATTAACTGATTGTATACGAAACTGGAAAGAATGTTAGAATGAATACCAGATTTAAGTGGAATTGGACTGCGCTATTCTGGAAAACTGGGTAAACAAATTCTGAAATTAGTTTTACTGCCTCCATAATTTAAGAAATAAAAGATGAAAGTGCTTCGACTGAATATATGTTACTTTAAATTCAAGGATTTAGCGGTATTTTTTCACCAGTTGACTTTTCCTTTGAGACAGAGTCTGTCTTATCGGTTATAGATGTTTGTAGATAATCGAAATAATTTCGTCCAATCTTTATTTTTAAGTTCTATCAACTGTAACGTTTCCTTCTAGCTGTAGTCCATAATGTTCATGTCAGCCAAATATGGTGCACCAGTAAAACGGGTCTAGATACCTAGTCTACTTTAACCTAACATAACCAAAACACCAAAACATTGCATTAATCAATTATAGTGTATTAAAAAAATATTTTTAATTTTGCTGATTTTCAACTTAAAGAATCTAAATCATGTGTATATTCCTAAGTGTCTTATAAATATTTACCCTAATTTATTTTGTCTGGTTAACGATTTAAAAAATTTTTGATGTAATGGACGAAGAAGTGCTGAAAATAGATTATTTGGATTTACAAAACAGTTAAAATTTATATCAAATACATTTTAAATTAACAAAAATCAAAAACAATTTTTTATTTCGCTTTAAATACTAATAAAATATATTTTATAAACTTAAAAATTATTAATTTATAGAAGGACACAGAAAGGTCAATCTGCAGAATAATTAAAGATGAAACAAAGACATAATTGGTAATGCCATCATTTTAAGGACGAAACATATACTAAGAAAAACGTTATTTCCTAAAATTATTTTCTACATTTTCTCTTTTCTTTTAAGTATGTGAGTCGATGACGATGTGTTTCAGTTTTATAATTATTCAACAATATTATTTCTGTTTGCAATGATAACCAATAATTTCATTTTATTAAATAAAAAATTAGTAATGATAATAGTCATTATTATTACTACAATACTTATATTGCTTTAATACTTTTTTGTTCTGAAGACATTTGTTCTTCTCACTGTATTAGAGACAGGCGTCATTGACAAATTAATTGATAAGGAAGCTCTACTGTAATATGAAAGTTTACTTTCATGAAACGTGTCAAGTAACATGCCGTAACGTACTGATTCATCAAATGTCTTTCAGACCATATTCTAGATTCAGAATTCCTTTGGCTGTATTCACCACGGCATCTGATAGACAATTTTCCCCACCCATGATTTCGCTATTTTGTCTGTACTGGCAGATGCAAACCTGCATGGTAGATTAGAGTATATTTGGTATAACTAACTTGAATTCCCCTATTGCAGTTAGGGAAACAAATGGTTTACTTTATAACTGTTTTCTTGTTAATTTGTCACTGATGTCCGTACATATAAATTCACAACACACGCTACTGTAAGCGTTTGTAAAATATAAACACCAATCAATTTCTCAACTAAAACTTACTGGCAGCTTCCAGAGCATCACAACTTATACCCAGCCTCGTATGATCGGTATTTTTTTATAGCTGCCGAGCCTTAGGATATTCTAATTTAAATTTTTGTGAAATATTAACTTTCATTTTTGCCTACGATTCTCTAATGTTAAAATAATTTAATTGTAAATTATAAGTTAAAAGATAAATTATTATTTAACTTTTTATGATATCTGGCTCACATTTTTCATATTTCTTTCAGTATTTGAGCCCTTTTTTGTCGAAAAATTTTAAATTCTCAAAACTAAAATTATATTTAAGTATAGTTAAAATTATCTTTGTTTCGGAATCCCACATGGATTTATCCTATATTAAACATATCTATCCCCTTTATTATGATATCTGTTTTACTTTTTGAATGCACAAATCTGCAGACTATATTAAACGATGATTAAAATACGTCATGTAGTTTTTCTCACGTGATAACTCTTTTATTTTCACAATTTTGATCCCTAAACTTTTTACCTTTTCTCTTATCCAGTTTCAGTGGGAGTCAATGTCAAAACAATAGATGTCTATAGGACAAAAATATAAATATGCGAGACAAGTCTTATTGAAACCGTTAGGTGTATTCATAAGTTATCAGGAAACACATCCAAAACAGACATATATATAGTTAGACAGACAGACATAAAGTTTCCACTTTATCGCTAGTGTCGGTTCTTGCCGTCATGCTTAATCACAGATTATTCTCTCTTTTAATATCGCGATCCATACAGTCCCCTGTAAACTTATATTTTCTGTGCAGAAACATACTTAACAATACAAATTAACACAAAGATTTTCACATAATTTTAATTTGTTCATAACCGCTTATATGCTTACGCCTTTGAGATAATTAAACTGCGTGATACGACGTCATTCAGCCATTACGAGACGTGTACAAGGGCGGGATTTGAGGTAACTTCTAGATCTAACTACACAATTCTATAACTACGCAATTATTTTCGACACTTGACCCTAAAGTAGTAGATTGTTCTTGAGCATAAACTGCGTGTAAATATAAGTGATAGCGTGTGAGAATTTGTTTATTAGCGCCTCTGTATATTTTCAATTATAGTTAAAGATGTAATTATCAACATCATATGGTGTCAGTTATTTTGTTTCCAATGTACAACAGGACGATCCGTGCGTCCGTCGTAAAGTTTGTGTGAAAACTCTAGGACAGCGAAAAGAGGTAAACATTTGCGAGATATGAACTGCACTCAGTTGAGAGCAAGACGATAGCGTTTCGGAGAAAGTCTCTAATAGTGGGAAGCAAGATTCGACATATTAATTATCCTGGCTTATCTCAACTAGACAGATTGGGAGGAGCGTAAACCATCATCTATAATAATGTGCGTGTGTGTGTGTGTGTCTGTGTATGCGTATAGAAGTACACGACGCAGCCGGTATGACTAAACTTGTGTTTCGATGAGAGATTCGTCTTCATGGAAACTTCATGTTCGGGTCACCGAACACCGGTCAGCCAATTATAAAAGAGGGAAAATTATACTTCAAAATTACAGAACCAACTGGAAAAAATAAATAAGTAGAAGAGGGCTGAAAATTGCCAATGACAGAATGCAAACACAGCACAGTATTTGTAGTAGTGGAGTAGGTTGTGAACCAGCAGAACAAAAATGTTTTGCAAACGCAAAGCATTGTGGTGGCCGCTCCTCAAAACATCAAGCTAATTGGAAAGGTCCTCTAACTGTTGAAACATGATCATTAATATTCTTTATCGGATACAACAAGAAGATCATCGGGAATTCAATTCCGTTCACTAAAATGCCTGGCAGAGATTCATTAAGTATTACAAACAAGTATTACAAACATTCACAAACATTCACTAAGTATTACTCGAAAGATGTTTAGCCATTTCGGGACGAAAATGCATAAGAAGATACAGTCGTATGCCCACTAGATAAGCAACCTGCTTGACGTGGTGACATTTGGACTGAGGGACGCGTTATACAGTGGGGTATTGACATATCTTCCAGAGTGTTCCAGCGTTTTGTAACTACTCCTGATGTGTCATTCATAAAACGGTAGAATTTTGTCGTGCCTGAAAAAGTTACGTATATAATATATGGTTTTATGTGTTTGTGTCAGCCCCAGCGGCTGGCCAATTTCATTTTTGAACCAGGGATATTAGAGTGCCTTACCTGAGTGTTATTGTGCTTTGCGGATTAGTGTAAAGCAATTCACTATTACTTAGTGCGACATTGTTCACAAGGTGACATTTATGGTTTATAGTACATTATATTATTATGTGTTGGGTTATCTCCAGCTTAAAAATTGTATACAAGTGTTTTTATTTAGTTTTACCTACAATTAAAGTTGTAACTACCAATCTGTATTGGTAACAACAGAAGTGCTTTTGGAATTAAAAAAACGTCCTACTTCAGTCATAACCTATCGTTCCAACCATTCTACTATAAAACTTTTGAATAGCTAAATGCTAACAAAAAATATGCGTGTAAAACAAAAAAGATTTTTTCTAAATAAAGAATAATTGAAAACGAATACTACTTCATGACCAAATCTAGACCTTAACACGAGGCAGTTAAAATTGGACCGTTACAACCAGGTCTATATAGGTTGGAGTAAGTTGTTCCAGATTTTCCATTATGTTTCAATACGTTTTGTGTATGTAAGGATTTACATCAATCTGCCAGCCTGTTACTCAGATGAAGACGGAAATAACTACAGAACAACACACGTATTTCGTGTGTTATTGAAATTTTTGAGTGAAAAGTTGCTAAGCAAATATAATAAGCCTACACACAATTTTTTTACATTTTATGACATAAATAAAAAATAATCAATGTTTTATCTAGAGATAGAAAAAAATTAAGAAAATATAATTACAAATATATTGTATATTTAGAAATATAACGAATACGGGAATTTATTAACACTAGTGCAAATCGGAATTTTAACATATAAATTTTAATAACGTAGAATAAACGTATAAGTTGAACGTCAATAGCAACTAACAAGTATTATTCAATTTTACTGTACGATTCAATATTATTACTTATTCAATAAAATACTTTCATCATTTTGAAAATATTTTAAGCATTCGATAAAGTACTTCAATTTTGTAATGGGAATAAGCACATATTTTTACACACAACAAAAGAGGATTGCAACACATACAGAGGTAGTAATTCTTGATTACGGTAACGAGTGAAGAGGATTACGCTCCCTTGGGTATTACATTGTTCAATACTGTGGTGGAGTACTGTTTGTTTACACCTGTAGAGCATGTCTGGAATACTTGTTTTAAATTAAAGTTTCACGGCAGGTAATCTGTTGTAACATCTTATAGTAACCAGTAGTTTACATTTCAATTTATATAATACCTTTAATTTCTGCAAAGGAAATATCCGTGTAAACGTTAATAACGGTTCCAGTGTACTGTTAGTAAGATAGTTACAACGCATATTTTTATAGTTTATGTACTTTTAAAATTTTGTAAAACAAATGACTGAGGCATTAAAAACATATTTCCATTAAAAAAAAACCATCACTGAATTACCAACACGCGATTTTTGGTACTACGAAGATAACAGATATAAAATTGTGATGCAAAATTAACTTTACCTTAATATGTGACGCAAACGTCATGGCATCACGTGCTGTGTCGTCAATTATATGAGGTAAATGTGGTAAAATGTTAAATTCCATTGCAACACTAAGTTAGTAGTTTAAACATGTACAATCATGTACCAAGTTCAAAAGATCCAACAGCTTCTGTCTACAGCTGATGAGCACTTGGGGCCAAGGGAATTCTAATAAACCTTTGCTAAAGTTCTTCTTGGCTTTCCCTTATATTGAACGGTGGGAACATACAACATGGAATACAACACAATACAACACCTTGAAGATTGGGATGACGTTAAGATGTGTTATTGTAAAGACGCCACAGATAGAGAGAATACTAAAAGAAGATATTTAGTAAAAGACCGATGAATAGAGTACGTTGGTTGGAACACTTACACAAAGAAGACATTACAAGGCTTGTCCTTTCTTACATCATTCTTGCTGTTTCAATACTTCACTTGAGGAAATAGTGAAGAATTTAGCATAAAGAGTAGAACAAGAGTCAAGAGCAAAAACAATATTAAACTAAATAGATTAGATTTGAATGAAATGAGTTGTGGAATCACTAGCCTAAAGAAAGTAGAAAAGAGGATTAAGGAATTGTTTAGAAATAAATCTTTTACAAAGAAAAGAAATTACGATCAAGCGGAATCAATATTTTTTCAAATCCAAATTAATATAATCAAGGAAATTATTATAACAATCAAAATAGAAACAGTACAGATAAGCAAGAACTTTAATAATTAATTTCGTACTACGCCTGTTCTCTTGAGAAATATGACTTGTATCATGTTACGGTAGTCACAGTAAAGTCACGTGTTCAAAGTCAAGGCTTGAACGTTTCTCCCACGTGAGCCATAAATAACTTTGCGTCTGTTACCCCAAGGACAGTTCTTAGAACTACACTGATATAACTGTGTCTCTGTCGTAAGTGTTGGGACAGTTCCACAGGGCGTATTGTGGAAGTGGTAATTCCAGTAATGTTCAGTTCATTATTATCGTAACGTACGAATATGTACCAAGTGCACATTACGAGTTTCGGACATTGAACTATTGTAAATATTTAATATTTGTGAGCTTATAATTACTTTTGAAGCGTATATTAATAACATTGCATCTGCAGGGAACGTGTTGATCCTTGTTTCGTTTAAGAATAACCTTCTTCTTTCTCCACTATCAGAAGACAGTTTATTATTTATGACTGATTTATTACGCATCTTAATTTCGCGCTTGCCGGTACTTCGTCTAATGTATCAAATAGAATTTAATTTGTCATGTGTTACTCCTCCATACTCAACACTTTGTCCTCTCGTTCTTCTCAGAATTCTGAACATTCTGAGGCAAAGTTAAATTCTTGCTTTATTATAAGTTGTTACATCCAAGAACTCACTTTACAGCTGACAACACTATGCTATAATTTCGGTTATTTAGTATCAATTTTTTGCTGCATTTAGCCTACTCAGAATAGCCATTATTTTGAAGATCGTTAATATCGGCTTTATTCTAGTTTTACAATTAGACCGTCTTCTGTTTGTCCAGCACAATAAGCTATTTACTTCATTCATTTTATGTAAAAAATTTCTGCAATAAATTGCATCACGAACAAGATATTTAAAACATACCATTTCTTTATCGTTCGTCTTATGTATGTTACCATTAGGAGAAGCCGACATGAAAGATATTATTATCAGTTTCTCTGGCATTGTGTAATCTATTCTACTATTTTATAATCACAATCTGTGCAAATCACATCAAAACGTTTCGCCCTTGTCGAATCATGTGCCTAGATATACGTTTGCAAATTGTAACTACATAAGAAGAATCAAATATTTTGACCAATAATCTTAAATAAATTCGGTTAGGAATTACAATTTTAAAGTAGGCTAGAAAATGAAAAATTTTAATGGATGACTTTCATTGAAAATGAAAATTTATAAGCAAGAAAATAAAGTGTACAGAAACAAATGGAAACAGACTGTGCCGTGAGTGGCACAAAGCATAATCACGGCGCTTTTACGCTTTAGTCTAGTTGCGTAAATGTCGTATATAAATTTCTCGGACGCCTGGAGTACCGCAAAGGTCTAGCTCGCGCATTCTGGTGACTGAAAAAGGAACGTGGCTTCACTAGCGAAGGCCCACGTACAGGTCAGTTCAATTTCCGCCACCGCCTGATTCACTAACTCTCGACAAATTTGTTCTCGTGTGCTCATCTTTATATCCGTATGGATTGTTAATCCATAAATAGCCTCTGGGTTCCTGATTCGCCAAAGAGCTCGAGAGATGAGGATGACTACAATTCCATCCGTAGTCATCTGCTGAGCAGCTAAGCTTCCACCTGAATTTCGCCGTCCAGGGGATGTAACCTGGGAACCCGAATCTTTCACCCTCTATCTGCATGGACTGTAACTGGGACTTCTGTGACCTTAAACTACACGCAGGCAGCTGACCGCCTCCTAACCATGGAATGCAAGGTGACCGTTTTCCATAATTTCAAGCTCGAGTTTCGCAACAGAATTCACACGTGATTGGCACCTTCTATAAATCAAATTTACATTTTCCTTGAACTTGAGTTGTATTGTGCTATGAATAGACAGAACTTGACGTGTGCGTAGAAGATGTGCTCAGTTGTGCACTGTTTGTATTACACTGTAGATTAATAATGAGTCATAAATTGTAGGCTGGTTAGCGGGCATCGCCAGTCCCTTTATTTTCTTTGCAACTTAGTTTTGTGTACTTTATGATAGATATACTTTTTATTCAAGCAATCCGTCTGAACTACATGCTGGAAAATTCATGAATTACCATGCCAGCCTTGCTCATGCTATAGTTGAGTTTCAATTTCTTATTTTATTGACGTTTGAATTGGCTTACAGTTGGGCGGTGAATTTCGATAACCCTTATGATAATTATTTTAACACTTTAAATTATTATTTTCGATTCTTTTGTCTCTTTCATTCTTTCGGGTCATGTCTGTGCAAGGGAAGCCTGTCTAGGGCATGCAGCTTGTGTCCGGTCATTTTGAATTCTGTGTGCCTTAAAATATAGTAAATTCCCGTTTATATTCTAGTCTATATTTCCATTTAGTTGTTTTATTTAATTGTTCGAAAATTTTAGATTTCAGTTGATAGTGGGCTGGGTATGCTAGCTGACTTGCTGGTCACATGTGTCACTGCTGTATGTAATGGAAGTGTTTCAGGTTCTCTTAGTGCAGAACCAAGGGTCATGAATAATTATGAATTTATTTTATATATATATATATATATATATGTGTGTGTTAGGCTGTTATGAAGGGGCACACAAAAAGAATTTTATCTTTCTATGGGTTACAATATATATATATATATATATATATATATATATATATATATATGTCACTACATGTATTTAATTATTGCGATGGAAATCCATGATGTATTTGTATGATATTAATGTTATGTGTTTTACGTAGATTTTGATTTCAGATTTATTGTAAAATTGTATGCATCCATGTAATTTAAGAGCAGATCTAAGTTTATTAAAAAGAAAGATAACTCAAGGATGCCCAAGAGAGATTATTGTTGAAGGATCTATATAGTTAGAGTTTTACTGTACATGCATATATAGTATGTGAGATGCTTTACACTACTTGAAATCGAACGTTAATAAATTTTGTCATGTTAATCCGGCTGTTTCATTTCCAAGTCCTGTCACAATGGGCCTGGTACATTTCAAGCTTCGTCTAGGTCATTGGCCTAGTTTTAAATTTTACGGGACGCCTTCCCCTTTTAAGAAAAAAAACATATTTTTTTCAAAAACATTTTTCTCAAAACTCTGAGAAGGGGTAATGAGGTGGCTCAAGACGGATAAACTGTAGTGTCAGAGGGAGTGTGCTTTTTTTAAATGCGTCAGACTCTATAACTTATTTGAAAGACAGTAGGGTTGACAGCGAATGCCAATTTACTTCAAAACAAAACAGAATTGCTTTGAGTAGTACAGTAGTAGTGTATTTAGAAGGAAGAATCAAAAGAATAGATTTTTTAATCCTCTGAGAAAGTTTTGTCATATTCAATAGCTGTTTAACGTAGATATTTATTGAAGAAACAGATACAGCATTATATACACCAATACTAAAATTTCTTAACACATTATTCTGAAGTTAAGAAAAAAAATATATTTACGTCTTTATGTAATTGAATTGTTTTTCTTTCTTTCTTGGGGTGTATATATATAGTTTATAGTTTATTACTCGCTGGGAATTAGAGAACGTATGAAGGCTGATCGCCATTTGACTGAAACTTTGTTTGGTTACGAAGTAAATTTAAGTGACATGAGTGTTCATGTAGGTTTGGTGAACAAATCGAGTCTTGCAAGGTATTATTGATTCTTGGATGTTTCATTACACCGCATTCTGTAGGAACACATATTTTGACAGAAAACTCGATCCCATTTAGCAGCCGAGTATTTGGATCCAGCCCCTTTATGTCTTCACCCTCTTTTGGTGATTATTACCTCTAACTTTACTATGCCCTCCATTTGCTCTACATGTCCTCCACATCTTATACCTTGTAGCCTGATTAAGTTTTCTAAGCTGTGTTCTTTGCGCTGTGAAGTATTTCGTAATTAAACCTAATGTAAAATCTATTACTGCACCTAACGGATAAACATATTTCTTCCACACATATGAATACACAAACACACGCACACACATACACATACACAAAAACACAAAATTATATAGATATCTATTTTTTTAATGAATCCTTGTAACCGTTAGTTTAACTTACGGTTTTATACGATCGGAGAAAAATTTTCTTTGTTACCTTACTCAGTTGCAAAGTTTTAAAAATTTTCGTGAAACAAAGCATGGAAAAGTACTTCTTGAAAAAGTAAAACGTGCATGAAATGTAAATTTAGAAAAAGAAAAAGTTCATTTAAACAAAAAGTTTTATTTCTTATATTTTCCACTTACTGCATTTTTTATTCCTTAAGAAGTTTAACTTTAAGAAGTTCCTTATTGTATAACAAGGTTAAGCGTGCTTTTGCAGTGTTGTTTCTGTTACTAACAAACAGTTCCTCTTTCCCAATCTTGTTCATTGTGTTCATTTTTCCAGATATTTAAAACTCACTTCACCATGTTGAAATGACATTTATATTTCTATTTGTTGAACCGACTTTCAGGAAAGCACAATTCATAAGGTTTTTAAATTAATAAAGGCTACACATACATTTTCGACTGCATCTACAGTTACTGAATTTTCTTGATTCCAGCACGTCAGCGATTTCAGTTGTTTTAATCTCCTTGTGTCACGTCTGTCCCCTCCTTCCTGAATCTGTTGCATCTTCGTATCTACTGGAATGCAGACTAACTACTTCTGCTTTGCATTTCGAGACACTAATACAGTAAATTTATCATGCAGCTTTTCCAGAAGGGGTAGATTGTTAGCAAATTTTACCAACTCCATCCGTAGTAACAGAAGTTTCTTCCGAGGATATCTCCCCCATGTGGGTTTTTGCGTAGTCCTTTATTGTGTTCAGAAAGTGTGGAACAGTAAATGATAATCATGTCATAGAAACTTAATAGCGTCGGAACTGAAGGAACAATACATGGGCGCGAGAAGACTAATTGGACAGGGCAGAGATATCTGGCAAATATCAGTAGAAACAGTAATAGATGGAATAGATAGCTGGTACATTTTATTTACCCCGACATAGCTGATATCATAACGACCATGTGAAGGAAGCAAAATAATGTAAGCGGCTACCCATGGGCTGAAGTAACCGGAGGAAGCTACACCCCACGAGCTCTCTTCCAAACGAACACTTAAAACGCACGCTATATTATGTCAGTACACTTTTTCTAAATTACAAAATAGTATTTTATTATTATATGGAATGAAGTAATATGAATCACAGGACATTAAATTGGTAGGCTTACGTAAATTACAAAATCAGTTGAAAGGGAGAATAAATTTTTGATTAACGCCCCCCAGAAACAACGTAGAATGGTAAGTACCAGTGGAAGAAAAAATAGCAGCAACAGCTTTCATAGGACAAACATATGACAATAGAGAAAATGTTCGGGAACAGTAAAAAAAGTTACAGAAGACTGAAGAAAAATAAGGCGTAAAACTTGTAACAGCGACAAAACTGAATAGAAACTACAATAACATCATTGGGAACAAGAAAGAGGAAAAGTAAATTTATCAATACCATCTTTTTTCTAACTCCTACTTACAAAACTCATTATAAATTGTTCTTTATTTTTATATGAATAATTAAATTAGTAGGCTATTTTTATGCAACAATTAAAAATATTTTGAATTACAACTGTTTTACTTAAAGCACTATGAAATGTATAAATTTTGGAAATACTGTTTTGTGTGCGGTCAGTAAAGTTATACAACCGTAGACTGTTACAACAAATTTTAGTGATACTGACTGGATTGGACATACAACAGGCTTCTGAGACACATTTCGTTTTTGAAGGTTTTTCTTATCATATACAATGTTGCCCAATATTACACTCAAGAATAAAACGAAATCATAAAATTTATGTTGTTCTGTAAATTTTGATCTTGAAGGAATTATTTGTGCTAGTTATTAAAGTTGCATTTAAGTTACAAATGCAAAACATTACATAACACAGACTATAGTTCAAAAACTGCAGTGGAAACAAAGAAACCTAAAACACATGTTTAAAAGGAATAAATTCCAAATGTTTAGTACCAAGCCACGTGTTGTTCAGCCAATATATATTGCAACTTACCGTCTGCGGCTTTTAGAAACAACGTCTTCACAAAGTTTACATGTTTCGGGACACTTGTCCCATCATCAGAACTTAAAACAATCGCGCATCATTTAAAGTTGATATACTTGTCAATCAATTAAAACATTAAAATCCAATATGAAACAAATAACTTAAAACAATATGATACTTAAATGTTTAAAGCGGGCGCGAAGGTTTAACGATGTACATCGTATGGAGATTGACCGCGCACTGAATTACGTTTTGCTCTCACCACGACAATAGCGCAAGGCAGTGTCGTACAATACATTTGACTTGAAACCCAGATTATCATTTAAAACACGCGGCTTGGTATCAGTATTGTTATATGCTTTATATATTTCGTACTCTTCAAGAGCGTTCAAATATCGCCCTTTCTTACATATGTGAAGGGGTATTAAATTAGTTTTAAAATTAGTGTAATTATGATTCTCGGAAATGAGGTGTTCTGCAAATTTTGACTTGATATTGTCCAAACTGTGAAAGTGTGTAGGCGGCCTATGTTCTGTAAATCTTTTTAAAAAACTACGTCCTGTCTGGCCCACATAAAAGGCGTCACAATCGTCACATATCAATTTGTAAACACCAGTTTTGTGTTCAAGGCTGGTAGTTCTGCGGACACGAAGATTATTCATAATATTATTAGTGGTTTTGTAAGTGACGTTTATATTGCTGGTTTTATTAAAATTTGACCCAAAAATCTTAGGCATAAGGTATGTGTACGGTGTTGCAATGTATTTGCGTGTTGTATTCTCGCGTGTTTTATGTCCGTTAAGGTTTCTATGCTTTTTCTTATGTTTTCGAAGGATGTTGTTCACCATATCAACATCATAACCATTAGTAACTGCAATGTGTTTAATGGTGTTTAATTCCTCACGGTATTCTTTATCACCGAGGGGCAAAGATAAAAGTCTATAAATCATACTGTGGAAGGCAGCCAATTTCTGGGATAAAGGATGAAAGGACTTTGCATGTATTACAATATCTGTCGTTGTGGGTTTTCTATAGATGTTAAATTGTAATTTTTTATTATTGTCCTTGGCAACAGTTAAATCTATTTACTTTCAAGTGTGAACCGCATTTTGTCATTGATATTATTCAAATAACTATGTAAATTATCAATTTGCCTTTGTGTACATTTGTATATTAAAAATGTATCATCAACATACCTGCCGTAAAATATTATGTTATTCTTGTGTTTGTTATTAGTGAGAATGAATGAATTTTCGAAATTTTTCAGGTATATATCTGCAAGAAGACCTGAAAGTGGAGAACCCATTGCTAACCCATTTTGTTGGCTGAAAAATTGATTATTATGGATAAAATAATTTTGATCAAGAACTAACTCCAAAATGTGCATCAATTCATTTATACTATCAATATCCAATTTATTAGTATTAATAAGGTTAATCTTAAGTATGCGCAGGGTCTCAGCTACTGGTATATTCGTATATAAGTCTACAATATCAAAGGAAACAAGTTTGTAAACCGGTTCAACTATTAAGTTTTTAACCTTATTCACGAAGTCAACACTATTAATTAGACTATGATCATTAATTATTTGTATATTGTGTCACCATAATAAAATCCATAATTTTTTATTTGTATAAAAACTAGTCACCATAATAAAACACAATATACAAATAATTAATGATCATAGTCTAATTAATAGTGTTGACTTTGTGAATAAGGTTAAAAACTTAATAGTTGAACCAGCTTGCAAACTTGTTTCCTTTGATATTGTAGAATTATATACGAATATACCAGTAGCTGAGACCCTGCGTATACTTAAGACTAGCAAAATACCCGTGCTTCGCTACGGAGTTTCACGTTGTACGTAATTGTACAATTATTGCTCGCTTAATAGTATAGGATTAGATAGATTGTACAAATTCTCAACTATTAGTTTGTCTATTTACATTCATAGCAACAGCTATTTATTATTTATTTCGAGAAAATCGTTAGAGCCGTTTCCGAGAAAAAAAGGACATACATTTATTAATTAATTGAACTTCGAAATTTTCTCGACTATAAGAACCTGCAAACAACGAAGTTTGTTTCAATTTAAAACAATGATTAAAAACTCAGGACTAAATGTATTCGGGGTTTCCAGTAAACTGAGATGTCAACCACTTCATTTACCAAGTATGCAATTCCCGCTATAAATTTCAGTACTTGGTTTTTCCCCTTAGGAGTGAAAGTTTTTAAAACCGTTTCTTAGTAAGCACCTAAGACCTATGATGAAGCTATGTTCAAAGTTTCATTGATATCCATTCAGTGGTTTCAGAGATATCGTGATCAGTGAGTCAGTCAGTGGTATTTGGCTTATATAGATATCTATATCTAGCCGATTTACCCAGCGTTGCTCGGGTTCATAATTTATTCATAGGCTCATAGGCACCTATTCTTGTTCTAAAGTTATATTACTTGTATACTGTATAATCTTCCTTATGTTGTTACGTTCGCATTCTAACTGGAGGAATACTCTGTAGCGCACCTGTTTAAGAACATGTCATAAACTGTATTCTTATATCTGGAGAAGAATTCTGTTGCGCGTGATGCTCCTGCTCGATTTCTAACTCTGGGAGAGGGCGAACAGCTAAATTAGTTTTCAATAAAATGTCTACAGTACTTGCACGCGCTGCATATTTAACTGTCGTTTTATAATTCATTGTGTTAATGTTGAAATAAGGCATTTGTTAAATTAGTGTCACCTAAACTTATTCTAACAATACAATACCTCTATAGATTTCAGCTTATCAATTTTTAAATTCAAACTGAAGTGCATTTATATTGTCTGAACACTATGATCTGAATACATTCGCTATCAAAACTTTGTTTTTTATACTCGCTTATAACTTACTTCGATCTTAACTTATCCACTTCTAAATTCAAACTGAAACAACTCTGAATTCACACACTATTAAGACGTTTCTTAAGATGCATACACCACCTTTGATATCATAACCTACATCTTTATTTATAAGAACCGTGGACTCTGGCCCCGCCGTCTTTCGCGGGATCCGACCTAAGACTCCCAGAGTTCCGTGGATGAACTCCGGGGAAGGCCCGTCGGACGACTCCCGTGCTATTTCCTGCGCGGGAGACTTCCACCGATGCTATGGTAACAAGAATCTATTCTATTGGGTTGCCATAATAACCAGATCTAATAGTTTTTTAAGACCCAAAGGACCCCCCAGAGGATCGTATCGAAAAAAACACTTGTCCTATGTTGGTTCCCGTTGCGTAAAATATTTGTGCCAAGTTTGGTTGAAATCGGTCCAGTGGTTTAGAAGGAGATGTGGAAGACCCCAAAGGATCCCCAAAGGATCATATCGAAAATACACTTATCCTATGTTGGTTCTCTCGTTGCGTAAAATATTTGTGCCAAGTTTGGTTGAAATCGGTCAAGTGGTTTAGGAGGAGATGTGGAAGACCCCAAAGGACCCCCCGAAGGATCGTATCGAAAAAACACTTGTCCTATGTTGGTTCCCGTTGCGTAAAATATTTGTGCCAAGTTTGGTTGAAATCGGTCCAGTGGTTTAGAAGGAGATGTGGAAGACCCCAAAGGATCCCCAAAGGATCATATCGAAAATACACTTATCTTATGTTGGTTCTCTCGTTGCGTAAAATATTTGTGCCAAGTTTGGTTGAAATCGGTCAAGTGGTTTAGGAGGAGATGTGGAAGACCCCAAAGAACCCCATCGAAGAAAACACCTATTCTATGTTGGTTCTCGCGCTGCGTAAAATATTTGTGCCAAGTTTGGTTTAAATCGGTCCAGTGGCTTAAGAGAAGATGTGGAAGACCCCAAAGAACCCCCCAAAGGACCCCATCGAAAAAGCACCTCACCTATGTTGGTTCTTCCGTCGCGTAAAATATTTGTGCCAAGTTTGGTTGAAATCGGTCCAGTGGTTTAGGAGGAGATGTGGAACATACATACATAGTCACAATGGGGGGGGGGTTTGCCCCTTAGGAGTGAAAGTTTTTAAAACCGTTTCTTAGTGAGCACCTAAGACCTATGACGAAGCTATGTTTAAAGTTTTATTGATATCCATTCAGTAATTTTTGCTCTACGTTGATTCTATGTCAGTCAGTCAGGCAAACTCCCCCCTTTTCCCTCTTTATAGGTCGAATTTCCAAAAATCCCTTCTTAGCGAATACCTACATCACATAAGGAACCTACATGCCAAATTTCAAGTTTCTAGGTGTTATAGTTTCGGAGATTTCGTGATGAATCAGTGAGTCAGTGGTATTTCTCTTACATACATACATACATACATACATAGTCACAATGGGGGGGGGGTTTGCCCCTTAGGAGTGAAAGTTTTTAAAACCGTTTCTTAGTGAGCACCTAAGACCTATGACGAAGCTATGTTTAAAGTTTTATTGATATCCATTCAGTAATTTTTGCTCTACGTTGATTCTATGTCAGTCAGTCAGGCAAACTCCCCCCTTTTCCCTCTTTATAGGTCGAATTTCCAAAAATCCCTTCTTAGCGAATACCTACATCACATAAGGAACCTACATGCCAAATTTCAAGTTTCTAGGTGTTATAGTTTCGGAGATTTCGTGATGAATCAGTGAGTCAGTGGTATTTCTCTTTTATATATATAGACTAACCTTATTAATACTAATAAATTGGATGTTGATAGTATAAATGAATTGATGCACATTTTGGAGTTAGTTCTTGATCAAAATTATTTTACCCATAATAATCAATTTTTTAGCCAACAAAATGGGTTAGCAATGGGTTCTCCACTTTCAGGTCTTCTTGCAGATATATACCTGAATAATTTCGAAAAATCATTCATTCTCACTAATAACAAACACAAGAATAACATAATATTTTACGCCAGGTATGTTGATGATACCTTTTTAATATACAAAGGTACACAAAGGCAAATTGATAATTTACATAGTTATTTGAATAATATCAATGACAAAATGCGGTTCACACTGGAAAGTGAAGACAATTGTAAACTGAATTTTCTAGATTTAACTGTTGCCAAGGACAATAATAAAAAATTACAATTTAACATCTATAGAAAACCCACAACGACAGATATTGTAATACATGCAAAGTCCTTTCATCCTTTATCCCAGAAATTGGCTGCCTTCCACAGTATGATTTATAGACTTTTATCTTTGCCCCTCGGTGATAAAGAATACCGTGAGGAATTAAACACCATTAAACACATTGCAGTTACTAATGGTTATGATGTTGATATGGTGAACAACATCCTTCGAAAACATAAGAAAAAGCATAGAAACCTTAACGGACATAAAACACGCGAGAATACAACACGCAAATACATTGCAACACCGTACACATACCTTATGCCTAAGATTTTTGGGTCAAATTTTAATAAAACCAGCAATATAAAGGTCACTTACAAAACCACTAATAATATTATGAATAATCTTCGTGTCCGCAGAACTACCAGCCTTGAACACAAAACTGGTGTTTACAAATTGATATGTGACGATTGTAACGCCTTTTATGTGGGCCAGACAGGACGTAGTTTTTTAAAAAGATTTACAGAACATAGGCCGCCTACACATTTTCACAGTTTGGACAACATCAAGTCAAAATTTGCAGAACACCTCATTTCCGAGAATCATAATTACACTAATTTTAAAACTAATTTAATACCCCTTCACATATGTAAGAAAGGGCGATATTTGAACGCTCCTGAAGAGTACGAAATTTATAAAGCATATAACCAATACTGATACCAAGCCGCGTGTTTTAAATGATAAACTGGTTTTCAAGTCAAATGTATTGTACGACACTGCCTTGCGCTATTGTCGTGGTGGGAGCAAAACGTAATTCAGTGCGCGGTTAATCTCCATACGATGTACATCGTTAAACCTTCGCGCCCGCTTTAAACATTTAAGTATCATATTGTTTTAAGTTATTTGTTTCATATTGGATTTTAATGTTTTAATTGATTGACAAGTGTATCAACTTTAAATGATGCCCGATTGTTTTAAGTTCTGATGATGGGACAAGTGTCCCGAAACATGTAAACTTTGTGAAGACGTTGTTTCTAAAAGCCGCAGACGGTAAGTTGCAATATATTTGATTTCTAAAACACATACTAGAGATGAAGTCAAAAAAAACGAATTAAATGATAGGCATACAGTAAATAGGTTCCCATAATAAACAAAATATTTTAAAATTAAAATAAGCTATGATTGTATATATAATATTTCAATATTAATTCTTTTCCCAGCTTGCAATGTGTTACATTTATTAATTGGTTTGCTTTGTTCCCTCTTGAACACAGGACTTTTCGGTACGCTTCCATCGTACACGATTCTCAACATGTGCCTTGGTTTTTTGCAATGTTCTCGAACTTTCCTCTACTTTTACTTGGACACTAGTTAGCCAAATCTGGTTTGGTCTTCCGATCTCCTTTTATCCAGTCAAATTCAAATAAATTGCTTCTGCGGTTACGTCTTATTTCTCGAGTCTTCCTTCTTTTTATAGCCACCAAATTTTTGTTGCCGTGGGTACTTCTTAAACCTTGACAACCACTTGTAGTTTGTATTCTGCGCTTATTGTAACTTTGTCACTTTCTACTTCATAAACTATTGCAGGCACGCAATTTTAAAACAACAATACTTCAAATAAAACTAAACAGGGTCTTTAAATAATGCAGATGTAATGTTAGCTGTAGAAGATTCAAAGACACCCATCGCCAAAAGCTAATGTTTGAATTCTCCTGATATTTTTAATTTTAATCACACTTGTACTTACTGTCTGTTTCCTGTGTACACAAACTAATTCCTGTGTAGGTTCTCGTTAATTAGCAGCAAATACAAAAATTGTTATCCGCTACAATTATTAGTCGTAAGAACCACTAAGCAAACTACATCCGTCTTAATACAGAACGTCAGTACAATGTACAATTGGCAACATACGTTTTTTTTACTTCAACAACTATGTATGCTCTTCCTGAAGTCCCAGCCTACATTTCCTTAGTTTTTTCTAATTCACCTTCTAATACAAGACTCTTGAACATTTTTTATTATATTTTACAAATGCTTAACAACAACGAGGCAATTAACTAATTACTCTCATCTAGTTAGCACTTGATCCGTTTACAAGAGTTAGTAGCAAGAGACTGACAGTATGTTATAATAGTAATAGTTACAAAACGAACGTAAGGCAGTAGTACTACACTTAACACTATACGTTACTGTACACTTTAATATATTATAAACAATATAAAACAGCAGTAAAAATAGAACAGTTTTAATCAGTCATTCTCAGCTTACGATAACAAGATGTTTAGTTTAAAGAAACCTCTGCCTCTCACACTGAAGAACAGTAAATGAAGACTAGAATCATTGTCACAGCGGCTGACCAAGTGAACACGCTAACAGCCGGACTGCATTATCAGTTTGTTTTATAAATTATACAGTGCGCAAAAACATATGTAAATTAAGTGGTTCTGTAATTGAATCAATAATATATCAGTATATCCAATCTAGTCAGTATAATATAATATAATGCTGAAACCTAACGATGGCGGAGAAAGTACGCGTTGACTGAGTTTATTAGGACTCATGTATATCACAGTCTACTAACATAGGTTCTGTCACTTTGTTCGCACAAGATGTATGCTTGCAATGGAGTTGTACAAGGTTACTGATGGTGTACGATGTTATAAATACATGCATGTTGCTAGTACTATAAGACGTGTGTGTGTTGGAATGTGTACTGTCTAGGAAGCTGTAGATTGATGAGGCCTTGGGTTTGTTTGAGACACACCACGTCTCACTGTAGCGTGCATTAACCTGAACTTGGCCATGTGTCAGTGTGCTCAACTTAAACTGAACCGTGTACACATTAATCGATAAATTACTCCGTTAAAGTTAGAAAGTACTCAGCAGCTGGTGATAATTAATGATAGCATGTTGACGTTACATAATACAGGAAACTTACAATACGTACAGCTTACTTTGTTGTTATATCTTAACGACAAACGTTATTATTAACGACTGAAATTTAATTACATAGTACTAGCTGAACCACTGGGCGTCTCTGCACCTTAAAAGAATAATACCTCTTTCTTCTGAATTTCACTTTTACTGAAATTCAGAAAATTAATTACATTAAATTAAAGCTCTTTTATGAACAATGACAGTAGATTATTCATTTTCAGCAATACATTTCTGCTACTGGTACCCTTGAAAACACAACGTATTATTCCCTATGTGGGAACAAGGAGATTCTAAGTATTCTGCTGCAACTTGCATGGTTTGTCCCTGGTATTTATTAATAAAAATGAGTTGGTAGTTTTATAGAAAATTAAAAGAGTTTAAATTGGAACGGCAAATTTGTTGGATCGAAGGTAATGCTGAATGTAAATAGTTTCTGACCACGGAAAACCCGTTCAATATCGTAGCCAGGAGTATATTACGCCCGAGACCTTCGATTCATAATCTAATGCTACTGCGTAATTTGGGTGCATTAGAATTGACATCTCGTTGAGATCCACCCATTCATAGCTTTTACTTTTGCCACAAATTGCTTTGAGTCTATCTTCAGTATCTATTAGTGTTTTTTTTTATTTTAATTATCTAATTTGCTTTCACAGAAACGTTGCTGTTATATCTTTACTCATTCTTCTTTAAATTTGTTTCATACATGTTACAGATTCGACACGACACATAATAGTAATAATTTTGCAAATATCTATTAAATGTTTATATTATATCGAAAAGTAATAGCTTCTTGCAATACCCTTTTTCCGAAGGCTGTCGTTTTCTAAAAGTCCATTTACGTGTTTCTTGAAAGCAAAAAATTTGGCGCATTCAGAGAACAGACTATACATTGTACTCTAAAGTCAACTAAAATTAAACTTTAATATTTTCACACCCAGCTGTAAGTATAGACCTACAGTACGTGTTGGTGTGAAAGTTTAATTGCCAGAGACACAATTATTGTCTCAATTGCAATTGCTGTAACTATTAGTTTGTTACAGCTTATTTAGTTGTAAACTAAAATATTCGGTATATAAACATTAATAATATATTGCAACTGGTGTACACATGTTAATCCCTGATAAAGTAACTCATGTTTTTGTGTGACATGCTTGGTTTGCACATTGCATTACATCGTCGGACAATTCGTCGAATAGTCTATAAAGAGTAGAAAAAAATGATTGAACACAAGACCATTTAATAACTAAATTTACCTTATTTTTTCCGCCTTGAGACTTCTTATAATTTTCTATGACGCGTATCAGAGCTTATGCTCCATCATCAGATATATATTAAAATAAAACTATCACTCTTACCGAGGTCGTCACATGATATAAAATTTTTGACATTTTATATCATGTGATGACCTCGGTAAAAGTGATAGTTTTATTTTAATATACATCTGATGATGGAGTATAAGCTCTGAAACGCGTCATAGAAAATTATGAGAAGTCACAAGGCGGACAATATAAGGTAAATTTAGTTATTAATTCGTACAAGTGATTTGGATACCGCATTTAACATGAATATTAAACAAGGCCATTTGTTACAACTATAATAACAGTTTCGATATACAGAAAATAAAATTAAACAATAACTATTCAAGTTTAAATAATTAAGTTAAATTATCCACTTAACTAAAATATACAGTGAATATCGGTCGTTTTCAATAATAAAATTCTCGAATTAAAATGTCCGAACACAATAATTTTTCAGTACATAATATTAACACGTTTTATCGCTTCGATTCGCAATAAGCAAGACTACTGAGGCAAGGCGGTGTTTTGGTAGTTTTATCTACAAGAAACAGCGGAATTAAGTTAGTTTATTATGGATAGTCCGGGAAACGAAGGCACACGACAGCACAAGCTATCCAAAAAGCATTACATTTTACAGTGTGCAGACGGTAACAAAACACATAATGTCACAGAACTGTATAGCTAGTTGCCTAGCGCTAGGCGTATAACGTGCTTGTGTCTGTGTGTGTGTGTTGGGTATACAAGCTTGTCTACTAAACGGGTTATTAAACGTAGAAGACGGTAATCAAGACTGTAAAAACACATGGATGGAATTAAAGAAGGAAGAAGGTAAGTGGATATCAAGAGGCTGTCCAGAGGAAATTGTAAGTTTAAAAACTGTAGTTGAAACATTAACGTAAATATACTGAGCAACAATTTTTAAGTTTAAATAGTCATCATATATACGTTTCGTAAAAGTATAGTACTTTTGTAAAATATAATTAGAATAAATATAATACAAATAAGTTTTCGTTTGAATAATATAATTTAATTCATTATACTTTTAAATAGAACTTATTTATTATAAAAACACTTAATAGAAATTATTATTCTTAATATTATTGTTACATTTTTATTCTTATTATTATTTTATTACTCAAAAGTAATATCTTCTATCTTCAGCCACCACGTCCACTGGTTTGGACCTGCATAGGTTTTATGAAACATATTATTCTTCATACTTAGCAAGCAAGAAGAACCTTCTGAAATGCAAAATTAAGAAGCTGCCATCTATTTTAATTTAAGAATAAGGATACTATACATATCTACTTGAGAGCGGTAGAGTACATAAGCGAATTCTAAAAAATAATTTATTTCCGCTTTTCTGAGTAGGTGCCTTATTTAATAACACGAACAATATGTCTAACTATAACTAAAGAGTAAACATATTTGTTTAATTAACACTGGCGTTTACTTCAGTGCGAAGTAAAACAAAGAAACAAAATTAATTACTGCACCATAAATCGATACATCGAGTGTAAAGTAGCCGCAGTCGAAACCTGTTTCATTGTGCGCGCACTCAACTAACCACTCTTGCACTAATGTTTCACCCTGATTAAAAGGGTTGTCATAGTAAATCTTGTATATCATCCCGTGAATATCGCAGAGGCGAGACGCAATGACGCCCACAATCCACACGGGCAACACAAGGCCAACGACAACGTCTAGAACCATCGTAACCAAAGTGACTAAATTCTTATCACTGACGTTCAGCAATAAATTAAGGGTAGTAACAAAAATAATTAATAAAAACGCATAGCAAAAGTAATGTTTATAATAATGTATTACATCAAAATATACCTTCAAAATAAGGTTGCAAACAAAACGCAATCTTTTTATATGTCTTCGCCTGTTAGCGGCGTTAATAAGTTTTCTTACTGTCCACGCTACTTTTCGACTTTCCACAGTACTTAAACTTACAATATATTCACAAAAGAGCAGTACCCTTTGCTGTATCAAGAAGGTTACACAAATAACATAAATGTGGAGTGAGCTTACGGAAAGGACAAATGTAACCTTCATTGCCACGTCATAAAAGGACCGAACCTCACAACTAAAATCTGGACGTACGCAATCGAAAAATGTGCTCCATAAATAAATACAGAGATGTGCTGCATGAATGGTTGCAATTATGCACACATAACTATAACAGAAATATAGTTCTTTTCTTTTGTTAGAAACGGTGACACCGAGTGAATCAAGTTGCTTCTTGATGATGTCAAATTTACTGCAAATGTCGTTCATAACGTCTTTGGCAGTTAACATCTTGACTCGATAGTATGTTAGCATTATAACTGATGCTGTATCCATTATAACAAACATTACCTTTATGAAATTTGCGGGCGTTTCTAAAACGTTTACAATAATTTGTACGGTAGAAAACGTTAAGTGTATCGAGGACACTAAGCAACAGTAAACCTTTATAAAGTTATTGACCGTCTTGTGACCGCAAAACTCCAGTGCAGAGAAACCGAACACTGTGCAAACTATCGATGCCGGTAACAACACTTTGTACACTTTGTACTCCATTTATAATAAATTGGCGGACGTCCAGCGTGCGTGTTGTGTCTTTGGGCTCTGCTCTCCCCAACTGTGCTGTCTGCAGTCAGTAATCCCTTGGGAACATTAATACGATAAATAAATTATGATGTGTGGTGAAAAAATGTCAATTGTTTAATACTTCATACATAAATCAGTCAAATAGAAATAATATTACAAAATCATTTTTTTGTTTTGTTGACCTAATTCGGTCAATTTAACCAAAACAATTTACTGGCATCGGGTTGTTATAGTGTCACCAGAATTCAGGCTAAATTGAAAGGTTCTGTTTTTGTAATTTTATAGAATTTGCTCACTATCGTATAGTAATCGCACACAACCCTATAAAAATGCAAACGCGCACACCTTCACTCACTCATTCTAAAATGTGATAATATTTTAATTTTTATATCACCAATTGTAATAGAAACTGAATAAACAGAAACTGTAAACTCTCGTAAGGTTGTTGTGGATATACTAAAATGTAAGGAAGTATTAAGTTTACCATTGATTTTTTTAAATTATATTCCTTATACTGAAAGTAGTCACCTACTAGACGCACAAAACCACAATCAAACTCACACGCGCACGCGCAAATACGTACGATTTGCATATTTTATGAAATGCAATTAGTACTCAATTTGCTTATAAAGAAGTTAGACGTATGAGAGGATCACAGTAACCGTCAAACTCTGAATAATTAGTATCTAACTGCCATGTAGAAGATGATAATAAAGAAAAATGAGAAGAAGAAGAAGAATATAATGATAATGGTGATGACGGTAAAGTTGAATATAATGATGATGTTGAGGACGATGACGACAATGAATTTATACTAATTACGGATATTACAAACCACCCCGTAATGGAAGTACAGAAGTAAAATTTTAGTCAAATTGAGTTAAGCAGTAACGTGTTAGTTGAACACGTAGATAGTAAGCACGATATTTCTAAACAATACTCCGAATGTTAGAAATAAATATTTACCGTTAGTTATGAAAACTTCATCTTGCCGGGCTGTAAGGCAAGGCCGTAGTCCTTGGCCGTTTTGTGCAAACTTTTCGGCCGTGCATTCGACGGCCATCTTCAATGCAGAAGGCTGCAAAACACTGACAGATTTTTCGTAGTCAGTGACCACTGAACTATTGTTAAGGCTAGTGGCTGTGAGTACCATCCATCAAACATGGAGACCCATATTTATAAACTTTTGCTGTCCGCACAAATTTGTTGTCTGACACCAATAGCCAATCAGAATAAAGGCAAATTCTGTTTTAAAGAAACAACCATGGACCATGGCCTTACAGCCCGACAAGCCAAAGTTCTCATACCATTGAAGCCGGCCGTGAAAGCCTCAGACAGAATTTGCCGTTTGATTTCAGTTTGTACACCTCACACTAATTAACCGCCAGAATATGTGTAAATTCTTATGTAAATTCTTACCAAACATTTGTACACACTATTATTACTGCTTTCGCAGCAGCTTTTTAGAAGCCTAAGAAATGCGTTACATATACTCTAAGCAGGGATGCAATTGGAAGCCCTTACTCGGAACATCCTCATGGGTAAAGTCTCTAAACGGTTGCGCTTAAATTATCTATTAAGCTTTCTGTAACGTTTATGAAAACTAATGTTTTTTTACTTCCATGTTTTATAAGGAAACGGAAGTATGGTGATGGCGAAAAAAACTCTTGTTCGAGATAAGGCCTGATTCTCATTGTACTACACTCAACACATGAAGAAAAGTCATTTGTCGGAAAGTGTATGTGTGATTTTTTTGCATACTTCCTTGAATTGTAGAGGACGCAAGGGCTACTGATTTTGGTCATGATCGGTTAAGAGAAAGGGGTAGTTTACCGGAAGCTTGTTGTGTTTTTACAAGGGTAATTTTTTCAATGACGAAAGATAACTGCTGCACATTCAAACAGAATAAAATACATTTTTGCATACGTCCCAGAATTGTAGAGGACTCAAGGCTTATTGATTTTTGTAAAGATCGGTTACGGAGAAGGGGTAGTTTACCAGCAATGTTTTATGTTTTCACAAGAGTAAAATACTTAATTTTGATAAACAAAGTATCCTGAGAAGATCATAATAATCCACTGTAGAAACGTAGATGAAATATCTTTAAATGAAGAGGCTATTTGCAGTGGGTGGGTGTAATTATTCTCTAAATGAAAATGGTAGTTGAAGGGGGAGTTGATAATTATTATTTATATGTCATGTGTACTACGTTATCGGCAAAAAAGAAGTAGATTGTTGTTAAAATTCCTTCCCGTGCTGTTTAGCGTGGTCCAATGTTTTCTACAAAACAAATGTTTCGGCAGTGCTATCGACTGTCATCATCAGTGAAAATGGAGTGCGCTAACAAGAGGTGGTATACGTTAGTGACCACAGTACTGTGGTTAACGTTGAAGAAAAAAGTAGTCTAGTTTCTATGGAAATATTTCAATTTTAAATTATTTTAAATATAAATATAATAACATGGAAATCATGTATGATTCTCCATACCGATATTTTAAGAATAAAATACTGAAACATATTTTGCTGTTTTATCAAATGATGTGTAAATAATTAAATGCGTGTATATTTAGATAACGTGTAGAGCATTTTACTTTACTTACCACGCAAGGGGCATATTTCACTTTCGCTCCTCAGACTCTTTGCACATGCACAAAAAGAATTACAAGCTTGCAAGCTTTTGCGTCACACCCACACACACACACTTTTTGTGACTGTCTTTTTTTTTTTTTTTTTTTTTTTTTGGGGGGGTTTATAATTTTTGTTTTACAATTTTATTATTTTCCATAAAAATTATCAAAAATCTAACTTGCTGGCCAATAATACCTAATATTTCCAATGGAACCAGTGGAACACTCTGCTCTTTGAACTAATTGTTTACAGTGGACAGTAAAGTGGTAATTTTCGCATTCATAGGTTGGCTAATCTGTACGTTTCCAAATTGTGCTTATCATGTTTTTACAAACGGGGTGTAACGTAGCAGGCCTCCAAGAGGTGCACCCTGGGTAACGCTAAATCTGCTACAGCGACCGCCGTTTCTCGAGCCTCCGCCATCATGGCACATGCGATCGCCACTAGAAATCCAACCCGCCCTTATGAGGGCGCGGACAATCACCTCCGCATACTGTATAGGAATGCGGGTGGACTGAGCAATGCAAAACACTCTGAGTTAAAAACTAACATTTCAAAATTTGACGCTGACATCATTGTTATTGTCGAAGCTGGCGCTTCTACCGAAGCCACACATTTTTATGAAATACCCGACTTTTCGCTCTATGTTTTAAAGAGATCAAGACAAGTTGCCTCTGGCATCATCGCATTTGTACACAACTCTATTGCAAGTAAAGAAACTATCGTCCATGAAATGGACGACAACGACAAACTAGAAGCCATATGTATCGACGCCTGGAAAAATGGAGTCCACTTCAAAGTTATTGGCCTCTACAACCCGCCCAGCAACGTGCCAAACCTGGAACCAATAGCCAACCTATGCCAGTACCGCAACACCATCATTTTGGGAGACTTCAACGCTCACTCAACCCGATGGGACTACTCATCTACTAGTGCAACTGGAAAGGCAGTAGAAGACCTTATAGACCACTCTGCTATTATTAGAATTCAATCCGCACCTGCATTCCTATCTTACGCTGGCCACACAAGCACTCCAGACCTTGCACTAGTTCATGCAAACCTTACCTCCAGATCGGAACTGTCCCTGGAAGACCCCATGGATGGTTGTGGACATCGTCTAATGTACCTACGGGTTCAAATGAAATGTCAACATCCCCGTTTCCATAAAGTAACCCGGTGGAATTTCAAGAAAGCCTGCTGGGACAAGTTCTCTGAACTATCTGATTTGTATGTCACTGAAGACATGGTGCAAGATAACCCTGACGCCTCAGTCAAACTTATCGTGGAAGGCATACTACGTGCAGCTAACGAGAGCATTCCAAAAGGACAAGTTAAGAAATACTCACCTTTCTGGAGTAAATCGCTGGACGCCCTTAAGAAAGAGCGGAATACTGCTAGACGCCGAGCAGAAAAGTCCCATAGCTTGGAACATTGCATCATGTTAAGAAAAGCTCAGGCCAAACTGAAATGTGCTGTTATACAATCAAAAAGATCTGTCTATAGATCCTTCGTATCCAAACTGGACTTCCGGAAAGATGGGATTAAAGCTCACAAGTTTATATCCAGCTTGAACAATGAAAAATCTTCTCATCACTGGCAACCCATTAAAGTGAATGACAAACTACTCACCAGCTCCAGAGATATTGCTAAGGCATTAAGTAAAAATTACGCTACAATAAGCAGACTCCGTGTAAACGCGAATGAGCGGAAATCTATCTCCGACATTAAAGTTTCCTCTTGTCAAACCGAACAAGACTTCCTCATCTTCAACAAGGACTTTTCCCCAGATGAGCTCTCTCTTGCCATCAACTCGCTAAAAAAAGGAAAATCTGCCGGACCAGACGAGGTCTTCCCGCCTTTCATTAAGAATCTTGGCAAGAAAGCACTAAAGACTCTCTTAAAACTAATCAACCTAACGTGGAATACACGTGTGCCCCAGCAATGGAGAAAAGCCGAAGTATTATCAATACTGAAAAAAGGCAAGCCTGCGAACAACCTAAATAACTACCGCCCTATTTCACTAACTGGTGTCTGCTCTAAAGTTACTGAAAAAATGGTCGAACTCAGACTCCGGGAATTTCTAGAGTCTAAAGGAGCCATTAGCGACTGCCAAGCAGGATTCCGTAAGCACAGAGCAACCATGGACCAAGTTGTAAAGTTTACTCAGTCGGTAAAGGACGGTTTCCACAGAAAACAATCCACTGTGGCCGTCTTAGTGGACTTTAAAGCTGCATATGACAAAATCTGGCGCGGTATGCTTGTTCACAAACTTAAGAAACTAGGAGTAAACGGGAACATGCTGAAGTGGATGCAAAGCTTCCTTTCGCAACGCTACATACGATGCAGATTCTTTAACGCAACTTCCCCATACAAACTACTACGTCAAGGTTTGCCGCAAGGGGCGGTACTAAGCTGTCTCCTTTTCAACGTAATGATAGACGACCTTAAGAATGCATTCCAAAAAATACCAGGAATCTCATTCCTCTTCTTTGCTGACGATGTCCTGTTGTGGGCTACTGGAAGCAACGTAAACGCCCTCGTAGAAGCTCTAAACAAAGCTCTTTTAAACCTCGAAGTATGGTCAAGCCTCAACAAAATGGAAGTTAGTACCGATAAGACAGTGTCTCAACTCTTCACCATGTCCACTAGGGCCCCGGTAATCAATTTAAAATTCATGGGATCACCTCTAAGACAAGTATCGCTGTCCAAGTATCTGGGAATCAACCTCGACAAGAAACTATCTTTCAGCACCCATGTCACAAGTACGGCCGAGAAGGGTCAGAAACGTATCAATCTTCTCAAGAGACTAACTGCTACCAAGTGGGGAGCCACTCAAGACGTTCTATCTACAGCCTACAAAACATACGTCCGTCCAGTACTTGAATATGGCTCGGAAGTCACCTCACTTGCTAGTAACACCAACCTAAATAAATACGACGTTGTCCAGAATAACGCTCTAAGAATTATAACCGGAGGAGAAAAATCAACCCCAACAGCGGCCATGCAACTTCAAACTGGCATCGAACCTTTAGATAGCCGGAGGGATAAATGCACGCTTAAGTTTTGGGGAAGGGCTAAGAGAGTGGATGGGAATCACTGGAATGGATACAAAAGTGCAACCCAACGACTCAAAACCCAAACTTCGCCTCTAACTCACGCTGAAGCTCTTATAAGCAAGTACCAACTATCACTGGACCGTCGGGCTCCCATACAGTACTACAATGCAGTGGCAAACGCTTTACCTGCAAAGCGGCTTGACCTAATCAGCCTAACAACCAACAAGGCCGAAGCCAACCCTATCGAGCTCAAGTCATACGCCATAGAAACCATCAACCTTAGGTACCCTTCGAATGATTGGCGCCACATATACACTGACGGCTCATTCCTGCCTCAAACGAGGGGAGCAGGCGCGGGATGGTTTTGTAGCCTCTTTGAGAATTCAACAGCTGTGGGAAGAAACGCTAGTAACTTCGATGGTGAGGTATGCGCAGTCTACGAAGCTTCCAGCGAGCTACTAGCCAAGACCTTAGCACCAGGAAAAGTGGTATTTTTAATCGACTCCCAGTCCACAATTCTTGCGCTCACCAGCAACGCTCCCACCGACTGCCTGAGAACAATTCAATGCCGCGCGAAACTTGCAGAGCTGATGTCAACCGGATGGATCGTTACCCTACAGTGGGTGCCAAGCCATGTAGGTATTCCTGGCAACGAAAGAGCCGACATCAAAGCCAAAGAAAGAGCAGAATCGGAGCAGCCGGACGTGCCGCTTACTCTCAGTAGAGCCAATAACCTCATCACCTCAGTTATAAACACCTCCACACAAAGAACTCTAAAAACCCTGGGTACTGGTAAAAAGTGGGAAAGTCTTGCCACTGTAGGACCAATATCGAGACACCTGGACAGAGCTGAGGCCGTCGCCCGTTTCCGCCTTACTACCGGACATGACTACTTGCAAGCTCATCTACACCGCATCGGCCTAGCTGAGAACGAAACCTGTCCGCTTTGCAACTCCGGAAGAATGGACGGAGAACACTTACGGGACTGCCAAGCACTCACGTACCCGACTGACGACATAACCAATCGCTACTAGGAGGCTCGACGTCGAATGGTTGAAGAACCACGTACGGGCGTTGGCTAAATGAAATGAAAATGAATGATGTTTTTACAAACGACAGTTGTCTGAGCTACAGCAGGCGGCAGACGTCATTACGTTTGCTCGCTTGTTCTGTCATCATTCATTTTTCTTGTCGTCAGACAATCATTGTAGGCCTTAGGCCACAACATATATTGCATACTTGCAATACATTATCAATACATTGCTAATTATTTTTCATGTAGGTTGAGTGACGCGTACTCGCGCGTCAAGTCTTACGACAATTCATACGACATTCGTCTAGGCCTTAGGCCTTAACATTTTAATCTGAGTGCCGCACATTTGCGCCTCATCTGACATGTAGCGTTCTTAACGACTCTGTTTATTCAAAATTAAAATCTGTTCAGACTTAGCCAATCTCAACATCATGATTTAAGCGTACAACAGAAACTTAATAAATGTATCATACAGTCCACTATCGTCATTATTCTGCATCCTGGCAAAGCACCACAAACATCATTCTCCCTAATAGAACATTTTTTGGTACACACGTGCCGACATCAACATTTTTTAGGTCCACTCGGACCGGATCTCAACAACAGTCTCAAATAAAAAAAACATCAAATCTTCGAAGTCGCCGGAAACCTTTGAGGTTACACTTTTCCCGTTGCGTTTTGCCCCTGTCGCATATATTGTTTATAGAATTATATTTTTATGTTGTCCATCACCGATCAAAAAAGGCCTATGTTTATCACTCAGCAACTTACATAATTTACCTGCTATCATAAATTTTATTGTGTATTACAAAACACTAACCGTGTTTTGGTAACGTACTATGACATGCAACGGACACTGACAGATCAAACTGATAATGGAAATCAGCTTCACTGTGAACAGGTGCTGGGAGGAAATGTGACTGGAATCACAACATGATACAACATGCTTGTAGGTAAGAGCCACGGGGGCGAGAAACAGTCAGTTCGGCTACTGGGAAAAAGTAAAATGGCCAATTTTTAAAGTGAATAAAAAAAATATACTATCTAGGTGAAGTGAAAAGTTTGACTGAACAATTCACGAAATAGAGTTTCATTTCAACCAGTGTATGAATCAAAATACCAAGTACTCGGAGTGTGCAAAACAATGCCCATTGCCCGAAATAATGTGTTTACTTCGTGAAGTGGGTATTTTGCCTCGCGCTGTGCTCGGAGTGAGAAAAACGTAGGGCAATGCCCGAAGTCGTCAATTGCGAATAAAAAACCTACAAATAATTTTGATGATGACAGTACATTATAAACCCGTTGAAACACATTTATTTAAACTTGCGCAGTCTATAGCTTGCCAACATTTTCAAAATTATTTCCAAATACCGTGCTCTTAAGCCTAAGTACTGGCCGAGAAGATCTAATGAGCTGGATCTGCGGGTGTCCCAGGAGTTTGTTGGTTCCGCGGTCCAGCTGTACATCAAGGAAGGAACGGGCCTCATAGGTAGACTGCTGCCGAGGTGTCAGGGCGATCTACAACCCGACTAAGAACATCCAGCAGTTTCTCAGGCCAGTAAAGGACGCAAAAGATCCGCTGTAGTCGTGTGGCGTCTACTGTGTGCCATGTTCGAGTGGCCAAGACTATATTGGAACCAAATAGCTTAGCGTCGGACCCGCGTACTTAAACACAGCCGTTGCTGCCGGCTGCGCCAGGTGTACAAGTCTGCAGTTGCTAAACATGCTCTCAACAACGCTGACCATCAAGTGTTGTTCGCGAAGACCAGAGTCCTCACTTCCGCCCGTAGATATAATCCTCGCCTGCACAGAGAGTCGGTTGTGGTATATAGGGATTACGAAGGATCACATTGGCGGGGCGAAAGCCTGACTCTTAATATGAGTTGGCATAGTATACTCAGCGAGCAAATTGGGACCCGGCTAGCTCAAGGCTCCATTGGTGGCTAGTTAGTGGTCAAGCGCTTGTTTCTAGCCGAAAGAAGTGTAAGATATCGTTTGGCAAAGATCTCCCGCTACTGTTTTTGCATATTTTCTCACAGTTTGCATACTAACATCCGATAGAGTTTATATAGAAAAATTAAAAAAATTAATAACAACACAACAAACATATTTAGGTTGTTTCTTTTAGTCAAATACCCGGCATAAGTTTTAATAATTTGTTTAAAATTTGGTCATTGTTTTACTTTGCCGTTCTAAAATATTTAGGTTTCATAAAAAATTCGTAGTTAGCGCATGTTTATAGCCGAAAGAAGCGTAAGATATCGTAAGGCAAAAATCTCCCGCTACTGGTTTTGCATACTTTGTCACATTTTGGTGGCTTGAAGAAAATCCCCGAGAGGGAGGAGTTGCCGACAGGAGGAGATGTCGATACATTATAGCAACCGACCATGGCCTAACAGCTCGATATTTAGAAATAATTTTGAAAAAGTTGAAAAAATAAATAAACATATTATATATGTGTATATATTTGTAACATATATATTTAATTTAACAATTTTAAATTGTGTACAAATTTAAATGTATTTTAAGTTGTACACAATTGTATATAACATTACTGGTAAAGTGTACTAATTAAAGGGTTTTGGGTGAAATGGTAATAAGAGTAGTTATTGATTGAATTGTAACGAGTTTTCATAATTTATTCATAAATCACAAGCGTGTTCAAAAAATCTCATTTACTTCGCCATAAATATTCATTATTGTTTGCGTAAACGTTCAATTGTTGCAGTACATTTATCATAAAATAAATCTTATCTTCCATAGTAACAAAAGTATATTTTAAACATTTATTTGTTACCTTAAATCTTGACTACTCAGTCTGACTGTGTGCTTTACTGCAGTTTTGTTTTATTTTCTTTATATAACTTCCAACTAGTTTACTTTATGCATTGCATACATCTTAATCATTGAATGCTTTACAAACTTTAAATAAAATTTATATTGACTAAATTAATTGTTAATCATCAAAGAAAATATTTATTGAATTTAATTTACATTTTCTTATCTCTATATCTACATTTTACATAACTCTTATTTATTTTTAAAATTCAAAGTGTCTTTTCAATGTCTTTAGTCTCTCATTTACAAATTATAAATTGATTATTTTGTCACCTCGATTCTGTAGATCGTACCCATGTCCTCCGTTGGTCCGTAGGTCCTCTTCTGATGGAGTTCCCTGAACGTTTCCCCGGTTCCACTTGTCGTCCTCCAGTTACTCGTCCCTCATGGTTGCTGTAGTGTACAGTGATATGTTGCTCTGCATCAGCTGCTGTTGGTCTATCAGACGCCTCTGCTGTTCAACATAGTGTTCCTCTGCATGACGTAACCTCATATCTAGTTTTGAGTGACGGACGTTTGTGTGTAGACATCATCAATTACGTTCTATAAACGTATTCGTAACCAGACTAAGAGTTAATGTTTGATACTTATATGAACATAGCGTCTATCCGCCTTTACGGTTTAATTAAGAAAATTTAAAATTCGCGTCGATACTGGACATAGCGTCCCGCCGCTACTGAAGAATGATTGAGAAGAACTTGGCTTCTTCCGTGCCTTTTTTTTATATTCGAGCATCGTACCGCACCTGTTTGGAACAGGATTCAGCCTGTCAGAAATTGCTTGGTGGCATCAGTTCCCCCACTGTCTTCCAATTTCATATTTTCGCACATTTCTGCCAATGGCAATGTCAACTATGTAATACAGGGTGCTCGAACGATGGATAATTTAATTACACATGTTCAATGTAATTACCATCGTAATCGCATAAGTCGTGTAACTACTACGCTCTCAAAATCGCACTGAATTCGCACTGCACGTCCTTTTCACGCCGTTTTCTCAGTACACATGTGTATTAATTTTTACATATTTAGGAAACATTGAATTTTTTCAAATTTTATGGTTTTCTTATAATTAAATGAAAACTATAATTTAACACCTATTTAGGGTGCGATTGCAAACTGTCATGCTCGAACCGGCCTCACTAACATACATTATTTACTACTGTACACACTCTCAGCGATAATCGCATGATCGTGCAGGTCGGTTTTTACATGTCTATATGCCGTATTTTTAACAGCAACTCAGCTTTCTATCTCAGACCTGCTTATTTATTACATACTCAATAATTTAATTTAAATATTTATATATTCAATTACATGCACAGTACAGCATATGATTCTACTGTCGCATTATTCCTCTGCTTGGTAAAATAAATTAATAAATTCATTTATTAAAAATTTTTTTTTTATCATTCGACACATCATATTTCTTTATACTTCATATTATTTATTTCTACACTTAGAATAATAAAAACATAGTAATGAATAGTAATTGTTTCAACTCACCCTTAGTTGGAGGATTTAGCAAGTAATGTTTCCCCTCCCTCATACAGGTGTTCCTGACCAAGTTAGTCGTATCTCCGCATTAACAATTGTTCTCCTTTAAACTAGTTCCACTGACCTATTTATTTTATGTGTAGAACTTCCTAAATGAGTTGCTTTCTCGGACAATGGTAAATAATTTGCATCTTAACATTTTATGCCATCCTCCACTCTGGAATTTTACATTTCCTTAATCATAACATTCCTAACATTCTTTAATCATTTCTTAACATGAACATTCTCTACATTTCTTAATATTTCTTACATTTCATTTCTGATCGCTCCTAATTTTTTTCATTCTTATCATGTGCTGAAATACACTTCCGTAACAGAACATTTTTTAGCTTTGTAGTGGGTCGCATTATCGACTAGAGATGAACTGCCTTAGAAACACGTCTATATACAGACTATTATGTTTTTTAACTCACTCGATGTTTTAATCCTAGTACTGAGTCCTAATTGGCTCTGCCCTTAGACTTCCACTTTCGCTTTCTTCTATGTCCCTGCATTTGCACATAAGTATGAAGTTTTCGCTTGATCAACCGTCTGACAATCATAACATTTCTTTCTCATTTCTAACACTTTCTTTACATTAATAATAACATTCCTTACAATTCTTTAATATAACATTCGTTCTACTTCTTATATTTATTTAGCATAACATTCCTTTTTAATTAATTCTTTATCTTATTAATAATTAACAGTAATATTTTCAAAAAAATTATATATATTGGGGCGTTGAGTGTGGTTTGATTTCCACCCTGCTTAGTTAATAATTGTTCGTCGTATACAAGAAATACATTGTTCCTTTGTAGCATAGTCGCCGTGTCTAGCATTGTTCTCCTCTCGTGTTGACAACGTCTGCATTCACCGTGAAATTCACTTGTTCATAAGTTGAGAATTTTATTCGATGAGCTGGACAGAAGAATTCTCTCTTCAATTGTCTCTCTCTTCTCTCCGCACTTTCTCTCGTCACGAATGCGTTCCGTACTAGCAGTTTGTATGGGGCCTATATAAACAGTTGAACATATTTTTTGCGTCGTTTATGATAATCTCTGTAGTTTTTATAATTATAGTCACACTTATTGTTACTATAATTATCGCTCGTTCGGTACTTACCGTGCGTATTCTTGTCGCAAATATTATGTTTTATTTGAGTTACACGTATTGTTTTCTAACGTGTTTTAATACTGTGTGTTTATCCTGCTAATTGGATATTTTTGCTACCCAGGTACGATTGTTTAATTTTTACTTTGCATTCTTTCCTAAAGTTAATTACTTCTCCCGAATTATAATTATTATTTACGGACATTTCTTTCGAGTTCACTTTTGAATTTAGTAGCTTATTTATCAAGTGCTGTTTTAACATTACTTTTGCTTGCGTTTATATGCGTATTAGCGTTGATATGCGTAGGTATTAAGTGTGCAGTATTGTCTACGCTATCTCGTTCTAACTTCTATTTTGCTCCTACCCTTAGTATTTTATTATATTCTTTTACTTCTTCACCTAATTGTGTTTTATCAGTTTTAAACTACTCTATGTGTTTATCTAGTTTAGCACATACACTTTGTCTTATTCCATATTCATCCATAATGTTTCCCATCATCTTAATGATTGCCTCCATACTAATACTTCCTGATACTGCCATAACAAATACGATGTATTTAAATTTATTTTCAAAATAATTATTATTTTACAACCGTTCGCTATTTTTACTTGTTTATTTGTTTATTTTTATTAGTGTTTATTATTATTACTCATGTTACAATTACACCTGTTGTCATAGAAAATCTATGTATTGGTGGGCGCCAGTTGTGTCATTAAACACAACAAAATAACATACAAGAATATTTATACATACACATCAATTATTTTATATACAATCCTATGCACACTTTTAACAATAGAGCCTACATTTATTTATTATATGTAGGCGTGTCGTGCACCACGTAACGTCCGCCAATTTTTAAAAATTTTAAATTGTATACAAATTTAAATATTATTCAATTTGGATAGCCCCACATTTTTGGAGCGCCAATGTATAACAATTTTATGTTGGTTAGCCCTACGCTTTTGGGAGACAATTTATAAAACAAAAAATTGCAAATAAAATATAAATTAATTTGTGTTGTAACAAAATGTATATAACATATCTGGTAAAGTTTACCAATTTATGGGGTTTGTGTGTAATGGTAATAAGAGTAGTCATTGATTGAATTGAAACGAATTTTCATAATTTATTCAGAAATCACATGCGAGTTTAAAAAATCTCATTTTCTTCTAAATAAGTATTCACTATTGTTTGCGTAAACGTTCAATTGTTGCAGTACACTTGTCATAAAATAAATCTTATCTTCTGTGGTAAAAAAAGTATATTCTAAACATTTATTTGTTACTTTAAATCTTGACTGCTCAGTCTGACTGTGTGCTTTACTGCAGTTTTGTTTTATTTTCTTTATATAACTTCCAACTAGTTTACTTTATGCATTGCATACATCTTAATCATTGAATGCTTTACAAACTTTAAATAAAATTTATATTGACTAAATTAATTGTTAATCATCAAAGAAAATATTTATTGAATTTAATTTAGACTCTCTTATCTCTATATGTACATTTTACGTAACTCTTATTTATTTTTAAATTTCAAAGTGTCTTTTCAATGTGTTTAGTTTCTCATTTACAAATTACAAATTGATTATTTGTCTCCTCGATTCTGTACATCGTACCCATGTCCTCCGTTGATCCGTAGGTCCTCTTCTGATGGAGTTCACTGAACGTTTCCCGGGTTCCACTTGTCGTCCTCCAGTTACTCGTCCGTCATGGTTGCTGTAGTGTACAGTGATATGTTGCTCTGCATCAGCTGCTGCTGCTCTACTAGACGCCTCTGCTGTTCAAAATAGTGTTCCTCTGCATGACGTAACCTCATATCTAGTTTTAAGTGACGGACGCTTCTGTGTAGACATCATCAAGTACGTACTGTAACCGTATTCGTAACCAGAATAATAGTAAATATTTGATACTTATATAAACATAGCGTCCATCCGCCTTTACGGTTTAATTAAGAAAATTTAAAATTCGCGTCGGTACTGGACATAGCGTCCCGCCGCTACTGAAGACTGATTGAGAAGAAATTGGGTTCTTCCGTGCCCTTACTTATATTCAAGCATCGTACCGCACCTGTTGGAACAGAATTCAGCATGTCAGAAATTGCTTGGTGGCGTCTGTTCTCCCACTATCGTCCAATTTCATATTTTCGCACACTTCTGCCAACGGCAATGTCAACTATGTAATACAGGGTGCTCTAACGATGGATGATTTAATTACACATGTTCAATGTAATTACCATCGTAATCGCATAAATCGTGTAATTACTACGCTCTTAAAATCGCACTGAATTCGCACTGCGCGTCCTTTTCACGCCGTTTTCTCACTACACATGTGTATTAATTTTATACCTATTTAGGAGACTTTGAATTTTTTCTGCTTTTTATCGTTTTCTTATAATTAAATGAAAACTCTAATTTAACACCTATTTAGGGTGAGATTGCAAACTGTCATGCTCGAACCGTCCTCACTATCACAACTTTTTCAAATTTACCCGGGAAGGTAAACAATTTCTTTTGTAGTCTAAAATTCCACCATCCTATTAACTTTAATACAAAGTCTTACCCCATTGCTCAGTCACTCAAACCAGCAGTAAGGAGAGAGATACAGAGAATGATAGATCAAGATATCATTGAGAATAGTTCATCGCCATATACCAGTCCAATTGTCGCGGTGCAGAAAAAAGGTGGGGCGGTCTGTTTGTGTCTAGACGCCCGAGAAGTAAATAAGAACATAGTAAACGGCAGGACATCACCGGGTGAAATAGAAGAACTAATGAAGAAATTTAAGGGCTGCAAATTCATGAGTACTTTAGACGCCGTATGTGGGTATTGGCAGGTCGAACTGCACCCCAACAGCAGGAAATACGTGGCATTTATTTTTGAGGGCCGCAACTGTCAGTTTAAAAGGTTGCCATTTGTGTTAGTAAATTCTGTCGCTGTTTTTGTATAGGTCATGGACAAAATATTAGGAAGGGAATTGCTGGAGTTTGCAACAGTGTATGTAGACGATCTACTAATAACGTCTGCAACATGGGATGAACACTGTAAACGGGTGTAAATGGTTTTACAGAGATTAGCCCGCAACAGTGTTACACTCTAATTAGAGAAGACAAAATTTTCTAACAAATAAATTACCGTTCCTTGGTTTTATACTCTCCGAAACAGGAATAAGCACATCCCCAGAGAAGGTGGAGGCTTTCCAGAATTTCCCCAAGCCCAAGAATATCAGGCAGTTACAAACATTCCTGGGAATTTGTAACTATTACAGAATGTCCAAGGAGAGATTACTCTGACTTAACGTCCTGCTTCAAACATTTGATGTCGTTAAAATTCAAGTGGAAATGGGGTGGAAAAGATGATACAACATTTAGTTTAATCAAGGAAATCTTTTTGGAAAACATCATGCTCCATCATCCCAACTTCGAGGAAAGGTTTTACATTAATTGTGATGCTAGTGATGTGAGCTTAGGAGCAGAGCTCTACAAGGAAGATAGTGAAGGAGACCACCGTGTTGTGAGTTTTTCCAGCCGCGTACTCAACCACAGCGAACGTAACAATAATGTTACTGAAAAAGAATTACTGAGTGTAGTAGTCGCCTGCATTCGTTCTGTGGCGTAATAGGTAAGAAGCGAAGTGTTTGAAAGCATTGAAAAATGAGCGGCGTAATATTACGCCGCCTGCCAAAATACCAAGCCCACTGGCGGCGTAATATTACGCCGTTGGACCTCAAAGTGACAAAAGTAGGGTAAGAATGAGAGTTCTAACGCGGAAGTGACGTCACAGCCCCCTTTTGGCGTGAAATTCAAAAATCATGGTGGTGGGGGTAGACTTCCGTTGCAGTGTGTCGTCGTGTGCAGAGGTTATGATGGACCGGGGGGTAGTGGTGTGTCCGACGTAACCTCAGTGGGCGTACCGAAGTTGTCGGCCATGTTGTCGGCATTCGGCCATGTTGTCGTCGTCGTCCGTTTTGTGGGGTTATGTGTGCGTTGATTGGCGGAGGCGTGGCCGCCGTTCGCGGTTCGCCGTCCGGCGGGGGCTTGGCCGCGGCCTGGTCGTGGCTTGACCGCCGCCAGGAGTGGTGGGGTCGTCGTCCATTTTGTCGGCGATGTATCGGCCATGTTGGGAAAGCTGGGATGTTGTCGGGTTGTGCATGTGTGTTGGTTAAGGTTGGGCCACGTTGCCGCTTCGTCGTGTGTTATAGTGTATGGGTTTGGATATATACTGTGTTTTTCCGGAAGGGTAGCCATGTTGGAAAGCGTCGACGTTGTCAATTTGTGTGTGTGCTGGCGTCGGCCACGTTGTCGGCTCGTGCATGTTTTATAGTGTACGGGTTTCGGATATATTTACACTGCCACCATTGTCCGGATATCGTCGATGTGAAGAGGTGAATTGCATTGTTGCCAACTGTACATTTGGATGTGTGTCACCTTTATGGTAAGTATATATTGTAAAAATAAAAAATATGCACATCATCAGTGTGAAATTTTTGTTGACACAGTCCTTCGGTGCAAAATTTAAAATCATTTCACTTGTAAATATTGAATATATGCATTTATGCATATATATTTATGCATAGATAATTATTACTATAGTAATCTATATTTCACGAACGTAAAAAAAATGTGTAGTGTTGTGTACATGTAAGAAATACACATGATATGCACTGCATAATTGAATGTCTAGTTGTAATGAATTGGCTTCGGCTATCTGAGCATAATATGTACACATGCTGGTGATGATGTAATCAATCGATCTGTGTGCCCATCTGTTACCAAAGCGTGAGAACGAAGGCTTTATTAGTCGAACATAATTTGAAGAACGCGAGTCGTTGGTGATGTAATAATATTAATTGGGCTCCAGCTGTCTGTGCATTTGTTAACGTTGTGTGCGTGTGCGCGTGCGTACATCCATTTGTTTAATAACAGAACCCGAGCCGTTGACTAAGTAATGAATAATAATTGGCTTCGGCTATCTGAGCATATGTACACATGCTGGTGATGATGTAATTGTCTAGCCATCTATTACCAAAGCGTGAGAGCTGAGGCTTTATTAGTCGTACATAATTTGAAGAACACAAGTCGTCGGTGACGTAATATTATTAATTGGGCTCCAGCTGTCTGTGCATTTGTTAACGTTGTGTGTGTGTGTGTGTGTGTGTGTGTGTGTGTGTGTGTGTGTGTGTGTGTGTGTGTGTGTGTGTGTGAAAGAAGTGATGACCGTACATAAATTATTGTGTGAAACAGAAAGCCAAGCTAAGGGATTGTCCTTGACTGCACGTGTAGCAGCTCTAGGTTTTTTTTTGTCGTCGAAACAGAAAGCCAAGCTAAATGGTCGCCCTTGACTGCACGTGTAGCAGCTCTGGTTGATACCAGCTGCTTTCGCGTTCATCCTTGAGATAGCGTATATATACGCTGTACGAATTGCTCACATCACCACATTGTTCGATGAGACTTACATTCAGTAAAACTTAACTAGAACTCGTACAGATTGAGTTTCATTTTTAAATAATTTTCATTTTTAATTTCGTTCGACAAGATTCACATTCAGTCGTACAGAGTGAGTTTCATTTTTAAATAATTTTCATTTTTAAATAATTTTTTAATTTCTTTCGACGAGATTCACATTCAGTAACTCAACTAGAACTCGTACAAGGTAAGTTTCATTTTTAAATAATTTTTTAATTTCTAAAGTATAATATAATCAAGCAATTCTCAACTAGAATTCGTACAAGGTAAGTTCCATTTTTAAATAATTTTGTAATTTCTAAAGTATAATATAATCAAGCAATTATTGTTTAATAATATTGATTTTTAAATAAGTTGTATGTAATAACACATGAATGCACATTGTGCAACATTCGTTCTAGCTTGTATATTGAGTGATGATTAGTGTTAATCTTTCAAGGATTTGTGAAATAAATATAGAATAAAAATGTTAAAGCAATACTATTTAATTAAAATACATGTAATCAAAATATATTTCAATTTAAAATACATATTATATAATAGTAAACAGTGGTGACAAGTACAAAATACATAATATGTAAACATATACAATATGACATTTGTGTACAATATTCATCTAAATAAACTAATTACAAATTAAAATATGTAAACGTACACAGTAGTGACAAAAATTAATATGTAAACATGTGTGACAATTGTGTATGAATTACAACTAAGTAAAACTAATAATTGAAAGTTACAATAAATAAGTGCAATATGTTATGTCAAATAATTACAAAAACACACACACACACACACACACACACAGTAGTGACAATTATAAAAATACAATTGTATACAATTATATTATGTGTAAGCAAATTAGATTTTAATTTATAAATTCGTTACGCATAATAATTTATTATTTGTAATTGTTTTAATAATTGTTTTGAATTACATCAAAATAAAATAAGTGTAAGCACATTATATTTACTATTAGTACACGTGTGCAATGACAATTATGAACAAATATATTTGTTAATTTTGAAGATGTCTATCCGGGCTTACTCTAAAATGTACACCACGTAAGCCTTGTTTTATTATCTAGATATACAGTAAGTATATTGATAATTAAATATAATCAAATTAAATGAAATATATGTGTAAGCACAATATATTATAAGTTAAAATACAACTAAGTACATGTTAATATATATATAATCGTACGTGCAGCTAATGACAATTATGTGTATTTCCAATGAAAATTATACATGGTAAGTGAGTATGTCCATTCGGTCTTACTGTACAATTTCTACTATGTACGCTCTATCCTTTTCTCCACGAAAAATTAGATGCAGTGAACACGGTACTAAATCTTTTAATTCGTCATCTTCGAAAACGCCCGCGTATCTTTTAGGTAGATATACGCGATATTTTAGTTTAGTGTCTTTATAATCTTGAAGAGTGACGAGTACGGCTTTCCCGTACTTTGCGTCTATATTCTGCATTTCTTCTATCGGATATTTTACGCCGATTATTAATTCTTTTATTTTTTTTATATTCAATTGCGCTAATGGTTGCAAATTTTTCAGTGAATGATGCCATTTTAAAATAAAGAATTTTATATTTGTCTCACGCGTCTCTCAAGGACTGAACGAATAACTCTCGCGCACAGCGGGATAAATAGGGAGGTAGGTGTAGAGGTGGAACCGGAGAGGGGAACTACATAACGTACAGTAAGCGTTTATTTTTAACCGTGTGAACAGGATACGACTTGACTTCTCACGGCTCGATGGGTAGGCGGGGAAGAGGAGACGAGTCGGTTATTTTTTTTATGAACAGACAGAATGATGTAATTAACAGCACTCATGCGTGTTAGAACATGTCGGTGAAGCTAACTTTTTTTATATGACTATACAGGGTGATGTAATCGTCAGAAAAGTTAATTTGTTTTACGTAAGCGCTAAACAATAATGTTTTCAATTAGTAATTTATCAGAAACATATTGATTACTCTAAAATCTGATACAACCCACTCGCGTAAAGCGTGTACTCTAGTATTTGGGTCGTTCTTGGGTTTGGTATCATCATCATCGAAATCGTGTGAAAGCATCTTGTGCGTCCTCTCGCGAGTCGTGTTGATGAAACACTGAGCAAAAAAAAAATAGGAAGGAGAGGATAATCGTTTCCCCCTCCACAAAATAAAATACATTAATAATGATTACATTTTTTTAATAAAAAAAATTACATACATATAAGTCATACATTACACTCTATTTACAGCAAATACATGAAAATTGATTAGATTTTTTTAAATAAAAATCGCATACATGTAATGCACACATTACATTCTAAAAAGCAACATTATATTTACAGCAAAAAAAAAACAATAATTTATAGTAAATGTTTAATTATGTCTGCGCACTGTGTTGGATAACGGAGTGTACACGTTGAGCGAATCATGCAGTATCAAGCAGTAGGCCGCGGTCTGAGCGGGGAAATTGCTCGATGACTCGAATTCCAATCTGACGTCGACTGGTGAAGACTTGAGCGACTCATCCTGTCTGCTACAATCGAAGACGAATAACGGTGCTTTTGCTATGAACTCAGTAGGCGTTAGAAGTACGTTGGGTTGACTTCTGTGGTAGTACGATTTTTGAAATCGTGTATACATGTCGTACAGCAATGCATAACGTCCGTTATCGATATCCAGGTTCAGGTTATCGTACGGGTAGTATTTGTCGTTCAGAAAGAGTCTCGCATTTGTCACATTGCAGTGATCGAATTCGCCGGCATGTTTTTTTCAGATTATTCTTTCTGCTGGTCTGGAAGGTGAGTATCACGTACCGCGGTTTCTCCAGTTGTGTAGTTGTTTTCATTGTCCAAGTCTGTCTGTCAGTCGTTGGTAAAACCGGGTACTCGTGCAGTTTCCAACTACGAAACGGTAAGAATAATGGTAGGTCTTTGCGTATGATATCCAATAATCGTATCCGTACTTCGTTGTTCACGTACACGAACGGAATCATCCAAGAGATTTTGGTTAGTTCTATATCAGCGTTAGCGGGCGCATCCGTAGACGAGAACAGAGCGTTAACGTCAGTGAAAGTGCGTAATAGTATCAGTTCTTGTTTCATGTTTAAAATAACATGTGTGAAATCCTCAGCAAATCCCATCAGCATCCTCAACGGTATGCAAAAGTTGAATTCATTATTTTTACCGGATGATGTTAGCTCGTCAGCTATAGGAGCAACCCAGCCGGCATTTTGCATCGAAACAATGTCCTGCTTGCTGGCAGATAGTATGGTTTTAATAGTGGACGTAATGCCGACACTCTTGGTACGATCTACTTCCACACCGGCCAATTCGTAACGGATTTCTTCGAAGAGAAACGCGATCGCATTTTTGATCATTTTCATGTTGACATTACCGGTGTCAGTGGTTTTTTTGCTCAACTTGCCTTCAACGTACAGGAAACTTTCCACCGGTAAAGTGAAGACTTCCTGTTGCAGGATAGGTATGCGTATCTCATCATTATTTCCATATCGTGACGCCGACGCGTACGGTGCATGAGGATGATATTCGTAATGTGTGATGTTGTCTTCAAAGAACGGTCGACGTTCAACCGATAAGACTATACCGCTGTCCGTCATGTTACTTGTTTCTCTTGAGTTTGAATCCTAGTGAAATCAGGTAGCGTCGGTTAGTTGCTGTTAATCGTGTCAACGACGAACGTCTACTGATACCTTTTCCAAAAGTCTTGTCCTCTTTTATCTTGCAGTGCGAGCCGTTGCTACCTCCGCTCTTCATCATCATGGAGGTTTCGGTGAAATAAATTCCCATGATTATTACACACGTTTCAAATGTATACGTGCGGTGATGAATTTCCCTTGAAAATTCACAATATCGCCGTCCTGATCGTGTACGGACACTGTAACGTTACGCAAGTGTAGTACGTTAAGCGGAAAATAAATGACGTTTCTAGGCGTTTCGACTATCTTGAATCCTGGCTCAACCGTTGGATAGAACGAGTGCAATAAATGCTCGTTTCGACACGCCTTGTATGAACCTTGAACAGCGTTACACCTTATCTCCAAAACGTTCACTTTGTTAATGTTTACAGGCGCGTCCGTCGTGTGTAATATATACGCTTCTAACTTGCGGCTCTTGGAAAAACCCAACATGGTACCGATCGTGTGTTCCGTACATCCGAAATCGATATCGTATGAACAATAAATTTCACATTTCAATGTGTTGTTGTTGGGTCGTAGAGAAAATTTCGGGTCTGCTAGTTCTTTTTTCTTTTTCAGGTTTCTTTTTTCAGGTACGTTTCAATATCACTGATTTCATACACACCGGTCGGTATATTGACAGGGTTTAACGTTTTACGTGCTCCCTTTAGTACGGGAAAGACATTGTTTTTTCCACTCTCCACGTTCGGTATAGAGTTGTACATGGTAAAGTCCAGCAGTCCTGCGTACCATTCACCGTCCGTCAATTCAAGCGGCGGAAAAAAGTCACAAACCAGTGCGCTTGGATCCGTTCCTGTGATTGTGACCGTAAGCGAAGACATCTTGTAGTTTACTGATCGTTCGATGTCAAAAACTCTAAACATAAATGTCCGCAGATGACTGTATCCGACGGCTGTTTTCGCATGTAATTGTAATGAACGTCGGTCACGTTCGATCCAAAGTACCGTATTAGCTCGACAGGAGGACGTAGATTGCCGAATCCATCAAAGTACCAGACTCTGTCGCCTCGCTTCTTGTAGCATACCCAGTGCGTTCCCGGTCCGCTAGCGTCGTCCAGATTCACGATCGCACTTTCGTTCACCCACGGTGATGTACTAGGAAGTGCGTCGCGCATGTACACACCTCTGAAATAGGGTATACGCAATCGTTTCGTGTACTCATAAAGATCGCGATCGGACAATGGACACACGGGTATTTTGATTAGTTTTTCGGTACGGTCAAAGATAGAGTCCTGAAGCCTTTTTACCACCGCTCCTTCTTCGTCGTTTTCCTGTCCCTGTTGTCGTCGTCCTCCTCCTCTTCCTGATTATCGTGCGTCGAACCGGCTTGCGTCGTCTGGTGCGATGTCGACGTTTACGCACACCACCACCACCACTACAGCATAGCCCGCTGCCTAACGCAGATTTCGCCTTCATCGCTGCTGCTACGGCTGCCGCATACGCTCTTTCACTGATGCCTGAATTCAAAGCTTTAACTCGTTCCCACGCTTTACCGGCTAGCACACGATCCGCTATACCTCGTCGTTCGTTGTCCTTGTACTTGCTGTAAGCGATATCGTGTTCGCGACAGGCTTCGTCCAACTCGTTGATTCCTCGATCACCACGACTCAATCTCTCCTCTAGTTTCGTTCCTGGACCACAGAACCTGTAGCCAGGCAGATGTAGTTCTACCGGTAATACGTCCACCGCTCGATTGATCAGTGTAGGTACTGACTTCGCGACGAATGGTACCGCGCTTTTAACTATTTTTCCGATAAAACCACGCCCCCATTTTTTTTTATCAACACGGCTACGTAGTTCATACATGACTACTGTTTCGTTTGCTCTCGATACAGAGATCTCCAATCTTGCTCGTCGTTGGATTTGTCCAGATCACTAATCAACATGTTCGTCTCCGTCTTGTTCATAAGTAGTAAGTCTGCCTCTTCGGCACCAAGTGAAGTACGCGCTGCGCGTGTATGCAATTTATAGATATACAATACCACTTTCTCCCAACGACGTTGGAACACTTTTGCGAGTTTGTACGTTTCGCTCTTCGCGTACCGCTTCACGTCCTCCAATTGACGTGCGTTCACTGCATCTGTGGCCCGTGCGCCACCATCGCCAACGTTTAGAATGGTTTTTCCTTGTGCGTTAAAATAAGCATCGTTTACCGCGGTGATCGTGTGTCGGTTCAAAAATTCCAAATTCACTGCGTCCTTGTTGTTCATGGGTGGAGCTAACTGTGTTATCCGCACATTGCCGACCATTAGGTTAGAGTTCGTATCCTTCGGTATGATTTTCGAGTCCACGTATATTTTGGTCGCAGCGTCTGTCGCACGAATCGCTTCCCTCAGAGACTGTATGCGATGGTCCCGTGCGTCGACGACAGCCCCGTTCTTCTTGTTCGGTACCAACTGTGTGAAACGTAAGCACGAGTAGTCTACGTACTGCTTGTTGACGGCGTCCCCGAGATCGACAGGAGCGCCGACGTTGACGAGCTTACGACCTTTCGCATTTATTCCTTGCGCCGCCGCCGACGGATCGCCAGCTAACAGAAAATTGTCACGCACAAAGCGCAGTGGAACGGCATCGCTATCATCGCGCGGTTCGCCCAAATTATGTATTTTTTTCCCGCTACATCAAAGTGCCCGTCGTCGGTCATTGTGATACCAATATCCTCTCGCAGACTGCGTCGCGTCTCTCTTCGCGCTCTGACAGCGCTCTGGTGTCTGCCAAACTTGTCGACACTCATCTCGTGAATGATGCGTCTTCTTCGTTGTGCACGGCATTTATACGTATTCACGTAATAAATCGATTAGTTTTGATTCGATCGTACTGTCTATGCATTTTATTCCGACAACGGAGAGTCCATCGTTATGTTTTCCTTTTACAATCGTATCTAGAAATTCATCGTACACGTATACGTGTGTGTCTTTGAAGAAATAAATTTTTCCGTCGATATATCGGAACGCACTATCAACTGCTTCTGGTAAGCCGACAAAACGATCTTTAACATATCCATGTTTCTTGATCGTGAACGTGCACTCGTCTATCTCGCCGTAATACATATCGTTGTACAACAGAAGAGTTTGACCCGTGTACGTGTGTATTGCAGCGTTTATTTTCGTCATCGTGCGAACACCGAGCGTTGTGATTGAACGCGGATACCCGTTCACTGGCTGCAGATTGTGTATATCAAACATGTATACATAGTTGTCTATGAAAAGCACCACTTCTTCGGTCTGCGGTCTCTGGTACATCGCCGAAACGTTGGTGAACGTCAGCGGTAAGAAAGTCAACCAATCCGTCAACAGAAGCGGACTCCCACCCGTTCGCTTCGACTCGATATCCAATGTACACAAAAAGTTATCGTGCATAATATACAGATGTCTGTTGATTATTAAAAATTGGTTAACGTTCTTTAGTCGACATAAATCCGTTGTCGTCCGCACGGTCTCGTTCGTTGTCAGTGTCGTCGTCGTCGTTGACGTCGTCGTCGACGTTGACGTTGTCGTCGTCGTCGTAGCGGGCGGCGGCGGCGGCTTCCCGTACAAGCGTTGAATGCCTCATATATCGTTGTCTCTCAGGTCGAACGGTCCGTCTGAGCGTGGTACGTAGAACGGGTACATGATCGAATCCCTCTCGAGGGAATGTGACAGTCCTAACGCGTGTCCGATTTCGTGCGTTAGCACCTGAAGAAAACTGGTCTGATCGTCCGGTATTTCGGTGGCGTTTGTATAATTCCACGATTTGTAGTAGTCCATATGTATTTCAGTAGTGTTATACGGTAAATCGGGCGGGTAGTAAGCGTGAGCGAGTATACCTCCTCGTCCGTCAAAATCGTACCCACAGATCGTGCACCTGGAAGTCAGACACCTGTGTTTAAAATATTTCATAGCGATGACCATGTCTGCGTTTATGTCGTTGGGTCGATATTCGAATTCCAGATTCGAACGCTTCTGCCACACAGCGAACGCTTGTCGCGACGCTTCTATAGCGCTGGCGCTACCGTGAAAGAATCGCCACGACAGACGTTTCTTGGCCCACGGTGTTCGTAAGGTGTACGACACGAAATCTTCGTTACCACATCTCCGCGCACGCATCAGATTCATCGTTTCATTGTTCAATTCTCCAGTTACGGTTAAATTGTAATTCACTTGAAACGTGCGAAGGTAGGCGTCCATATCGATGGTGGTGTTGTCCGTGAGTCGTAAACTATCGTCGGGCACGTATCTATATCGCACCAAATAATCTATAGCGAAATCTACATCGTTAGCGTTAACGGACGATGTGACGATGGCACTTGTGCACACAATAATAAACAGTAGCACGATATCCATGTTGTCACAATCAAACGTGGAATGTCCCCGGTGCGTGTACGACAGTATTATTTATACTTTATCGGCTTTCAGAATCGAATAGGGAGCACATCGACTACTTTCGACCCTTGTGAATCCTAACGGTACTGTGAATCGTTTCTTCTTTTTTACAACGTACAGACCGTCGCGCGGAGTGTAGTAGTACACTGAACCTTGTTCTGTGTGTAACTCTTGTCGTCTTTCTATTATCAGCTCTTCGTTGTTGTATTCTTTCCGCGCCAAGGTCAGCACGTACATCGTCTCTGATTCAACGTCGACTATGAAGGCAAACTCATCCGTTCTGTATTTATTTTTAACGGACGCTTTGGTCACAAAATAATGCAAGGGATACAGTTTAGCAGTGACCATTTCGTTAACGTTAATGTGCTTACGCGGCATTAACGAGTCCTTTAAGATCGATTCCATCACGATGATGCTGCTGCTTCTAATGTCAGATGATGATATATACCGCTCTTGTTATACGATTATGTCTGCTTCACGTAGTTCTTCCACTATGGAGACGGTTTCGTTCGTGTGCCCACTGTTTCCAACACGTTGTGATGCCATTAACAGTCGCAATCTGTCCACCAGTTCGTTCGGATCGTCCCAGTGCACGTAATCGATTTTGTCTTTTTTTCTCGTTAGCGTCATATACGATGTATCAATATTATTATGCCCCTGTCCTGTACGTTTCGGTGGAAACAGTTGCGATATTATTCGTTTATACTTTACACCTCTGTTCGCGTTCACCTGTGCGTTCGCTAAGTAATACTGCGTATGCGCGTTGGTGTTACGCAGTATATCTTTGTACGCTTTCAGATCTGATTCCTTGTAAATATTTTCATTAGGATGCTTCATGAATACAAGTTCGTAGAGTCCTGGTGTACCTTTGTATCGTTTACCGTTGATAAGAATCGTATCGTCCGTATCGATTTCCAACTGTGAATCACCAATCATCCATTTTCCGTTTTCATGTCTTACACCGTACGTATAGTCCATCAGACGATCGCGTTCGGACGAAACGATCATACGCATGTACTTGTTCGCTAACGATTCACTGTCGTATTTGTCCTGAAAATATCTATGCGCTTCACGTCTTCCTTCCGGTGTGTCTAATATTTTTTCAATGTTTTGACTAGGATCGTCCTCATCGTCATCACCTGATGTTTCGGCTATTACGGGTGTTTTCAGGAAAGACGGTTTCGTTCGGGAACGAAGTGGTGTTCCTACATCGATCTTACTAATTGCATCCATTGGATCCTCTTCTTCTTCTTCTTAGTCTTCTTCTTCTCGTTTCATTTTTTTCAATCTTATCGGCTTTTCCTTTGTTGTTTTACGTTTCTTTTCAAGCAATGCTTGCGAAATATTTTGTAACGGTTCCAGAATCGGTTTGTAACTTTTGGATAACGTTGCTTCGTCTTCACGAATACCATGTTTTAACGCACGGTATTTCTTCCGTATGTCATCACTGATCGTGTCGATATCACGTGCTAATCGTTTTTTCTTGTCATCCATCTCGATGAACGGTAGTACGACAACTAAAATCGTTGACAGCAGGACATGTGTATTTAGCTAAACGTTTGACAATTTTTTTTTGTTTAATCGTTAGGTGCGACTACTATGAAACGATCGAAACCGACACTGTACCTACCGGTGTCGATAGAAGAATCCTTCTCCACAACGAGAAAGCCGTAACGATCTTTCCACGCTTCAGCGCACATGTTCTTAAACGTGTCATATTTCATGTCCGTGTTGACGTGATCGTTGTACACATGCTTCAAGTTGCGATCGTCCTGTTTGGACAATACTATTAGATTGGCATTGTCACGAACCAACTGTTTTGGCACTTGACTGTACGTCTGACAAAGGTAAAACGCATCCACGCCGCTGTGTCGTCCCATAGAGAAATACTTGCGTATATTGTGTTGTCTTTCACAAGACACGTCATCGAACACCATAATAGAATCAGGATCGACCTCGTCGGGAGGCGGTACCTCTTCGTTATCGTTGTAGGCTTGGTAACCCATTCCTTCGTTGGAAAGTTGTGTCATCAGGGTCTCCAGCATCTGATATTTTGGTTGAAATAGTGATTTAGAAAACACGTATAAGTTCGCGAATCTCAATCCGTTTACATCGAACAATAGGTTGAACATGACGTTTGTCTTCCCGCACGCGAAAGGTCCGCAGATGATCGAACGAACGGTATCGGGCAGAAGACGTCCGTGTTTACGTTTTTTTCTGCCACAACCACCTCCACCACCATCGCCGCACAATTTCGAATAGTCCACGTCCTTTATTTTTAATCTGTGCGCTTGTTGCAATATTTTCATGTTGACGTTCCGTGCACAGTCTGTTTAATAGTCGCACTATATTGCAGCAGTCAGTAGATATGTAACTGCATACAAAAGTGTCCGGACCCGTTTCACAGTTCGGATCCGACCAAACACATTCTTTGTAGTGATCGAATCCGGTACCACTTGGTACTATTTCGTTAAGACGGAATCTCTTCACACGATTGATAACCCGTTGCCAGTACTCGTGCACTGTCAAGATCCTACGCATGCGTTCAACGTCGTTTGCAGTCGTGTTCACGATGTACTCATCGTAACCAGGATGTGACACAATGTTTTTTACACTGTACACAGCGTGCATGTTGTCATCATGACGCATCGATGGATACTGGTTCTATTTCCATGAGTCGAATAGTTGTTATACCAAGTTCTTCTTGTGTATCCACGAATCGTGTTTACCATCGAATCCTAACCATCTGACTTTTACACGATCGCCTTTACGTTGTAAAATCTTTTCTACCAAGTACACGTCACCAACGTTTGATTTACTGATTTCATGTTCATAAAAACCACCTTTCAACACTTCTCCTGTGTGATCCTTTAGCGAATAGGTAATGGGTACGCTGCCGGTACGCACCGAGTGAACGAGAAATATCTCGTTTGTCCAATTTGGTGTGTAACCTTTGGCGAATGTCATTTTGTGTTTGCTTATACGCACACGATCGCCTACTTTGAATTTCGGTCGTTTATAAACGATGCTCCTCGCCGTGTTCTCACGAATCCTTTGTAGCACTGTACGTTCGTTGGATTCTTTTACCTGACACGGTTTCATTCCAATCGTTCTGTGCACGCTGTTGTTGTACGTGTTGACTAGTTCCGGTAACATATCCAACCAACGATAATGACCTTGTTCACTGAACGCACGATACATGTGCGTTTTCAACGTACGGTTAACACGTTCCACAATGGAGGCCTTTTTTTCACTATACGTGGAATAGAGTGTGATACCGTATCTGCTCAGCAATGTTTGTACACTACTGTTATAGTACTCTTTCCTGTTGTCTGTCTGCAGATATTTCATTTTATTAGCACGAAGAATCGGTTCCAGAGCTCGTGCGACCTCTACACCCGTCTTTGTTTTCAACGGAACAGCGTACGCGTACTTGCTAAACGCGTTAATGATTGTCATAAGGTACTTGAATCCCTTGTTCACCTTCGCGTGCGGTATCATCTCTACCAGGTCCGCTTGGTACAAGTCGTGAAGTCCCTTTAACTCCACCGCACGTCTCGGAAAATTCCTTCTTACCGGTCTGTGCAACTCCTTCGCGATAGTCTTGCGAACGCTCTGCTGTATATTCTTCACCTGTCGTTTCATTCTCATATCGTACGAACCGTGATTCACAATACGTCGGAACGTGGTAAAGCGTTAACTCAGTGCTGAACGTAACTCTCCTCGGTACCGTTCTGGTACGTCTGCTTTCCATCGCGTGACTGTAGTAAGATTTCCACTCCACGTCCAATTATATCATCTCGACCGAACGGAAAAACAACGCGTTCTTCTTGTGATTGCGTAAGTACGTCAAAACATGCGCTAAACTGATTTTCATACATCCATTACGCACGAGGCTCATACCGATGTAATATCTCATGAGCGTGTGTTGTTTCATGTCCAACGCTCTTACGGTCTTGACGGAATTCATGTCTTTGAACATGTCTTTGAACGATGGCGCGATACTCGTGCATTTCCGCGACTATGACGTTATCGTTCACGGATAGATGCTCGCACATGTGTTTAGCTTTGAGTTCTGTGATCGGACGATGACTTCTCGACTCCGTGTGCAGGTGTATAAGATACGAGTTCAACAACCAAAACTCGTCTGCCATAGCACCCGTGCATCGTTGCCACTGTTCGTATAAACGTCGGTCTTTCACTGTTTACCCTTTTTCATGTGAATACTGCAGACCGAAGTATTCACAATACTTGCGGAGTGTAGGCAATGCTTCCTTCAGAAAGGCTACTGAAAACAATCCCTGCGCCTAGTTGTTCTCCAATGTGAACTGTTTCCCTCTCGCTAGTGTCGGTAACGAAGATGGTGGGCAGCGCACGTCAAAACTTACGTTGTAGCTAGGATCCACTGCGCACTTTGGCGTTATCATAATCGCGCTTCTGTATATTTCAATCGCTGTACGTATCGAAATAGTGCGCTCCGTAATGACAATGCAACACAAAGCGTGTGGGATTGAACTTCCGTAGGCGAGCATGTCTGTGTACACAGTCGCATAGTTCATTTGTCCGTGTGAATCATGTAAGCCGTGAACACGTTGAACGTCATGATACAGTTCAGGAATCGGTCGAAAACGTGAAATAAAATTCCACGCGTGACGTACAGTACACTTGAACATATTCTTTTCGTAAACCACGAGTTCAATCGGTACATTGTTTCGATCACACTCTTCGATAAAATGAAGCCATCGTGATTTGTTGTGTATACGATCAAAGATTATCATCAACAGCACGATCGGTGGCAGATAACCGCTACGTTTCTTTATGTGACGCCAACAACGTCCGTGATATCTGTCAACACCGAACTTATAACGTGTACAGTAGTTACCACAAAACCGTTTTTTCTTCACAAAATACATGGAACACAAGTTGGAGCGTATCGCGCTTCGTAACGGTTTTGTTAGTGTGAAATGTTTCCCATCGTCGTATCAATAGACATCCATTGTGTCATCGATCTGTGATGCAAGTGATACAGCTTCGAAATTGACATGATATTTAATAGGTATAATTTTTATGAAATCTTTTGTTTTCTTTTTTTTTCATTGGCGCCATCAGTCAGACATTGAATTGTGTACACACATTTAGTAGTAGTACTAGTAATAGTAATACATATAGTACTACTAATACTAGTATAGTACTTCCCAAACGGGTATGTTTGTACATGAGTTTATGTCGGCTCTGAAAAGAGCCGTTTTTGCGTGCGTCGACTTCTACAAGTGTTCACGAACGAAACTGCATGTGGGCATTGACGCCTTATGGACTTGGACAGGATCATCACCCGCCATCCAATCCATAATTCGTATTTTGCACTTGCAGCATCTTACAACATCATCATCGCCTTCATAAATAAACCCGGCTTTGGCTAGGTCAAAAAATCTCACGTTCGTATTCGGAAATTTACGAACGTAAAATTTAATGTTACCTCGACGATGGATGTTATAAAAGCTTTTTAATCGGCTTGCAAAAAAATATGTGAGCACGTCCATATCTGAAGCAAGAATGTTGGTTTGTTGCGCTACATTTAACTTCCTCAGTGGTAGCTGCGCGCGCAATCGTAGTGGGGATTGCTGTCGCCAATTGGTCGGTATGAAATAAAGCACAGTAGTGGGAACAAATAGCTGCGCACGCAGTGATCATAGATAGTATAAGTGGAGCGATGATCGCTGCCTGCGTTCACCTTCGAGTCTCGTGCAGGCTAACTTTCACGCACTGCATATAAAATGTTACTTATTTTCTAACTTTGTATCAGTATTCTAATGTTCTTCAAGTGAGCAAGTAATTGATTTTGCTTTTATCGTTATTCTAACAATGCAGACGTTTTCTGTTGATCGTAAACATTCGTTGCGTGGCTCGTTGGTGTCGTACGTTTACACACCTGTTGCAGAGGAAGAAGAAGAATGTGTCAAATATGTCATTAACTTTTTCGATGAAATTCACGATATGTTACGTACGGACATTCTAAACGAACTGACAAGTTTGCTTACTATAAAGTGGCATATAGCGCTAAAAGCGAGATTTGTCAAGTACATTGTAAACGCCGAAACGAACGAGGACGAAGAAGTGACGAGTGAGGGCTATTTTCATGGACGATGTCATACGACATTGATCGCTGATCAGAACGTATTGCCTGAACGTTTAGAAGCTTCGTACGAAAAAATCATCGAATCGATTTATAAATTCACTCGTGAGGGTAGCGGTTGGGCGTTGGATCATATAATCTCGTTAGAACTCGTTCTCTCACGACACCAACCGCTGGCCGCCTCCAGTTTCATCCGTACACCTCCTGAATTGTCTTGTACTAAATCCATCATCAACGTAAACAATACAGGCGATCAAATGTGTTTTATATGGTCAGTGTTGGCCGCACTGTTTCCACAACACAGAGACAGCGAGCGTGTATCCAAATACAAATCACATATTCACAGTATCACCACTTCTGGTATAACTTATCCGACCCGTCTATGCGATATTGTGAAGTTCGAACGAGACAATTCTGACATTTCTATAAATGTTTTTGGTTACGAAGAAAATGAAATTTACCCGCTAAGAATAACTCCTTTCAGTGGCAGACAACACCATTTTAATCTATTACTTCTCACCACCGCTGACCGAAAACATTACTGTTTAATAAAAAATATTAGCCGCTTACTATCTTCACTAACCAAACACAACGGACGTTCTTTCTATTGCAACTACTGTCTGCACAGATTCTGTGAAGAACGACTCCTTAGTGAACACGTCCCTCGTTCTTCACCGTATGGTGAACAAAGAATTCGTTTACCGACGAAAGAGAAGGAGAAGGTTATGTACTTCAAAAATTACACTTACTGTCATAAAGTCCCTTTCGCTATATATGCAGACTTTGAATCGTTCATTGTGCCTTGCCATCGTTGCGATGCTCCTCCACACACATCGTCCACCACAACAGAGTCGTTACATCTTCCTTCAGGTTTCTCCTACCTCATAGTCGACCACGAGGGTAACATTTTCAAACCACAGGTCGTTTATCGCGGTGTGAACGTGATAGAAACCTTTTTAGATAGACTAATCGATGAAGAGCATGAACTGTACAGGATCATGCGTACCAATATCCCTATGACTATGAGTGATCGTGACGTATTATCTTTCACGAATGCTGTCGTATGCCATCTCTGCGAAAAACCACTGACTGATGTCAAGTTGACATCAAGATGTCATTGACGACAAGGTGCGCAACCATTGTCATCTGACTGGACGATACCTTGGCGCAGCTCACAACGTATGTAACCTCAACTCCAAGTCCGCCCAACATATTCCTGTTTTTTTCCATAAGTTACGAGGTTACGACGCACATCACTTGATACAAGGGTTGGGTAAATACAATGATGAAACTCTCACTTGTATCGCTACCACTATTGAACGCTTCGTATCAGTCACGTTGGGTGCCCTACGTTTCGTAGACACGTTACAATTTTTGAACACGTCCTTGGATACACTTGTTGGAAACTTGCGCGCGAGCGGTGCGGATTTCGCTTTAACAAAGCAATCTTTCGAAGAACACTTCGAGCTACTCTTACGTAAGGGGGTGTACCCTTACCATTACATGACGGGTAGCGAGAAGTTCGACGAAACATGTCTGCCCGCACGCGAAAACTTTTTCAATAGGCTGAGTGAATCACCCGTGTTGGACGAAGATTACGCACATGCACAGAATGTGTGGCAGACTTTCGGAATCCGCACGCTGGGTGATTATCACGATCTTTATCTTAAAACAGATGTACCGCTGCTGGCTGACGTCTTCGAGGCGTTTCGTGAGATGGCCATACGGTACTACCAGATTGATCCGGCTCATCTTTACTCGCTTCCCGGCGTTGCTTGGCACGCGAAGTTAAAGATGACAGGTGTGAGACTGGAACTGTTGACGGATATAGATCAGCATCTTTTTATTGAATCAGCCGTTCGCGGTGGTGTTAGCATGGTACTCAACCGCTATGCCAAGGCCAACAACCCGCTAATCGCTGATCAGTATGATGCTTCAAAGCCGACCTCTTTCATATTGTACACCGACTGCAACAACCTTTACGGTGCAGCCATGTCACAGCCACTCCCTTACGGTGACTTTAGATGGCTCGATCGTAACGAGATCGACTCACTGGACGTACGTACTCTGAGTGATGACAGTGACATGGGCTACATACTTGAGGTCGACCTACACTATCCATCCGAACTTCGTGATCTTCACTCAGATTATCCACTAGCACCTGTGCGTTCCTGCGTCAATCCTGACATACTTTTACCGTACTCTCGACGACTCCACACACGACTACACTATACAAAAGGGTATAACGGATCAGAAACGCTCTCATCGTCCGTTCCCAAGTTGCTAACGACTTTGGACGATAAGCAAAAATACGTTCTTCATTTTCGAAATTTAAAGTTGTATCTGAACCTTGGTCTAGAATTGAAAGCGATCCATAGGGTGTTGAGTTTTAAACAGGAAGCGTGGATGAAATCGTTTATCGATTTCAACACACAAAAGAGAGCAGCAGCCACCAACAGTTTTGAAAAAGATTTTTTCAAACTGATGGTCAACGCTGTCTATGGAAAATCGCTGGAGAACGTAAGGAAACGAATAGACTTCCAACTAGTCTCTACCAAAGGGCGGCTGCAGAAACTTGTTTCCAATCCACGACTAAAGCGTATGATCCGCTACACCGACGACTTGGTCGGACTGGCTTTACGAAACAGAACTATATACCTTTCCCGTCCAGTGTATGTTGGCTTCACAGTATTTGATGTCAGTAAATTTATAATGTACGATTTTCATTATCGGTACGCTGTCAGCAAGTACGGACAACGATTAACATTATTAATGACTGATACCGACAGTTTGCTTTACAGCATACAGACTGACGATGTGTACTTGGATATGAAAGAGGATCTCCACCTTCTCGACACGTCGGACTATCCCTCAGATCATCCTTGTCATTGCGACGACAACAAAAAAGTCGTAGGGAAGTTCAAGGATGAAACTAATAGGAAACCCATCAGGGAATTCGTCGGACTCAGAGCTAAATGTTACTCGCTCCTGTTGTCCGACTGTACCGACAAAAAGGTGGCGAAAGGTGTTCCAAGAACGGCAATAAAAAACAGGTTACGTCATCAGTTATACAGCGAGTGTCTTTTCGATAGTCGTACAGTTTTCACCTCTGCCGAGTGTATACGAAGCGATCGTCATAAGCTGTACACGCAACGTGTAACAAAACTTTCCCTGTCTCCTTATGACGATAAGAGGTACGTACTGGACGATGGTGTAACTACACTCGCGTACGGACACTACAGAATGTGTAAACATGTGTTAACCAATGACGATACTAGTCCTAACATGAAGAGACTAAGATACACAGAGCAGTAACTCATGGTAATAATAAACTTGTATTGCAAGTATAAAATTTATTTATTATACTTTCATTTGATTTTCAGTTGGTAGGAGGGGTGAGGTAGACGATTAGACATTAATGGTTAATATTTATAACAGGATGTAATCGACTCACACTAAGACCTTCCCACACTATGCACATGTGCAGTTAATTTTATTCACTGACTTGCCATATGTTATCGCAGCGTGTGAACTTTGTGAGGGCGAGGGGCTTTGTTACGTACAGGATGCAAGCCGTGTGTGATGCAATCGATGAGAGGGGGAATTGCGATTAATTTTAAACAAGATGTTGACTGACCTCACTGTGTGTGTGTGTGTGTGTGTGTGTGTGTGTGTGTGTGTGTGCGTGCGTGTGTGTGGTGAACACTTTGAGGGTAAGGGGACTTTGTCTATAGCAGACTCCCACCAAGCATATTCGTATATATAAGCATTTTGTCATAATAATTATTATCACATTCATTATAATTTTTCAATTTGCATGTAAGTACTTACTATATTTTTACGTTAATATTTGACATTACACACACACACACACACACACACACACACACACACACACACACACACACACACACACGCACGCACACGCATTATTATGTTAGCAAATTGTTATACAACATTTTTCTTGTTACGTTTTACAGAATGAGCGGAAGTGATAATAAAATATACAAACGAGTATGTGAGGAGCAGCGGCGAGTTCGAAGGAAAATTACAACATTTTTCTTTATTTAACGAGTACAAACAGAATACAACATTCGACTGACTTACTGTTTATTTTTTATAGTTCCCAAAGATTACAACAGGCCTTATTGGGACCTTCATTATCGCAACACAACTCGAGTCGGTAAGTCCATTTTTATTAACAATCACTTGTACTATTGCGTTTACGTTCGGTATTCAAATTTACTCTTTTTTTTTTCAGTGATGCTACCGGTTCAGCTGCTGCTACTGCTGTTGCTGCTGCTGCTGCTGCTGCTGCTGCTGCATCTCAGGAAGCCGGCACGAGTCGGTACGTTTTTTTTTCATTAACGTTCACTTGTACTATTGCGTTTACATCTGGTATTAAAAGTGTACTATTTTTCAGCAATGATGATGAGATTATGATATATGGCGATGATGATGGTGACAGTGATACACTACTTCTAGATGAAAGTAATAATAATGATGATGAAGATAATAATGTTGATGAGCATCAACAATTACCAACCATCACATTTAATATGTAAGTCTTCTTCTTATGTGTACATACTTTCTTTTTTTTTTACATGATTTTTATATTTTTTACTTTTCACCAGTGATATTCGTCCACAAGCGCGCCAAGTAACGATCACTCCGCCACAATCACCGCCACAATCGCCACCACCGCCACAACCACAGGAACAACTACAACCACGTCCGCAATGGATTAGTACAGCGAATCAACGCCAACTTGAACCACAATCCCCACAGCCTCAACAGCAGCCACAACCTCAGCAGCCTCAGCAGCCTCAACCACAACCTCAGCAACACCATATGCGACAGGATCCTCGTTTGCAGTCCCCTCCAGAAGACGCGCCATGCGTGTTTTATGATATCATTGACACGGTGGAACCGCCGAGGATGCATAGTGAAGTCGCCACGATGAGACTACTTCTAAGAAGTAGGTTTCCGACGTGGCGATGGAGCCGTGGAGACCTCTGCCCCATAGAGGGTATGTTATGGCACACATCATGCAGTGTGTGCCAAGAAAATTATACTGAGGGGCAGAGACTCCTCGGCTTAATGTGTGGACACACATACCACTATCTGTGCATCATCAACTGGTTCCAAACCGTGGCATTGGAGGGGTCACCGCCGGGATGTCCACAATGTCGAGTGTATGCGTTCAGCAGGCCAGTACATCCATTTTACGCACGCATGCGTTTTTAAGGTATGTAACAGTACACATTATTCTAATCCACCCTACACGTATCAACTATACATCACTAATATTGTTTTTGTTTCTGTTACAGATGGCCGTGCACATTAAATATGTAAAAAGTGCTGTTTCTTTTGATGTAATGTTTTTTTTCTGTATATATATTGTATATAAAATGAAATATATACTGAACTGTAATTTTTTTTTCATTAAATTATAATATTTATATGTCTATTTATAATGTTTCTTTTCTGTATATTGTATCTGTAATTTTTTTCTGTACATATATATTTTATATAAAATGTAATATATACTGAACTGTAATTTTTTTTTATGAAATTATAATATTTATGTGTCTATTTATATTGTATACTTTTGTATTATACTTGTGTGTTTGCTACAATATAAATATGTAAATTTTTTGATTCGCTTAGTTGTTTCTTTTCAACTATCCTTTTTCCTTCTATCATGCATGTTTTATAATTGAAGTGTCAATCAGAACAATTACACCGCAATAGCCAGTCAACAAGAGTTTCACATCGATGATGTGCACATTTTTGTATTTTTACAATATATACTTACCACAAAAGCACACATTCAAATTTACAGTTCACGAGTTGGCAACACTGCAATTCAACTCTTCACATCGACGATATCCGGACGGTAGCAGTGTAAATATCTGAACCCATACACTATAACACATGCACGAGTTGACATCGTGACCAACGCTATTACAGTTCTCGAGTTGCCACCAATACAATTCACCTCTTCACATCGACGATATCCGGACAATGGTGGCAGTGTAAATACATCCAAAACCCGTACACTATAACACATGCACGAGCCGACAACGTGGCCGACGCCAGCACACACACAACATGACAACGTCGACGCTTTTCCAACATGGCTACCCTTCCGGAAAAACACAGTATATGTCCAAACCCATACACTATAACACACCACGAAGCGGCAACGTGGCCCAACCTTAACCAACACACATGCACAACCCGACAACATCCCAGCTTTCCCAACATGGCCGATACACCGCCGAGAAAATGGACGACGACCCCACCACTCCTGGCGGCGGTCAAGCCACGACCAGGCCGCGGCCAAGCCCCCGCCGGAAGGCGAACCAAGAACGGCGAACAGCGAACGGCGGCCACGCCTCCGCCAATCAACGCACACATAACCCCACAAAATGGACGACGACGACAACATGGCCGACAACTTCGGTACGCCCACTGAGGTCACGTGGGACACACCACTACCCCCCCGGTCCATCATAACCTCTGCACAAGACGACACACTGCAACGGAAGTCTACCCCCACCACCATGATTTTTGAATTTCGCGCCAAAAGCGGGGCTGTGACGTCACTTCCGCGTTAGAACTCTCATTCTTACTCTACTGACAAATAATTTTTTAACAGCAAATCTTATTCAATTAAAAATAATTTAAAATAAACCAAAGCAAACAAACTAGAAAACAAAAAAAAAACAGTAGAACGTTTCAATGCGCGCGCGCGCGCGCGTGTGGTGTGTGTGTGTGTGTGTGTGTGTGTGTGTGTGTGTGTGTGTGTGTGTGTGTGTGTGTGTGTGTGTGTGTGTGTGTGAGTGTGTGTGTGTGTGTGTTGGAAAGAACATTTAGCACAGACTAAAGGACTTTGGACACCAGCCTACGTTTCACGTTTATTAATAAATGTCTACAAATTCGTTTTTGTAAATAGTGGTTGTTTTACGAGATTGTGACCGCAAATGCACAGTATAGGCCTATATGACCTGACGATGGTCTATGACCAAAATCGATCGAATTTAAGAATGTGAGTAATTTAAAACTTTATTGCAAATCATATGTATGGTACCTTTAGCCTATGAACAATTATTACACTACAATATAAAATGTTTTTTATTCCTATAAAATTGGTTTTCCGTAAACTTTCTCCGTTTTATGGAAAAAAAAAATCATTCCTTTCTAAGTCTTTTTTCACAGGGATGTTATTACCTCTATGAAAATCAAAAGTAGGGGTTACCAAGAATTAATCAGATTACAGGAAATGCAGTTTCAAATATAAGACTCTGACATACAAATTAGTTTTTTTTTGGAATCGATAACAAGTGAGCGCTCTACTGGTTAACACTTTTCGTGCGCCAATTTCGACGAACACAAGTTAGGAAATTCCTGTTGAATTACTGCAAGATCTATCATAATGGAGCTATTTTGCCAAATTGCAACATATACAGATTAGGGTATATAGACACCTTAGGCTACTTTAAAGTGTAAGCTCAATAGGGCAGTACGCCAGAAGCAGTAATAGTATCGGTTTGGGGCAAAAGTGAATGTAACGTGAGAAATATCTAGATATCCGAAAGCAAACCTCAAAGTAGACAGACCAAATCGGTCCACCCATTATTCCAAATAGGATCAACTCGTCGTCTGAAAGTTTCCAGTCGATACAAAGGAGAGGGAACCTATAATATTTATGTACAATTACAAATAAATATTTAAAATAAAGGCTCTAATACATGAGTAAAGATTTTATAGTTTAAATAAAAAAAATTTTCTTTAAATATTAATTTATTTTATTGTATATGAAGTGAATTATAATTTGTGTTACAAGGGTCAACAGACATTGATTAACTTATATTTATAAACTGTATTAAAACACAAAAGATTGTCAGAAATAATGGCATCCTTAATAAATCCACTTTATACAAATAACATAGTATATCTCGACTGTCTCTACTTATTTTATGCAACATCTGTTCACCTCAACACACACACACACACACATTCACACACACAGAAACAAACTTACTTAAAAAGTGATCTGTTTTGCCAATAGAGCTACGTTAATTTGCGTTATTTTAGGAACGGTAAGAAAACTCACATGTTCCCTTGCTGGCTTCCTAGTTTTTACAACATCTGTCAAAACAAATTCTAGAAAAGGACACGATAAAGTAGTAATGTATAAGAAGTGTAAATTTAGGTAAAGAAAAGTTCACTTCAACCAAGAATATTTCATTTCGGACATTCTCCATTTATTAAGTATTCTTTCTCTTAAAACATATGTAAAACAGTATTAAGTGCAGCTTTTTCTGTTTTGTTCTGCTGTTTTCGTTACTAGGAAACACTTCGTTTCCCAGGCCCGCCCAGTCCCCTTCTCCACGATGTTTAAAACACATTTCATCGAATGGAATTATAGTTACAGATACAGTCACTATGTTTTAGGAGAATAATAAATGTAAAGAAAAAAATGCTTACTAAATTTCTTGTTTTTGTAAATACACTAAACAAACAAAAACCAACTTTTGCATTTTCTTTCGTTTAGATGATCACTAAAATGCCTAAAGAAACAAACAATCTATATTAAATAGCATTTACACTAAATTATTTTGTTTTCATAAATATTTCTAAGCTTATATCAAACAATTGTCTCATAATTTATTCTTGACTGATATGTAACTGATGTCATTATATACAGTTTTACAGAAACCTCCTTTAGAAATAATTCAAAAGTTGTACAAAATTTACAAGTGTGTTCTGTATTTGTATAGTTTTGGTTTCAGATAATCGTCCCTACACTTGAAAGATCCGATAGAGTTTATATAGAAAAATAAAAAAAAATATTAACGACACTACAAACAGATTTAGGTTGTTTCTTTTAGTCAAATACCCGGCATAAGTTTTAATAATTTGTTTAAAATTTTGTAATTTTTTTACTTTGCCGTTCTAAATTATTTAGGTTTAAAACAAAATTCATTCATATATTGCTACAACGTTATTTAATTTGAAACCCCTTATGCAATTTAGTGATTCTTTTAAATCTACCGCTTACTTTTAATGTGTTACCCCCTGATTTTAAGGAAATAAATCTTAAAGAAAAAAACATAAAGCGGGTGTATCTAAATTAAAAATACAGGTACAAATCTAAAGTATTTGCAAAATGAGTAGTTTCGTTCAATAGTTATCGTTAGTCATTCTCAAAAGAGACATACAACTAGATGAACTACGTAATATATTTACACGTTTGTGTTTACAATGTAAGGTAAATTGTAGAAAATAGTGCAGCCAAATCGGGAAGTTTATCAGAGTTCATTATATTTCGTTCTGCCTTCACTCCCCAACTCCTTAGCTGTTGCTCTTGACTATTGTTTATTTCCTTTATCATTATCGTCTTGCGTGTTTTCTTTAGAGTGCTATTGATTTTCTTAACTAATATCCTTGCGTCTACGTTGTTATGATTTATTTGCACATTCATTTGATATAACATAGCTCTCTCACTTAAGTTTCTTTAATTCGAATGAGTCTTGTTTCGAATCGTATTGTAAATTAGTTGATTTATTTTGTATCCATAATTATTTTATTGTTTTTCCCTTACTTATTTCTTTTGCTACTTACTAATTAATAAATGGAGTTGGATTTAAATATCCGTTTGCCCACACCTTTAACTTCAACTATGTTTCCACGTCAAAAATTATAATGGTAACATCTTGTATTTTACAGACTACACGGAGTCGAGTCGCTTGTCAGAATAAATTAATAATTCTAAAAATCCGTTCCCCTTGGATTGCAAAAATTCACGTAGACAACAAAACACTCCTTACTAAATGCCTCATTACATCTGTGCTTTGGCGTTGTTTACAAACAGACAGTGTAACAAATTACCTGCTCTGTAGCAAGCTCAGCACAAACAAATGTCCCTCTTCCTGCAAATTACCCGCTTCTATCGGACCAAACTGAGTCTTGTTTTTAAGAAAGGAATAAAAACTGTGCAGTTAAATCGACCCAAACTCTAATTGCATACCATAAACCTGAAAACAATTTCGCTTTGTACGTAGCTCTGTCTATTATTACACGTAAGACAAAAATCAATGACATTCCTTATAATGACACAAAAATACGTTGTAATGTTATATTTGATTAAAATTAATAATTTTAAGTAAAATTTCAATACTTTATTCCAAGACCAGGAAATATTGATACTAATATGTGTATAAAATTTTAATTTTGGTCACCAGTATTTTGTCAGGCATTCGTCCCATGGCCCCAATTTATGGGTACACATTACACAATACCAAGTTCTGTTCATTGTGTGTTGACATGTATACGCCGCGCTGTTAAGGAATAAGACCCTTCCCCCCGCCACCAATAGTTAGACAGACTGCCGTATTGCCCCGACAGTACGTACCTGAACTACATTCTGTTCTCCTGGAACCAAACCTACATCACCGCATGACGAATGAATGTTGTACAATGCTAGCTGCGTACTAGTAACCTATCACCACGTCGTTATATAATATAACTTTCGTCATCGCCATCTTCATCATCATCCCCAACACTGCCGCATACTGCTACATTTTGTTTATTTGCAGCCAATACCTGCTCTCTGGAAATTTTCGATAGGTCACTTTAGTTCACTAACAAAGGTACACAGGTCTCCCAGTGACCACCACATATGACGTATGCTTAGGTAAAAATTAATTCATCAATAATATCTGCAATAAGCATTTAGAGATTTTGCTTGAAGGGACACAACTTCGAACGGATCTCAGCATTTCCTAATAGACTTTATTTTTGATTGCACAGTTCCGTGACTCCCTTCAACTGTTATGTAGAGTCATTTTACTATATAGCCTAAAACATTCATCAATCCAACACACCGTTTTGTTAACAGTTCAAATTAAAAATTTGAATTCACCGAAATTTTTCATGTAGGTAACACTTTACAAAATAGAATTAATACTTGTATACTTGTGTATCATCTCTCTTAAGTATCTTATCTCAAAAATATTTACAACAGTCATGTAGAAGGCTTTCGAATAAATAATTGATTAAGCTACAATTGTTTCTGTTACTGTTTCAGAAACCGTTTAAGTATGAAATTTTTCTGGTGTAGGTCTACATTGGCCTAGAGGCCTAGAGACAGACCGACGAAGAGGTGGGAAAATGGGTTGCAGAGGACGCGAGGGACATGGGGATAAGGAACTGGAGGAGGGCTGCAATGGATACATTAGATTGGAGGCTGAGTTTGGTGGAGGCCAGGGCCCGATTTGGGCTGTAGTGCCATAGGAGGAGGAGGAGGAGGAGGAGGTCTACATTGGTGTCCAGTATTATGTAAAAATGTAAGGCTTTAAGGTCGGTGACTCAATGTCTAGAATTAGTGTTATGTATCACGATATGACGGGCATTGTTTTATTTTACTTTTCCTAGTATTTATAGATAGATGTATTTTTAATAGTTTCCTAAACGGCCCATCGGTCTAGGCTACATGTAACCAGGAAGTATTATCAGCCGCGGTTTTGTACAATCCAGTGTTTTCCTCTTTTAGTTTACTTTGTTCATATTGTAATAACTTATAGATGTTATTCCCTATTTTTACATCCAGTATTGTACTAAATTATTTATAAAATTTGAAAAGTAATTTTCACATACTATTTCGTATGTGAATAAAATTAACCTACCACTAATAGACAAAATTATAAAAATCCTTGACTAATACAAGAGTAATATGGAATGACTGTAGCTGATTACCGACGTGTCCAGTTGCCATTCGTTTGGTAAATGAACACAACTGAAACGAACGGTGAAATACTACAAGCGGTCTTGCAGTGGAACTTTAGTTCCTGTATCTAAATTAATTGCATATTTAAAAGTAAAATTTCGAAAAACTGTTCAGTGAATAAGTAAGTAGAGCAATGATTATGTCAAATAAAAATAAATTAATATATAAATAATACATTAAACCTATGTGTTATATACCTCGGTAATATGGTAGGTAACCCGACATAGAAATTTATATAAAAATGCAGGTTAAAAATATTGGCATTAAAGTGACATCTCTTTTAACAGTACTTTGTAGAAGTAGAAACGACAGAGGACGAAGTTAAATTGTAAGCGAAAAAACTGCTACACCAAATATTAACATAATAGAAATCAAAGAGGTCAGATTGTATTAAAAGTTAGTACGCATGATTCAGAAGGAAAAACCAAACATATTACATTGACCTATTGTTTTCCTTACGTACATGGAGAAAATTGTAATACACCAGAACATAATGTATACAATATTATAAACTATTTAACAGATATCGTGAAATTCCATTAAAGGATATTTCAATTTAATGTAAAATTACAAATTACAAATTAAAAGTTATTGTTATTATTATTTTTTTATACCTAAAAGAAATTCGTTGTTTCTTGAACAAGGTTAACTGCGATTGGCTTCTACCCGCAGAGGTTCTGCCCGTATAAACCACACTAATTTTTACATATTACAATCATGAACTTATATTCTGTTTCCCAGACTTTTCCCTTCAAAGGTGTTTGAAATCCGTCATTCCCTATACAATAGATGAATTAATGTAGTCATCTAATCTATAGAAGTAGAAAAGAAAAGGAAACCGGAAAAAAATTGTTCACGGCTAATAACAGTTTCAACTAATATACGTATCTTTTTATGACAATAGTGCTTATTTGATCAGAGCAAAGTAAACAAAGAGACAAAGTCAATCATTGCACTATAAATCGACACATCGATTGTAAAGTAGCCGCAGTCAAATCCTATTTCGTTGTGCGCGCATTGAAATAACCACTGTTGCACTGACGTTTCATAGTGATTGAAAGGTTTGTCATAGCATACGTTGTGTATTATCCCGTGGATGTCGCGGAGGTGGGACGAAATGGGGGCCATTATCGACAAGGGCAACACCAAGCAAACGATAACGTCTACGACCGTCGAAATCAGAATGACACTATTATAAACACTGGCGTCCATCAACAAACGAAAAGTGGTAATACAAACAATTATAAAAAACACAAAGCAATATTAATGCTTATAACAATACCTCACTTTAAAATATACGTTAAAAATAAGGTTATACAGAGAGCGCAAACGTTTTACATGTCTTCTCCTGTCAGCGGCGTTTATTCTTTTTCTTACAGTTCACGTTTCGTTTCGACTTCTAGCAGTATTTATTCTTAAAATAGTGACCTGGAAGAGCAGTATTCTTTGCTGTTTAACGAACATAATACAAATAATTAGGAGTGGAGTGCCGTTAAGGAAGAGTCTAATGTAATCTTCATTCCCACGTCGTAGACAGACCTTACCTAGAGGCTAAAATCTGGATGTATTGAAATATGTGCTCCACAAAAACATATAGAAGTATGTCGCATGTATGGAGGCAATTATGCACAAACTATAACACAACAACAGTTCTTTTATGTTAGTTCTTCTCCGTGCCAGCGAGTGAATCAAATCTCTTGTTGATAAAATTAATTTCACTGGAAATGTCTTTCATGGCGTGTTTGGCTGTTAAAAATTTGACTCGTTAGTACGTCAGAGTCACTGCTGACGCTGTATCCGCAATCAGGAACATTACGTAAATGAAAGTCACGGGCGTTTGTAAAAGTTTCATAATAATCTGTGCTGTGCAAAATGTCAAGTGCAACACGGTCACCAAGAAACAGTAAATGTTTATCGTGTTATTAAACGTCTTGTGGCCGCGAAACTCCAGTGCACGGAAACCACAAATTGTGCAAAATATCAATGCAGGTAACACAGCTTTGCCCATTTTATTGAAGATAAACTGAAGAATTGCCAGCCCGTCGCTGGGTTTGTCTTCGCTCTCCCCCAGTGTGACTGGAGTTAGCAATTCGTTTGCCAATTTAATAGCATAAGTAAATAATGATATTAGGTGACACAAATGTGGACTGTGAAAAGCGGCATAAATAAAGCAGGCAAAAATCAAAAGAATATTAAAAAAGTACTTGTTATTTTTGTTGACAAGAGAACATTAATTGAACGAAAATAAAAAGATAATTTACTCGTGACTAGTAAACTAACTGGAATATACTCAGAGGTGAAAATCCCGACATTCCAATATACAATATTTTCTTTACTGAATGGCATATACTATGAGCACACAACACCTCCGATGTGTGTGTGTGTGCAAGTAGACACATATATATGTCGATCGTAAATCACTTTTGTGGACAAGAATTTGCATAAAAAATAGACCAAAGCGGCATAAAACTGCTAAGTAAACACTCAATAAACAATCACATTTAGTGCCCTCTTCACCTAACATACGGTATTTTTATCAACATCCGAAATTTACTCCAGGATTTGTGACGATTTAAATTCTAACTGTAATCGTAAAAAAAAAAAATTAAGTTTGCGAGCTATTAAGTAATTTTAAATCTCACTATAATACCTAAAACACCTGCATTTACTCAGTATGAGAATGAGAAGTAATTAAGAGACCCAAAGAAACACTAATAAAAAGGGCGAATTGTAAAAAAGCTATTATTATCATAATTAACCCTTTGCTTGTCATCATGCGGTGACCTGTTAGTTCCGGACTCGACGTGTTTATCGAGTCGTCTGTAATTTAGGAAGATATAAAAATCACAATGTTTATAATTAGAAATCTGAAGACACAAATAGTCGTTAAAATAACTCACTTAAATTATATATGTATAATTAAGGTATAGTTTTTGATAATAAAAATGTTAACTTAAATAAAAATAGGGACTATATTGTCGCGGAGTAGTTGCCCCTCTCCTTTGTTAAGTACCAGTTGAAGCGAGCAGAAAGTCTCTCGCTATGTTGCCTTCACGCAGTACTGACGTACGAGCGAAAGCTCTACCTAAATGTTTTTAATTTGTTTGTTTATTTAAATGTAGTATATTAACTACCACTGTAAAAAGTGGAAAGCGTGTGTCATGTATCAATAACATAAATATGTGGTAAGAAGAAGATATAAAATGTAACACAAAAACAGAACTAGTGGTAATCAAGATGACGACTCCCTTCAAGAGGTAACTCCATTTACAACATCACTCCTGAAGATGTGATCTGCAGAAACTTCATAAAGGCACGTTTACTATGCTTAAGACGTTGCTTAGGACATCCGAGAATCTACATATACTTACACCAAAGAAGCTTCAATCTCCTCTGTGAACAACCGACCTATTCTTGCCGAAGACACGACCCAGATGATGACGCTGACTACAAGGATTCCCAAGACGGACACCCCAGGACGAGGTTTCTACGTTCAGATGTAAACGTGACTCGATAGCCTTGCTATCGAGAGTTAATCATATTTGTTACACTACTCACTTCTAAAAGAGACTTTTCAAAGACGATTAATTTCATGTAAACATTATAATGAGAAAATCTAAGAGTTTACTGTAAAAATTCAATTATCATACGTTGTAACGCTTTAAATGTTAATGTAACTTATTATCGTTCCAAGTAATAGTACCATTCTTCAAATGGTTAAAGAAGTCTTGCAAGCTTCTAAAATGAACTGAAAATAATTAGAAGTCTTTACCATAAATATACAGAAAGTAAACTCGGATCCGAGGTATAAGATTATATAATCAATTTGATCCCATAGTTTTATGAAAAGCATTTAAATATTTTAGTTTAAATAATGATGTCATGGGATCTGTCAATAACTGTTGTTAAATAAAGAGAAGTCGTCTTGTTACACATGAAAATGAGTGCATAAATCAGTAAAATACCTTCCCTTGTTTCCTTACAGTGATAGTGAGTAATTTATTCAATTAATTTGATTTTAATACAGTTCGTTACAACGTAGGCAGCCCATGTAATTGGCAGAGGTCAGTTAAGATGGGTTCCCTGGATTTGTAACGCGGCAATACGTTACAGATTAACGAAAAATCACATTCATGAGCACATTCATAACTACCTCAAAAATCAATAAATTATGAAAATAACGACAAAAATTTATCAAAAATCTTATTTTATAAATTTCGTTAGGAGCACTCTTTACCTAACATTTTTCGAGCACACTATCGTATCTTACCATAATTATCGTACAAAATATCGTATACTAGATAATTATCGTATTGTAAAAAAAAAGCTAAAAATTACATTTATAGCAATTTTTAGAGCCATCTTCACCTAATATATTTTTAGGAACACGTGAAACATATTTCCGAAAATCATTAAAATATGCGAGTACGCCCATGTTGCGTATGAAATAGAAAATATTTGCATGTGAACATTTTGCATATGAAAATAATAAAACTAATCCAAAGAAACAATTATTGTAAGTAAAGAGTAAGCCAATATTCTCTCTTACAAACAACGTTCAAGGAAAATATTTGAATAATTATTGGTGTGTTATCGTAATACCGCGGAATGCATTTCACCAAAAAGTCTAATCAACAGTAGCGCAGTTAGTTCGAATAAAGAAATTACTGAGTTTTAGCCAAGCAACTGGACACTTAACTTCGAATCTCTCGTCTCTCAAAAATATTTTCAAATTGGTATAACCAATTATTTGTAAATGCTTATTTTAAAAGTGTTTAATAGTTAAATAGCTAGTATTAATGAAAAAGTGTTATAAATTGTATAGAGAATAATAAGGTTTAGAGAAAATTTAAGCGGTGTAAAAGAAAGTTATAGATTACAAGTTAATTTTTGATATTTCGTTTGACATATCTTTTAACATTAATTTTCAATTTTAATTATTACATATGGCGTGATAAATATTTTCGAGACAAGTGACATTGTATTCAGCGAGAAACAAAATTGCAGTCAACTGAATTTGTCAAAACGTCCTAAGTGCGGAAATTCTAAACAGATTAACTTTAATAACATTTTGTATATATATTGAAAACATATAAGAATTAATTCTCTTTAATTTCATTTCTAATTATATCGTATTCCAATTATTATTCAGATACGACTAATGTATAATACATCAAATTTTCACTCCGATTAATTCCAGTTTTTAAAAATCTATAGTAATTAATACAATATTTTTAGAGTTTGAAATATTTTCTGGATGTTTAGTAGTATCAATAACATACATCGGCCTATTGGATACTAATTCCTTAGGAGTATAATACATTTTTATATTTATAAAATACTTTTTTATAATCCTGAAACATTTCATACAAAATTGCTTTGTTCCTATCAGTTAAATTTAAATTCTGAAGCTTATCTGTTAATGATTTTCATTTTATTTTACTCTGATATTGTTTACATTTAAAGTAATAATAATAGTTGTGTGTGTGTGTGTGTAATCGAACACTTTTTGCTACAGTCCGTTTCTTGATGTGTATAATACATATTTTATAATTGCTTTACCTTAAGATGATTTCTCCACATTTGGAACATGTTTCGGGAAGCCTTGTGTCCCCATCCTCAGCCTTCATAATTTTCAGTCTTGTGATGTATTTATGTGTTGGCTGGTTGTTGCATTGGTTTCCTGTTTGTCTCTGGTGCTTTAAATTGGTATTATTGTGTGTAATTGTAGTATATATATTAGTATTTTGTGTATTTTTTATGTTGAGTGCTTTGAAAATTGTGTCATGGTTTCTATTTATTTGTATTTTTAAACTCATATTCTCTGGTATCCAAGTCACGATTCAATACAGATTAAAATTAATCAAGCCACGGTTGAGATTCTGAAAAACAACTTTAAAAAATCTGGCAGTTTAGGTCCTCAAGAAATAAATGAATTACTATATATTCTTGTTGTCATTTTAAAACAGAACTATTTTTCATTTGATAATCGAATTTTTATTCACGAAGAGGGATTCGCTATGGGTTCACCTTTATCTGGACTCTTGTCTGACATATACCATAATCATTTTGAAAACACATATTTGCTTTCGGTAACCAATAAATTCAATAACCAGATTATTTTTTACAAACGATATATAGATGATACCTTTGTTATTTTCAATGGGACAATGAGACAAAGAGACAATCTAAAGTCTTTTATGAATAGTATCAATACAAAACTACAATTCACAGCAGAAGTAGAAACAAATAATGAAATAAATTTCTTAGATTTAACTTTAATAAAACATAACAATAAATTTCGTTACAAGATATACAGAAAACCTACAGCAACTGATTCTGTTACACACGCCAAATTTTATCACCCGTATACTCAAAAAATGGCCGCTTTCAATAGCCTCTTACACCGGTTGACAAGCACGATGATTATATAAATGAATTAAATACAATTAAATATATAGCGGAAGTGAATGGGTACCGAACGGTTATTACGTAAACATGAAAAGAAAAACGTCATCAGTACACGTAAAAAAAGTGATAAAGTTAAGTTTATTTCAACTGAGTACACCAATAATATATCTATGGTTTTAAAAAACGAATTTCGGAAACATAACATCCTAGTATCGTTCCGTACCACAAATAATGTTCAAAAATTATTACGGCCTAAAACACAACAGTTTAAAGAAAAAAGGACACGTGTTTACAAAATGGTTTGTAATGATTGCGATATGGTGTATATCGGTCAGACAGGCAGGGCATTTAGACAGATGTTTAAAGCAATTAAGAACATCTACTCAAAATAACTTAAAAGCCTGTAAATCAATATGTGCCGAACACTTAATGGTGCATAACTATAATTATACTGACTTTAACACCAACTGCAAGTCATTACATATGCGCAATGAGGGACGATACATGAACGCAGCCGAAGAATTTGAAATATACCGGGCGTTTAAGTGCAATCCTAATAACATGTCAAATGGCCAGCTGAATTTTAAATCACATCAGCTATACGATATGGTTGTGGACAAATTCATATTAAGCAGGAATAGACAGCAATCGATGGTGGGGCGTTGTGACGAGACCGTAGAGGAGTTGCAGGCAGTGCGTCGTGAGCCAGCAAAGGGTGCGCACCCAGACATCGGTTAACTTGTGTAGCGTGTTTTATTTTAATGTGTAGTAGTTTAGTTTTAATGTGTTAACGACGTCCACACGGGACTGAAATCTGAAGATGAGGCCTTGAGCCTCGAAACGCGTTATTTAATTAAATACAATAAGAAGTCACACGACGAATGAAAAAAAGATAAATTAATTTTAATCTGTATTTGTATTTGTTCAGGTATTAGTTTTTTGTGTGTTTTATGTTTGTATATTTGTAAATTTTCAAAAAACCGCTGAAAAAACTTTATTTTGAACACTTAAAAGCATACAAAACACCAGAAAAATATATAAATCTAATTTGGCCACACATGCAATAAACACTGGACATGAATTCCCAGACATAACCAATATGACACTAATAAAATATATACCACACAAAGGGACCATAATGAACATTTGTGAAAATTTACAAATATACAAATATAAAACACAAAACACACGCTATTGAGTTTGGACAAATTCAGTCTTTTGTATGTCAAAAAAGAATTATCATAAATGAAATTGGAACCACAACATATACACGTGTGTTCTTCAATAATAATAAAATTGTATTAAAAATATTCCAACCGAATGTATGTTGAACTTATTTAAAAAGTATGACTGTTGGGTTTTTTTGCTTTTTCTCTGCTGTTTTCGTTACTAACAAACACTCCATTTCCCAGGACCTCCAGTCCTTCTCCACGATGTTTAAAACACATTTCATCATATGGAATTTTGGTACAGATTCAGTCACTATATCTTAGGAGAATATTAAATGTATAAAAGATAATGCTTATTAAATTTCTTGTTTTTAAAATACACAAATTAGAATACACTGTACATACACAAACCAAGTTTTGCATTTTCTTTCGTTTAGATGAACACTAAAATCCCCAAAAGTAACAAATAATATGCTTGTACTATTTACATTAATTTATTTTGTTTCCATAAATATTTCTATGCCTATATCAAAGAATTTTCTCATAACTTATTCTTGACTGGTATGTAACTGTTGTCATTATATACAGTTTTACAGAAACCTCCTTTAGAAATATTTCAAAATGCTGTACAATATTTACAAGTTTGTTGCAAAGTTGTATCGTTTTGGTTTCAGATAATCGTCCCCAAATTTCGTAGATCCGATAGAGTTTATATAGAAAATTAAAAAAAATAGTATCAACACTAAAAACAGATTTAGGTTGTTCTTTTTAGACTAATTTCCCGGCATAGGTTTTAATAATGTGTGTAAAATTTGGTCATTTGTTTTACTTTGCTGTTCTAAAATATTTAGGTTTCCAAAAATAAAAATAGTTCATTCATATGTTGCTACAAAGTTATTTAATTTGAAACCCCTTATGCAATTTAGTGATTTTTTTTTAAATCTACCGCTTACTTTTAATGTGTTGCCCCATGATTTTGAGAAAATCAATCTCAAAGAAAAAAACAAAAAGCGGGTGTATCTAAATTAATAATACAGGTACAAATCTAAAGTATTTACAAAATGAGTAGATTCGTTCAATAGTCATTCCCAAAAGAGACATACCGATATGTGAACTACGTAATATTTTTATGTTTGTTTTTACAATGTAAGGTAAGTTGTAGAAAATCGTGTATATAATGTAGGACATTTTTCATAGTTCATTATACTTCTTTTTGCCTTCCCGTCCCAACACCTTAGCTGTTGCTCTTGACTATTGTTTATTTCCTTTTGCATTATCGTCTTGCATGTTTTCTTTAGAGTGCCACCGATTCTCTTAACTAATATCCTTGCGTCCACGTTGTTATGTTTTCTTTACATATTCTTTTGATATTACACAGTCCTCTCACTTGGGTTTCTTTAATTCGAATGAGTTTTGCTTCAAATCGTTTTATAAATTAGTTGATTTGTTTAGTATCCATAACTATTTTGTTGCTCTTTCCTTACTTATTTCTCTTGCAACTTGCAAGTCACAAATAGAAGCCCACACCTTTAGCTTCATCTACGTTTCCACGTCAAAAATTATAATGGTAAAATCTTGTATTTTACAGACTGCTCGGAGTCGCATAGCTTGTCGGAATTAATTAATAAATCTAAAAAGTCCGTTGCCCTTGCGTTGCAAAAATTCACGTTTAATTCGTAGACACCAAAATACTCTTTACAATGTGCCGCATTACATCTGTGCTTTGGCGTTGTTTACAAGCAGCGAGGGTAACAAATTACCTGCTCTCTGTAGCAAGCTCAGAACAGACAAATGTCCCTCTTCCTGCAAACTACCCGCTTCTACCAGACTAATCTGAGTCTTGTTTTTAAGAAAGGAATAAAAACTGTGGAGTTAAACCGATCCAAACTCTAATTGCATACCATAAACGTGAAAACAATTTCGTTTCGGACGTAACTGTGTCTGTTATGTCACGTAAGTAAAAAATTCAATGACATTCCTTACATGAGACGACAATACTTTGTAATGTTATTTTTGATTAAAATTAAAAATTTTAAGTAAACATTCAATACTCTTTTTCAAGACCAGGAAATATTGATACTAATATGAGTATATAATTTTAATTTGTATCATAATTTTTGTCAGGCATTCGTCCAATTGCTCTGTCAAGTTATGGGTACACATTACTCAATACCAAATTCTGCTGTTTGTGTGTTGACGAGTATACGCCGCGTTGTTACGGAATAAAAAGATTATGTAAAAATGCAGGTTAAAATTATAGGCATTAAAGTAACATCTCTTTTAATACTACTTTGTAAAACTAGGAGCGACAGAGGACGAAATTAAATTGTAGGAGAAGAAACTGCTACAACAAATATTAACACAATAGAAATCAAATAGATTGGACTGTATTAACAGTTAATACGCATGATTCAAAACTAAAAACAAAACATAATACATAGGCTCCTTATTTTCCTTAAATACATGGAGAAACTTGTAATACACCACAACATAATTTATACAATATTATATTTTATTTTACAGATAACTTAGAAGTCCATTAAAAGATATTTCAATGTAATGTAAAATTACAAATTACAAATTAAAAGTTGTTGTTAATTTTGTTTTGTATACCTAAAATAAATGGGTTGTTTCTTGAACCATGTTAACTGCCATAGGCTTCTACCCGCAAGGGTTCTGCGCGTATAAACCACACTATTTTTTACACATTAAAAGCATGAACTTATACTCTCATGCATTTTTAAAGTACTACAAATATTCCAACCGAATGTATGTTGAACTTATTTAACAAGTAGGCATGTTGGGTTTAGTCATTTTTATTGCATGACAGAAAAATATTTGAATGAATTGTCCGTAAGCCCTGAGCGGGATTAGACATTACAGTAATAAATATTATACCTAAAGGAATTTTCCGTTCTTACAAGAATAACATATTTTCTAAACAAAATGACCGACTTTAGCAAGACTTTTGGAAAATGTATTCCTACAACTTAGGTAAAAAGCAAATAGATAAATGTAGATGTTAACGTTAGTTTAAAACCACCAGTATACTACAAACGTTCTACCACTAACGACGATAAATATATAAGTTTTCTCATCCTGATGCCAAATTACGTCTATCGACAGCACAGCATCCGTGCTACAGCGGAATTTCTACTATACTAATTAAATTCCCTGCCTTCCTTGTTTATTGACAGTATTTTAAATATCCTGTTTCATAGTTTGCAGTACTATGTAAACAAAAATGTTGAAAATTATCTTACGCACGTTTGGATTAGTCATGTGTATTTAATTATAAGACTTTAAAAATTCCAGTCATCCTATCAATCAGCATTATGTACGATGTGATAAGTGTGCTTACTTGCAATAAATTCCTTATCTCTTATGGCTTCTACCACGCGCACTTCTTTAACTCAGAAAAATTTTAAGACGCCTTTTCGTGACGACTACATTTGCTTTTCAAACATTACTTCCGTATTCACAGAACTCACCTGCCAGTTCTTCTTCCGCTTCCTCATTAATCAATGGATTCATCAACTATTTTGTTAAAAGTTGTTTCAATAAGTGACGTTTTTCTGTCATATTTATTTCTTCTAAAAATTTATCATATGTTTTATTCGATTCAAAATCTCTACAAATACAATGTGCTGTAAATATTATATAACGATACGATCAAAGTATACTTAGTAACTAATGCAAAATAAACTTTTAGTGCCATATAAATTATTATTAATAAGAACAAATTAGATTTCATGTACATACACATACTTTTCTTTAGGAATGATGATAAATCAGTTAACAGAAGCGTATACTATTGACGTTGATTCCTCTTCTCTGCATCCACTGAGTTCTTCTTCGGCCATCTTAAGTTTCTTGATCAAATAGTTGAATGACACTATCATTTTATCTTCATATCATACACTAAAATTATATCTTCTCTTTGCCAAACATCAGAATTTTTTTAAAACCACTGTTTGTACCAGGAATGTCTTCATTACAACACTCGGTTGCTTAACGCTTGACTATTACAGATAGCAATTTTGTGTGTTGTCAATTATTACGTTTTCACGGATCAGACACGACGATCCGTACTTTTATCGTCTTCCACACTGTTGAACGCAACACAAACAGAAATACTGTAGTCAAAGAAATTTAAATATCAGATAAATGCCGTGTGCTTTCTACTGTATATACGGTGGTGACATATTGGATTTGAACTTTCTGTCAACGACAGTCTAACTGTTGTAAAAGTGCTACATCGATCGTTCCCTGCCAAACACAAACGGATGGACGAACAACATGCTTTCCTATAACCTACATTCCGGTGTTTTGTTATATTTCCTTTACGTTGCACATAATATTATCTTATACGTCAAAAAGGATTTAAAAATTTCGATATTTAAGTTAATCTAAGATTTAATATTTTTATCGTAACAGTATTTTAGCCAGATCAGATGGAGAAACGTTAAATAATACTGTAATAAATGAACCTCTGTGTTGAGACGAATTGTTTTGTTTTTCAATTGGGCTTTATTCTTATCTGATGTCAACTAAAATTTCAGGATATACAAGGTCACGAGTCACCTGTAAAATTTTTATTGAAAAGTTAAATAACTTTTAAGATGAAGTAAATACGCAAAATTATCTTTAGCTAGTTATGATAATTCAGTCAAGAGAAGCTTATATTATTGAAGCTGATTCCTCTTCTATGCACCTATTGAGCATCTATTTAATATAAATGTTAAATATACCTTAATGTTTTGGGTATGAGCACTTTATGGCTACAATAGTAGTTAAGTGCCTCTTTCAGTTTTAATTGTTTCCACTTTGTTTAGATTTCATACCAGTTAAATCGTGTTATGTTAACAATGCATTTTGTGAGCTTACAGTAGACGTTGGTAACCCTTTCAGGACGATCGTATCAATATATAATATATACATAACATTTTAGTCAGTTACAGCACATTTGAGACTGAATCAAAAAGAAATTATATTGGATTGTTTCAAATAATACATATTACAGAAAAATTCCCTTATTAAAGCAACTTCTAACATTGCAGCCGGAATGATTCTGTTAACGGAACTACATTAAAAGTATGCCCAGGATAATTGAAAATGTTGTCAGCGTTCTGATAAAAATATCAAAAAATTTGAATAAGAGAAAAATAAAAAGTTTCTTACTTAATTTTTTCCTTGGCCAGTCTATATTTCTCAATTCATGTAACCACATTTTCTGTAATATAATATGCAAAAAATGGATAATTTTCAGTTTTCCTTGTGGCGACTACGTAATTTTGCAACTGGTTTCATGATGTAGTACACATTATCAGATATAGTTAATATTTATACTGAAATTACCTCAAAATATTTTTTTCCCTTATTAGGAACATGTTTCGAGAACCAGTGTGTTCTCATCCTCAGCCTCCGTCATTTTGCGTCTGGTGAAGTATTTGTGTGTTGGCTGGTCGTTATTGTGGTCTCTTGTTGGTCTCTGATATTTTAAAGTGGTATTATTGTGTATGATTGTGATGTATGTATTAATATTTTGTGTATTTTCGATGTTGAGTGCTTTGAAAATTGTGTCATGTTTCTTATTGATTCGTATTTGTTCAGGTATTAGTTTGTTTTGGGTTTTATGTTTGTATATTTGTAAATTTTCCCAAATGTTCATTATGGTGCAATTGTGTGGTATGTGTTTTGTTAGTGTCATTTTGGTTATGTCTGGGAATTCATGTCCAGTGTTTATTCCATGTTTGGCCAAATTAGATTTGTATATTCCTGGGTTTTGTATGCGTTTAGGTGTTCAAAATAACGTTTTTTCATTTGTTTTGTTTGTTTGTCCTATTTAACATTTATTGCAATCTTGGCATTCAATTTTGTATATAAAATTGGTTGTTGTATTATCTTTGTTGTGTGGGTTATTTAGTTTTGTAAATAATTTTTGTTAGCTTTGTATGCTATTTTAATGTCTGTGTTTTTATACAGTTTTGTTAGCTTTGCCATTTTATTATTTATGTATGTCAATGTGGCCCATTTTTTATTGTTGTTATTATTTTTGTTTTTTTCATTTTGATTAACTCTTAATTGTTCAATTTTTAATTTATATTTAATTTTATGTTCTATTTTGTTTACAGTATTTTTATTATATTCATTTTCATAAGCAATTTGTAAATTATATTTCTTTCTTTGTCTGTTTCATGTTTGTTTAGGGGTATTTTGTACATTCTGTTATATAGTGAATAGAATGCTGCCATTTTGTGTTGTGGTGGCTGGTCAGAATGGTTAGGTATAATGATGTTAGTGGAAGTTGGTTTTTTGTATATTGCATATTGTAGGTGGTTATTGTATCTTGTGATGGTTATGTCTAAATAGTTGGTTTTGTTATGACTTTCTTTTTCTTCTGAGAACTGTATTTTTGGATTCATGTTATTGAGTTGTTTTAATATGTTATCTGCATTTGTGTTTATGTTACTTGATACATAAAGCCCATCCAAATAAATATCTTAACCAAATGCCATTTGGATCAAAGGAATTTATAATATTTTGTATTTTGGTTCTATATGTTGTAAGAATATTTCTGTTATTATGATAGATAATGGAGAGCACATTGCCAATCCTTCTTGTTGTTGATAAGTTTCGCTATTGAATTCAAAGTAATTTTATTTTAGTGTTAGTTGGAGGCTATTTTTTATTTCAGGAATATTGTGTGATTGTGTGTGTCTTCATTTTGTTCTTTTAGTTTGTTTATTATTATGTTAATTGTTTCATCCATTGCAATGTTGGTGTACATATTTGTGATGTCATATGATGTGAAAAATGTGTTTTTATCCAAATTTATTTCCTTTAGTTTGTCTATTAATTCGTACGTATTTTTTATGTTGCGATAATTATTTGTTAGATGGTTATTTTTTAGTTTTTGTGCTATTATTTTTGATATTTTGTATGTAGATGCTAGTAGTAGTAGTAGTAGTAGTAGTAGTAGTAGTAGTAGTAGTAGTAGTAGTAGTAGTAGTAGTAGTAGTAGTAGTAGTAGTAGCAGCAGCAGCAGCAGCAGCAGTAGTAGTAGTAGTAGTAGTAGTAGTAGTAGAAGAAGTAGTAGTAGTAGTAGTAGTAGTAGTAGTAGTAGTAGTAATAGTAATAGTAGCAGTAGTAGTAGTAGTAGTAGTAGTGGTAGTAGTAGTTGTTGTAGTAGTTGTTGTAACTGTAGAATATATTGAGGGCTCAATGTGTATCTAACACGTATATTATACGTGTTTACAAATATTGTATATACACCAACTATTGTGTTTACGTGATTACTTTGTTTTCCAAGTCCTCTTTTTTCCGAAAACCTAATGCTCTTTATTAGTTACATTATTTTATTAATAGATAATAAATTTGAAATAATGGAATTCTCGGCAATCTTATGATCGTTAGTGGTAATATGGCAATAATTGTGTGACGTTTAATAAAGTAGAAAATACCTGATCTAAAAATAAATAAGATTTGAGTTAATTTCAAAAGAAACAAAGTCTATACTTCTAAAGCAAAGGAGGATTGTTCTAATATATTTGCAGATTGCAGAGAGAAAGAATAAGGATTTTCTGACTTCTGTGACGACTGAGACGTAAGCTGTCAGTGGGTGAAACAAATGAACAAGTCACTTTGAGAAGGAGAAAAACTTTATCACAGAGCTTTCCATTCTTCAGTACCTTTGTGTTTACTATTTTATTTTTATATTCGTAACTCAATCAGTTTCTTAGAGTTTCTTGTTATATAGCTTATTATCAAGTATATTTTTTCTGCAAGCAATTGTAATTTATTTTTTATAGAAAATAAAATTATTTACTAAAATATTTTATCTTTAATAGCAAATGGGGAATAGATTACTATACCTAAATTCTTTCTTTGTAACAAACATTTTTTTGTGCCATGGGTTGTTAGACTGGTTCCCAAACCCTCATTACACGAACCAAGATCATAATGTTACGACGGTCTCACTGATCGTCGATGGTACAGTGGAAAACAAAATAAAGATACCAATAAAGCCACCAATCGACAATCTTTCCTTTATATTCACCATACATGATGCCGTCATGGGTACTTGTAATTTATCATGCCATTTAACCACTTTAATTCTTTCACTATTCTAAACACCACCGACGTCAGCTTTTCTCTGTTTCTTTTTTGTGGAGACTACAGGAAGCCCTTCTATTTCCTCCAAGCGTGCCGCAGTGGAATTTTTTATTTTCAGCAATACTGAAAAAGAAGTAAGCTTGTAGAAACATTGTCATTGGAAAATAACCTTACCTGATCTAGGAAACTCTCCATTATCTCTATACAGTGGACGTCCTCTTAACCGGCTTCGGATTAATCGGCCGCCGGTTTTAACGGCCGCCTGCCTGTGAGATAAACAATTACTCATACGTTACCCAGCGGCTCAACGACATGTCCAAACTTGGATGATTTTGACTTGTTCATTTTACGTTTTTAGTCAGTTAGGTGGTTAATTTATCAAAGTGAATACATATGTAATTACTACTCTAAGTGATTTTGTGAGTTTGCTGATGCTACTTGAGACGCCGAAGAATCGATAACTGGTGATCAAGAGCTTGGAAACGAAACTTTGGCTGATGAGAAAATTAAAAGTGTTGTCTGTCAACAAATTAATACGAATCCCGATTAAAATCGAAGAAGAAAAAGAAGAAGAGGACACTGCTGGAAAAGTCAGTTACAAAGACGCATTGAAAGTATTACAGCTGGCAGTACGATTGTCGATGCCGAACGACGATGTGAGGCGTCTGCTACAGATGTTTCTTTTATGACAAAGTGGCGTGATTACATGTTTAAAAGTTCTTTGAAAGCTAAGAAGCAAAAAAACAATCAGTTTTTTAAAGTGTAACTGAAATATACAGTATTGTTCGGTGTCATAGTTGCAATAATTATTATTTAGACCAATGTTGTGTTTGAAAGAAACTCATTTTTTGTTTGATAAAACTCATTTTAAAAGAAAAATCTGTTTTAACCGGCCGACCCCCCTCCCACGGTCTCGTGGTGACCGCTTAAGAGCGGTCCACTGTAGTTACTTTACGCACTTTGCCAATTATGTTAATGTGACAGTGTGAGGAAATTACAGAGCAATAAGCCTGTCACGTGTGCATAATTAGAACTGGACTCTACTTAATTTAGTAGAAATAAATAGGTAAATATAACTGGAATCTTTTATCAGCGCGGAAAGTCAGAGGATTTATTGTGAGGACTTGCGTGTCAGCAATTTTGGTTGCACGTGTTAAAATCTTGTACCCAAAACATCTATGTCTTCTTACCATCCAAAATAGATCAACAACTAATCAAAAAGTGAAGGGGAAGCCAAAAGATGGGGGGGAGGAGAAACGGAGAAACGGAGAAACGTTACACAGATAAACGTTACAGAAGGATGGGAGAGGAAATTCTGAAATAATTCACAGGTAGAAGAAGAAACGGTGTCTGTTAAAGTTTATAGTGCCGAAAACATGGATGCCACAACAAAATATAATATATAATAAAGACTGTTTTAAATATTTACAAATTTCAAAAGTGGTTATTGTTTTGTAGGGACGTATAAATACATATTGTTACAAAACGTATACAAATCACACGTAATAAGTCATAAAAATGAATTATCGGTTTTATATAAATGTTAAATATGTACAAGGTAGATAAAAATAATAGTAACAAAAAAATAAACTAAAATAAAAGTAGTGGTAGAAATTACAAAATGTATAAAATTTTTAAAAATTTACGTATTTTAGTATTACGTATTTGTGGGCCTGACGTTTGACACTCCGCGTTCAGGTAGAATCGATTTCCAATGAAGATGGTAGCCAGTGGTCCTGCTGAAACGTTTGATTTGTTTTGTAAACCATGAAACTCAGCCAAACAACCCGGTAGATACTTTTAATATAATTGTTTATTACTCATTTAGACCGAATCAATAATTAAGGAAAAACTCAGGAAACTAAAGTGAAAGCAATTTTTGACCTTCCGAACCAATATTCTTTTATATTAAGTAAAGGCAAATTATTCAATAATAAATTTTAAAACTGTAAGTATACATAAACAAAAGAAATTATTTTTGAGTTTTATTCCATACTGTAGAGATTTTTGTACAATATATCATTAAAAATTAATTTACTCTCGCTACTGAACTTCACTTTCGTTATTACTATTTTTTTCTGTCGTTGAACAACAGCTACTAAATTACATAACAACATACCTAAAAAGTGGTGTAATTTTTAAAGTCTACTACTTCCATTATCGCATTAATTGTTTGAAAAATTTAAGTGGTTTGGAAGAGCGATAAACTATTAACCTCTCTCAGGTCATTGTTGTCTTTATGAATTCATTTGTACTGACATACTCCCATTTGATCAACACAGGCGGGTATATGTCAAGCCGTTTGTACTCATCAACTTAAAAATAGCAAAAAGTGTATTTTTTACGCAAGCAATTTTATAATTTCTTTGGTAGTAGTGTCAACTCACGGAACTATTTTCTAGTAGATTAGTAGATTGTTGTTGGCGTTAGACGTTGCAGTGTTCTAGTATTCGACGGACTAGGTTCAATAGTATCCATGTAATCAGTTTTTGTTTTACATTTTGATACACTTACAGAATTGCAGAGCCTATATGACCTGCAGTTTTCGGTTGTTTTTGATTAAAAGTAACAAATCGATTATACGCACGATCGATTATACGATTATTGTATGTCGAGAGCCCTAATAGTTCCTTCCTTTCTGCACCTCTACCAACACTAATGCCTACACGGCTAGGCTTTTTTTTAGAAAAAAGAATGAAGCAATGCATAACTAACGTAAGTGAATTAAAGCCACACGTACATGCTGTTATGTTTGATAGAGGAAACCAACTGACGCCATGCCGGCAAAGGAATATAGACGAGGAGCATGGGTGAGCGTTAAGGGAAATGTTATCTTCTTCAAATATTTGACTCATGTTTTTGACCTCTATTACACCACACAACTCAATGCAAGCAACTGGTTTCTAGGCTACGTGAAACTATTTGCAGGGTAGTAAAACAGACTGCAGCTGCTTTACAATCAGTTGCAGATTAAGGCAGTCGTCTGTACGGTTATTTTAAAGACGTATAGGCCCTACTTTGTTTGTTTCGTTGGCCGGGCTAACCTGAGTAAAACTACTGACCACCGCGTTACTTGAAGTATGACAATTGCTTTCGACATATATTTGAACCGATAACTTTATTAGTTGTCAAAAACACAGACTTAAAACAGGATGTGAGTAAAGGTGGTGGTGGCGGCCATCTGTTTAGGGCGTGGATCTGTTGAGATGGCGAGGGGGTGTGCAAGAGCCAAGGGAAGGTTAGGTGTATGTAAAAACTAAATACAATCTGAATGCAAAATATAAAATTAACTAAACTAAATATAATCTGAATACAAAGTATAAAATAAACTAAACTAAATAACTGCTTTTAATAAAAGGGATACACAGGATTCAGTTTGTTCATTTGTTAAATTTTTGTTTTATTATGGCTTTTTTAAATTTGCAGAATTTCTAACAAATACATTTTTTTACCTTTTTGTATGTTGTGGAGTAGTGTTATTTTTTTTTGTATTTATGAAGTGATTGTGTTGTAAGCAATGATCTATAAAACCTGTATTGGTTGTAATGGTTAAAATCGCTTTCTTATGTTCAGAAATGCGATGTTTCAGAGCACGGCTACATTGTCCGATATAAATAGCATCGCATTCTGCACAGTGTATTTCATAATCTCCATTTTTCTCCAGTGTGTTTGATCTTCCTTTATTATTGACTAGCCTTTAAAAACGGTGGTCTTAACTTGGTATCAGTAAACAAACGTACTCTTTTCTTAATGCATAAATTGATAAACACTTTATAGAAAGAGTTTTCAGTATAACAAACCGCCGTTTTAGTAGGACAACGGGAAAGTAGTGTTTGTGTTACAAATTGTATACAAATCACTATAAAAATATTTTATGAGTTTAAAATTTATGGGAGCACTGTACACAGGAGTTAGTATAATTCTAACTATGCATGTGGAATACAAATTCTAGATACCAATAAATGAATTTATTGACATTGTGGCTATGGAAAATGTATTTTGATTTCCGTGTTCGTTTCTAAAATATTTTGGGATTTCTCAGAAGTCAGTTCTTTCTGTAAATTGTAAATATACGATGTATATTTCAAGGATATAACTTTTCTCTCAACACTCAATCAGTAGGGACAAAACCTGTTTACTCTACTAATAGAAAATTTACAGAATTTTATAAATATTTCCTTAAAAGCTACCAGGCATCAATGAGGTGGGCATTGTGCCTAGATTGTCCTTAGCCTTCGCCATATTTTTAGAAGAACTACCAGCCTATTAGACTTTATTTATATAAAAGTACTTGTAGATTTTTATTCGTTTTAAGTTTTACCACTTTTTATGCCGTTTCCAAATTTTCTTTTTTGATCTAATATTTAAAATTTTACTTGAATTTCAACTAATTTTTAATTCTCCAAACGTGATGACTATCATACTATTAACGAATTTTGGTGTCTTAATTAATAACTTATGCTACAATAACTTAAACTATTAATAATAACTGCGTGATTCATTTACATATGTACACATATCACTTATCAGTGATAATGAACTATCCTTTTACTTTTAGTATAAGTTAACGAGATTTATAGACACTCTGAAAAATCGTTTTAATAATATATTCTACAACATATTTCTGTTTAATCCGTATAAGTCTTCATATAAATTTAGCTATAAAATACAAGGGTATAACAACATTTACATATTTATAGTGATAAATTCATTTTTGAAAATAATATTTTTATTATAAACTTTTCAAAACGAAAGGCAAAACTTTTAAGCAACTGTGGTGGTAGTGCTGATTTCCTACTTTAAATTATATTTGTATGTCACCTAAACAAGTATAATTTATATATCGTAATGTTAATGTGGTTCAAGGAAAACGGAGAGCCTCTACAGTAACAGAATCTCAAATGCAGCCTAGTTTATGAATAATTTATTAGTCTTGCGACAATCCCAAAGGAGTGCTAAGGCGGCAAAGGTTGCAGCTCAAAGCGACATGGCCTACCATACAATATGCTACACAGTAGTATTCAATTGGTGTCTGTCACTCACTCAATGAAAAGAGTCTCTAATAAAGTAGTCTATTTCTAGCAAACGTCAACATGAGACTATCCTCGTTTAATGTAAGCGCAAACATATGTCGCAATATTCAATACACATATTGCAGGATAACAACACATTGTTTCGTAGTTACCAAGAATTGATTGTATATGTGTACAGAAAAAAATGTTTTCTGATTGGATGAATTTAAAATTATTTTTCTTAGAGGGAGTGACTAATAGCATTTATTCCTGCATGGAAGAAACAGCAATACATTAGAAAAACGAATTAATTTATATCTTACAGGAAAATAGAAGAGGCAACAGAGTAGGCCTACATGAAACTGAAAAGTATATCTTGTTTAACATACGAAACTCAATTGACTTTTTTAGTCATCTTTTGTGTTACATTGTATTGTTATTAAGAATATTTTAATGAGTAAAGTTTAGCAATCCAGTAATTTAAATAGAAGTGAGATTATCTTATTGGCTCAGGAATAAGGTCACAAATAATTTTAAAAGTTAATAGATTTTTAAAATCACTAAAAGCTGATAGGAAAAACGCATGTGTTTCCACAATTGCAAAGATGTAATATGGACCACAGTTAAGTACAATATAGAAACAACCAGTCTAACTTAAAACACATTATCACAATATGGAAAAGGTAAATAATTCTAATGAATAGGCTTGCGTAAGAAAAGCCTACTAGAAGAAAATTTTCTATTAAAATTATGCAAACTGTGTATCACAAAACCGATAAAATATTCAGAAAATCTGGTCTGAATAATTGGAATGAATAAGCGGAACAATGATTAACTCCATTATCCAGGGACGTTCCAACGTGACCTTTTGTTTTGAATCAGTGCAAACATTGCTTCTATTCGATATACATACACAAGCGAGCGTTTTACAAGACAAGTTGGTCTATCTTGCATTTCGATTGCAATTGCTTGCCACCTTGCAGGCGATTGTCTTCTATTCTTCGGTCACGCGAATCCTCGGAAACGGACTTCGTTCAATCTCTTCCTAGATCCCCAAAAGTACATTTTTAGGAATATACAATGTAGGTTTAATTTGTAATTAAATTTTTAAAGTGAGTAAACTTTTTATAAGCGTTATTAAAATGCTCTTGTCTCATACAACAGGAAAGAATAACACACTCAAAATAAAACGGTCCATTTACATTATTTTCATACAATCTTTAATTTACACATTTTTGTACGTTTTATTTTGCTGTACATTCAGATAAACAGCAAATAATTTTATAATCATAATTTTTAAAACGTTTCAACTTAACTACAAAAAATGCTAGTAATGGGTACACTGAAACTTCTATTTCTTTTTTTAACATCGATTGACATTTATCGTCTGTTTCACCGTGCCCGTGTTAAAAAAAATGAAGCTACGTTTGGCTGCAACTAGGAAACTAGTAACATTTTTACAAAGTGAGGAAACTACCGGATACTACTTACGATGAAAGAAGAAGAAGTATTTCAAACTGATTGTAAACAGAGCGTGTATAAAGACTGAATGTCAGTACGCAGTAACTTTGTATTCTGTAAGGAAATGTCAGCGGTTACCAACTATCCGTTGTGGTGGGAGACGTCCTTTTCGTTTGAGGTGATTGTATGTTACTTATACCATTTTGTAATACGCTGTAGAAGAAAGTACAGTTTATTCAACTGCCAACAAAATATCACACTATAATTCGAGAAAGTTGTATGTACTTCACATAGATATCTCTAAATTAAAATAATTTTCACACTTTGCTAAACTTTAATATTAAATGAATTTAAATTACAAGGTTAATAATTAAATTATGTACTAGATGTGATTACATATTGGCAAACATAATTAAAATACATTTTAAAATTAGTCTTCCCTAAACTTTCTACATGGCACTGAATTATGCTTCTGAATAACAGTTAACCAGGAAAGCAACTCAAATAAATGTAAGAAAATTAAATTCATTCCGTGTTATTTGTACAATTTATAACAAAAAATTTATGTTTTATAATATTTAAACAATTATAAGAACTAACGTTAGTTAATATTAGCACTATTAACATGTTATATTTACGAGTGTGTGTGCGTGTGTATGTGTGTGTGCGCTCGCGCGTGTGTATCAAACACAAAGATAACACAATATGTTGAACTGATCTTGGTATTCGCTAATGTAATGTCGAATTTTTTTTCACAAATAAGTTTTGTAATAAGTTTTTACAAACTTAGAATATTTCAAGATGTTGTATGCCGTATTGATCTAATTTACTTTGATACAATTGAACGTATTACTGTTTCACGATATTAGGCCTATCTGTGATAAGGGCCATTTGTCTCACATTGGATACTTGGTACTCAATTTGTTATAAATCGCTGGGTGGACTGATAGTATCTTTAAGCTTTATTATACAAGAAATCAGGGTAGAGCTCTTTTCTTATCAAAGATTTATTTGTAAAGGAAAATAATACAATTCACAAATGAATTTTGGAAATTAACTTTATTGCAGAGAAGATTTCTAGGGTGTACAACCTACAAGTTGTGGTGAAGGGTAAATCTGATTATTAGTCAACAGGGTTCTGTTAAAATTGTTAGTTTAATATCCAATCGTATTACGAAGTGTAATGGTTAGAAAACTATTACGCTAGAACTATAGACCATGCAGGGGACTAAGCCTTGATAATTATTATGCATTAAGAACAATAGTGAAATGTGTGAATAGATGTTTTGTTACGTTTCAACATTTTTGTTATAGAATAAAAGCATCCATAAAATTGTGTATGAATTGATATAACATTTTATTTTATATGGTCATTATTTTTTTAAGGTAATATACAACGGAGGTGCAAACATCACGAGATCACGTGATAGATATTCAAATGTGCACTTGTTTGATGACGACGTGATTGTAATGCAAAATACAAAATCGTCTATGCAAAAATATGTTTTTAATATTCAACAGATTTGAGAACAAAACAATAATAAACTCTCGACTACAAAAACAAAGATTATGGTGTTTCGAGACAAGGAACCAATAAGAACCAAAGTAATAATTAATGATCCAATTGCAGAACAGGTGAGCATTTTATTTATTTGGGAAATGATATTGGCTATGATAACGACTATGATATTGATAATAAGTTAGGTAAGTTTCTGACAATCTGTGGGACAACCAATCGTAGTTTTAGAAACAAAGTACATCAAAATAGAGAAATAAAGTTTAGTAAAGTTATAGCGATCCCAGTAGGGGCATGCGTTATGGACATGACCAAGAACAAGAAAGTAAAAATAGACCAGGGAAATGGCTTTCTTAAGAGAAGTGGAAAGGTGTTCAAAATATGAACGTAAATGGGCTCACAACTAAAGAATTACACGTTTTTTTACTTGAATGGAAGACTACAAATTACAAAAAGCGGTGGAGAATTCGCTATTTAAAGCTTTAGCTACAATTAAAATAAACCAAGCCGCTCGTAAAAAAATGTTTCCAACATATGTTTTTATAACACCCACTAATGTAACATACAAAAGATTCACCTATTTAATATTGTCCTTGTAAAGAATACGTACAAGTCGAGAATTGCAGAATACGTACTCAATAATCCGCAACCACATTACACTAAATACAAAATTCATTTTACAAAAACTGAGTGAGTAGCCGCTCTGAATCCTGTATTTATACCCAACCGTGTTTTGTAACGAAACTTAGGAGCCGAAAGTGTAGCTTTGCTGTCGGAGGAATTAGATGAACCAAGTGGTTAGACTAGAGAAAATCAATATACTTAAAAAACGAGTAGGGTTAAACACTGGTCATGTTTATAAACAGGAGGAACGGAAATCAATTTAGACATATCCTGAGGACAAAGACACTACTAACAAACATTTTTAGGAAACGCACAATTACATATTATGTATACACCTAATTATTACTTTTAAGAGATTTAATTATTTGTTTAGGTTTACTAAGTGAAGGGAAAGCTATGAATAGAGGTCATTTGATTTGCTGTTGTGTGGATTTTATCCAACGTTGGATGTATTCAACCTTGTCTGTGTACTGTAAGGAGAACACGGCAGTCTCTATAAGATAGAGGATGAGTACCCGACCTCTACAAGTGGATACACAGAAACGTCTAGCTACCAACTCGTCAATGAACCTGGTTAAATGTAGACTGCTTTCTGTCTAACGATGGTGTAATATGCAATGTCTCACGGCTAGAGATCACAACAGGTCATCAGCCTGACGCTAACGAAAAAGTTACTTTTTCACTAACGCTATAATTAAGATTACTTATGATAAATATAATGACACTTCATTAATGAAACACTCATTTATTTTAATAAATACCCTTGCACAAAGGCAACTGGGTACTTCTTTTAACAAAAGCATTTTTGTCTTTTGAAACCCTAAACACTGAAGATATTTTATAGTTCTTATACTTATTTACAACTTCATAATTTATTAATGTCTTTATTTAAAAAGTATTTAATTTAATTATTTATTATTTTCCTTCCACGCACAATAAGGAAATGGAAGTATGGTGATGGCAAAAAAAATCGTGGTCGAGATTATTGCAGATTCTGCTTGTACTACCCTCAAAACATGAAAAAAGGTCATTTTTCGAAAAGTGTGTGTGTGTCTGTAGATTTGCTTCTATGGCAAACGATAACAGCCGCAAATTCAAACAGAAACAAATAATTTTTTCATACAGCCCTGATTTGTAGAATACACAAAACCTGTTGTTTCTGGTGAAGGTCGGTTAAGGGAAATTGTTAGTTTACCGGCAACGTTTTTTTTAATCAATCATTTTACTCTATCTATTGTAGTTCTCAAGATCTGTTGTGTTTGGTGAAGATTGGTTAAGGGAAAGGGGTAGTTTACCTGCAACGTTTTATGTTTTACGAGTAACAAGAGTATTTTTTATGGCAAACGATAACAGCCGAAAATTCAAACATAATCAAATAATGTTTTGCATGCTACTCTGAATTGTAGAGTTCTCAAGACCTCTGGTTTTTGGTGAAGATCGGTTAAGGGAAAGGGGTAGTTTACCAGCAACGTTTTATGTTTTAACAAGGGGATTTTCTATGGCAAACGATAACAGCCGAAAATTCAAACATAATCTAATAATGTTTTGCATGCAATTCTGAATTCTAGAGTTCTCAAAACCTATTGTTTTCGGTGAAGATCGGTTAAGGAAAAGGAGTAGTTTACAACCAACGTTTTTTGTTTTAATAAGGGTATTTTATATGACAAACGATAACAGCCGCAAATTCAAACAAAATCAACTAAAATTTTGCATACAGCCCTGAATTGTAGAGTTCTCAAGACCTATTGTTTTTGTTGAGTATCGGCTTAGGGAAAGGGGTAGTTTACCGGCAACATTTTATGTTTTAACATGGGTAATTTTTTCTATGACGAATGATAACTGATGTAAATTCAATCAGAATAAAAAAATGTTTTGCATAACTTCTTGAACTATAGAGAACTCAATGTCTGTTGATTTGAGTGAAGATCGGATAAGTGGAAAGGCGTAGTTTACCAGCAAAATTTTATGTTTTAACAAGCGTATTTTCTATGGAAACCGATAACAGCCGAAAATTCAAACAGAATCAAATATTTTTTGCATATGTTCCTCAATTGTAAAAGACTGAAGGCTTGTTGATTTTGGAGAAGATCGGTTAAGGGAGAAGGGTAGTTTAGCAGCCACATTTTATGTTTTAACAAGAGTAATTGTTTCTATGACGAACGATAACTGCCGTACATTTAAACAGAATCAAATAATTTTTTACACATGTGCCTGAGTTGTAGAGGACTCAAGGCTTATTGATTTTGGTGAAGATCGGTTAGGGGGAAAGGGCAGTTTACCGGAAATATTTTTTGTTGTAACAAGAGTAAAGTACTTAGTTTTGATAAATAAAGTATCCTGATAAGAAGATCTTAATAATCCACTGTAGAAACGTAGATGAAATATCTCTAAATGAAGAGGCTAGTTGAACGGGGTGGGGGTATTTTTCTATAAATGAAAATTATAGTTGAAGCGGAGGGGATAATTTTTTATATATGTACTTCGTTATCGGCAACAAAGAAGTAGTTTGTTGTTAAAATTCCTTCCAGTACTGTTTGGCCGTAGACCATAGTTTCCTGCAAAACCAGACGTTTCGGCAGTGCCATCGACTTCCATCATGAGTGAAAATCGAGTGCGATAACATGAGGTGGTATACGTTAGTGACCACAGTACTGTGGTTAAAACTGAAGCAGTAAGTAGAAAGAAGTAGTTTCTATGGAAATATTTCATTTCGAAAATGATTATAAATATAAATCTTAGAACATGGAAGTCATGTGTGGTTCTCCATACCGATATTTTTCTTTTATTGAGAAATTTTTTTTCACTGACACAGTGAACATTGCGTATATATCAGAAACACTCAGACGTACTTAAATAACAAATTTGCACTCCTACCCTTGTGTAGTGTGTACTAAGAACAAAGACGCTTGAAGCCGTTTATAAACAATATCAGCAATATTAGATCTCTTGTATACTTTTCCGGTTGACACAATAGTCTGCAGGCAATTTAGAACCGACCACTTCAGGTCGTAATAACTCACGCAAGGCGATGCCAAGTTTACTCGCTTCAACAACATAGCGTTATATCGATGCCATTATTATATAGAAAGGTACCTTTAGGTTACGTAAGAGCTTAGGATACTATTGCAATAGTAGTGTATTTGGGAAATTTGTTTACATGTTTACCCATCCTATAGACAAGCAGAATTAAGACACAGCTATGAGCAGTCATATTGATGTAAAAATTTATCGTTGTCATCAAATTAACTACACTTTGTCTTCATATTTATGGTAAATAAAACAGGTTCTCCATGTTCAATGAACATTATGTTCACGTGCGCTAGGAATATGCAAAGATTTTAATAGATTTGTTTTTTTCCAACGAAACAGGTGCGTAGGATAGGCTGGCTGGGAAGATGTTGACGGTGTAGACCAGCTGGCAAGGACGGTCGGAAAACACTACGCTTTGCTGTGAGTCCCAACGTTTAAGAAATATCTCTGGTTAAAATACTTTAACCTAATAAAGCAATAAATAATAAATAACATGAAATGAATTTTTATAATTATTTTAATCTGAGAGATCTTATCACAGTTCTGGACAACCAGAAACTCTTAACACTTTTGTTGCACGAAACATGATATCCAACAGGAAGTACAATTGAGTAAGAGTAATACAGCATTTACAAACAAAACCACAGGAACCATAACGGGAAACGCCCTTTACCTTACCTCGGTACGCCCTTCGTAGTTAACATAATGAATTTATTCAAAATCCGAAAAATCATGTCAAATTGTTACTTTGGCTGTTGTAAGGGAATGTATGGAAAATATCATAATACCAAAAATAATTCCTAAGGAAAACTGACTGGTAAAAAGAAACAGTAGTAGGTTAGGGAAAATGGCTTAATATGGTAAGAACGCGCACGAGAAAAGAGGAGAAAAGCTGGTAAACATAACGGAAACAGCAGAATGGAAGGGAACCTTTAAAGAAATATATAAGACAAATCCTTTAAACCAATTAACTATTCAAATAACCTTACAGCAGTGGTAGGCAAGAAATAAAGCACAACTAAATATGTAATTTATGTGAAAGTAGTTAATACTTTTAAAAAACCCCGGCCTCTCTATTTAAGAAGCTAAAACTAGAACATTTAATTTGATATATAATTATTTGAAAATAAGAAACACTTATACTTCATTTTAAACTACATAATGTAATTAACTATTACGGTTTACTTCCAATAAACAATGATTCCAAGGAATTTAATTATTAGCACGAGGAATGTGTAAAACTACAGCTAACCGACATAGCATTGTGTGTTGAATACTGACGCGTAGCAGTCGACAGAAGTTAATGGGGATTGTGAATTATTCTCACTCTCTTTACGTGACGGTAGAAATTCTTAATTAACATTACGTTAATAACCGGCTCTTCTCAATAATTTCAAACTATCAAACATATGTAGAATTACATGTACGTTGTAGTTTTAAAACTTTACACACACCAGAAAACAGTTTACCTTTGTGGTCAATGTAAATATAATGTTACCGTGTTGAGTCAGAGGTTTTATTTAAAATATGTGAAAATCATTCGCATTGTAATACGTAAGTATGTGATACAAACTCCAAATTACTGTACTTTATTTTACTTAATTTTTAGTGTAATACTTTGAGTAACATTTCTTATTTATATATTTTCTTTTAATGTACTAACAAATCTATCTACATTACAATGGCTATAACGAGGTTCGTTCAAGTTTATCTATTCAGTGTGTTCCTCCCTCTCCCTCTCAAAGTCCTTCTCAATCTCTCTTCACTTCCCTATCCTAATTTGCTCACCTTTTCCCCTACTCCCCTTCACTTTCTACTATCACTTCCCTGTCAAACGAGGTATTGTCTACTACCACCTGGAGGTAATATCGTAGATCAACAATGGGCGGTTGAAATCCAGTCCTCGATAGGCTACCTTACCTGTATCCAGTAAAACTCAAGCAATCAACTAAACCTATCCAAACATATTAAGCTGAGTTGGAGACAGAACAAAGAACAATAATGATTTATAATTGCAATAAAACTTCTAAGTTTCTTATGTAAAGTTTTACCTAATTTCGAAAAAAGTTCTTCATCATCAGAAAGCACCTGTTTATCGTGCATTCTGCCTATAAATACGCTCCAGTAATTTTTAAAATATCTGCTTAGTGATTTTTAACTGAATTTACAGGTTTACGTTAAAGAAAATTATTCTCCTTTTTTTAATTCAATTAACTTAGTTTCTTCAGTGTATATTGGCTGTACTGTTACGACGGTCTCACTGATCGTCGTATGGTACAGTGGAAACAAAAATATAGACACCAATGAAGTCACTAATCACCAGCTTTAATTAATCACAGTTAATAATTTGTAGTCAACTTGTACAATAAATCCAATTATTTTACACGCGCAATAATAATGTCACGCAATAGAGTTCCGCACTAAATATAACACAGTTATCACTTCTCACAATATTTCGACTACTATTCAATCCAAGGCAAGGGAATCGCTTACAGTAAACTGACTGATTAATCCAGGCGCTCTTGCTTTTATAGGTCGCGCGGAGGTTCAGAATTACTTTTCATCCTTACTCCACGCCAGCTAATGCGTATTGCAAGTGTTCTTGAACAGTCTAGAGCGTACTTGAGTGGGGCCTTGATTGAGGCTGCACCTGCTCCACTAGTAGAAGGATGTGTGGAAGACTCTCTCGGCTCTTCGACAGAGTTGTCGTTACAGTACGATTTAAAATACTTCCTTCTCTACGTAATCCCTTCCGTCATTCATTTCCTCTGACCAGGATGCAATTATCTGTTTATTGATGCACAAATTTTTCCATGGTAAAAATGTGTTTCTTAATTTTAAATTTATATCTTATTTAGAATCAGTATATTTGGATTTAATTATTATTGTTGTCAGTCTCAAAGAAGGTTAACGGTCGTCAAATCCTATGGACACCTTGAGGATTCATACTTCTTCAAAGTTAATTAGCAGTTCATTCTGTGGAAATTGGACTGGTTGTACACCATGCTTTCGTCATGCTCTGCTGTGGAGTCGGATCAAAGTTGAATCGATTACATGCTGTCAGCGCCAAAACTAAACATTAGTTAAGATAAGCGAACATTTGTGTAGTAACAGTGCGACCTCTTTACATAAAAAGACACAACCACACCACTCCACATAAACATCTACTCACTACTCTGATATATTATTAACTGATACAGGTACTGCTAACTTTTTTTACAAATATACAACATTTCGATATATTTCTGTGCAAACCTACTTTACACTACTTTGCGCCGAACATTGCTTGAGGGCAATTATCATTATTTTACTCTTTTAAGTTTTCAACTCCAATACTCTCTACCTCATCACTGGGGTGAATTGGCGATCACCGTGAAAATTGTTTCCGACACTGATGATAGCACAAACTATAAGCCACGGCCTAACAACCAGGGGAATAATGTTTCCAAATATATAGTGAGTATTTTTAATCAGAAGGGCAGCTAGGTTAATCAGGGGGAAACAACTTAAAAGGCTTTAATTGGAATGTCAAATATTATCATAAAACCTTATTATGACATCTGCACCTATTGAGACTTTGTCCGGTTACCGTCACTTGCGTGATCCAGTGGTTGGTTGATTGTATAATTTCTGCCATGGGAAACTTTTCCTTCTCTCGGCCAAACCTCAGGATATTCTCGTTCAGGTTCACAACGAATCCGTAGGCAATTATAATGTTTGTGGCAAGAATTATTTTACCGACAATGTCTGCAACGAGAATTTGGTATCTAAATTCAAGGAGATCCAGCCGTACACGTACATCTACCTTTCCTAACACTTTGACGGGATTTCCAGTTACAGTTTGTGTTGTACAAGAAGTAAGTTGATGCTGGTAATTGCCGACTAAGTCACGGCACACAGTGCGTACTGTTGCGCTTGTGTCGACTGTAAACGATGTCGGTTTGCCTTCAGCAAATCCACTAAACTTCATGTTTCCACTGGTCTTATAAAACGTAACATCTGTGTCTGTTTTGGAAATTTCTTTTACCAGTTTCTGCGTCCCCGTCCTCTTTTCTCTGTATTTTATTCTCCCAAAAATCTGCTTGAGCATACCTATGTGTTCGACAGTTGTAAACTTTGGTCTTCTGTCCTTTCGATCGTTCAAATAGATGTGGCGCTCTTGACACTTCAAATTGTTTGTCTTGTCTCATTTGTTTTCTACCCTCACTGTAACGGCAATGTGCTCTTAAAATCTTGTGATCCTGTGTGCAGAGTAATGACATAAACTCATTAATTTAGACGAACGCTCACTTGCCAGCTTCAAACTCGGGGGCGTAAACACGAGCTTCTGAGCTATTGCTGAAGTTTGCAGTCTATGACGCAACAATAAATAATTAAATTGCAAACTATATTCAAAATTCTTCTGGGGGTTTAGAATAAGCGAGTCCCATTACTTTCTTATTCTGTCTGTACTTGCTTCAAACTCATCAAAAGACTTTCTCAGTAACACTGTCACCTTGCTCAGCTGAGTGCGGTACACATGGAGCAACTGTTTATTACCAAACCGTAATTCGAGAGCTTCTCTCCATTCATCATAGGTGTTATGGCTATTAGGTAGCACGTTCTGTATTAAGTCTTCGGCAGGGCCTTCGAAAGCGATAACGAATTAAAAGCTTTCTCTTTCTCCGTCCAGTGGTTTGGTATAAGGATTCAAATTGCCAAAGATACGTCGCCTAGAGGTCGCTTCTACAAAATTTTGGTGTCTTGAAGTAAACTACCTCAACTCCAAGCAAATTGACTATATTTTACCTTAATTACTGTTTTATCCTTTGTACTGTCCGATCAGCGAATTTGTGGAAAATATGTCTTCACTTTCGTAACGTTTTCAAATTTATTTCAAATATTTTCTAATATTAGCTATCAACCTTTATACTGCAGTTTTTTTTGTTGATGTAGATTCTTCTAGAGACCAGACAGATTTCCTACTTCCGCTACTTTATTTGACATTGTTTCTTCTTTGTCGGTTACTTTTAATGTACTGATTCTTGTACCTCCGATATTCTAGCAACTAGTTTGTTCAGCTCACCTCGCAATATATCTAGCTCTGCAGCAGTGTGTTTTGGCAAATCTGACAACTCTTTAATCCCGCTCCCAAAACTCAAATCGGACTGTAGAAATAGACTTATCGGTATAACAGTTTGTCCAACAAAATGGAGTGACCTTATTTCTAGACATACTACTTAACCTGCAAAGCTACTGGTATTGCTAATAACGTAATAAGATTTATTAATATTCTTGTTAATGGTATTATATAATCTATTTTCATTATTTCCGTAAGAAAATTCTGTTTTACACTTAAGAAAAAACTATTTATATTTTAGTTACCCTAGTGGACTTAATAATGAGATTACCCTAAGAAAATAGACAATGAAGACTCAAAATATGGTAGTAACTGTTTTAAGGAAACTTTTATTTGTGTTTATGGTAGCACTGACGAGACATTTTCCTCAAAAATGTTTTTTACAATTTTTATTTTACCACATGTTACTTTCTGAATTATTTTCTTACATTATGGAAACAATTGGTAAGTGTATAAAATAATAAAGAGAATTTGGTGTTGTGAAGACACTTTGCTATTTACGCGATGAGGTGAAGGAGACATTTTTATACCAGGAGTATGCAACTCTTTATATGGTGACTCTCTTTTCTCTTGCCATGTGCTAAACCTATGATTTAAAACATACTAACGTAAATTCTCTTTTTATCTTGAAAGAGATTCGGTTGAGAGAAGTGTATTTGCAGAATGAGATCTACTGTTGTTTGATGAGCTTTGCTAACACAAGCAAATAATTTCTTCCTTACTCTTCTTCTCTAAACAAGAAACGAGAAAAAATTACTCTTGTTAAAACATAAAATGTGGCAGGTAAACTACCCCTTTTCCTTAACCGATCTTCACTAAAATCAACAGGCCTTAAATCTTTTATAATTGAAGAACGTATGCAAAATTATATTTGATTCTGTTTGAATGTGCGGCAGTTATCGTTCGTCATAGAAAAATTACCGTTGTGAAAACATAAAATTTTGCAGGTAAACTACCCCTTCCCGTTAACCGATCTTCACCAAAATCAACAAACATTGAGTTGTCTGTAGCCCAGGAAGGTGTGCGAAACATTATTTGATTCTGATTGAATTTACGGCAGTTATCATTCGTAAAAGAAATTACCCATATTAAAACATAAAACGTTGCCGGTAAACTACCCCTTTCCCTAAACAGATCTTCAACAAACACAATATGTCTTGAGAACGCTACAATTCGGAGTTGCGTGCAAAAACAATTTGATTCTGTTTGAATTTTCGGCTGTTATCGTTTGCCATAGAAAATACCCTTGTTAAAACATAAAACGTTGCTGGTAAACTACACCTTTCTCTTAACCGATCTTCACCCAAAAACAATAAGCCTTGAGAACTCTCTAATTCAAGGCTGCGTGCGAAATATTATTTTATTCTGTTTGAATTTGCGGCTGTTATCGTTTGCCATAGAAAAAAATTACCCTTGATAAAAAAAAAAGTTGCTGGTAAACTACCCATTTCCCTTAACCGATCTTCACCACAAACCAAACAATAGGTCTTAAGTACTCCACAAATCAGGGCTGTATGCAAAAAATTATTTGATTCTGTTTGAATTTGCGGCTGTTATCGTTTCCCATAGAAAAATTTATAGACAGACAGACAGACACACAGGCACACACACACACACACACACACACACACACACACACTTTTCGAAAAATGACTTTTTTCCTGTTTTTAGGGTAGTACAATCAGAATCTGCAATAATCTCGACCACTATTTTTTTTCCCATCACCATACTGCCATTTCCTTATGGAACATGAAAATAAAAACGTAACGCGGAAGTATCCTAACTTAAATAATAAGCGCAAACATGTAAGATTTTATTTATTTTTAATTTATTACAGGCTAAAAATTTAATATTTTTTGAGAAAATGTGCTAAACTGTAAAGTTTTACCAAATTGATTAAAAATATTTAACGATTTATAACAACTTACACAAACGATTTTATTTTGTATTCATATAGGCCTACAATTGAAGTTGCTCTGTTCTTGCATGTTGATATATTTGTGTCTGTATGTGAGTAAATTAAATATGAGTACATATTTTCTATACTTAATAGTTGTATCAAGTAGTAACTTAATCAACGCTTACCGCAGAAGACTCACGAGATTCCTTCTAATTGTTCTACGATTCCTCCCTAATAACCAGCTGACCCTCTCACTACCAAATAAAAATACATTTTAGAGTTCCTGGAATTTTGTTGTGTTTATAAATGTTGGTATTTACTTTGGTATGTGTGTTTGAGTGACTGTTACCTCTCTGTGACCGTGCGGCTTACGACTCACTATAAGAATTCTTATTTTGTTTGTCGTTAGTAAATAAAGCGCACCTACATTATTTATTCATATTTGCTCACATTATTCTTGAGTACTCTTTATTATTATTATTATTATTATTATTAATAAATAAAACTTTTTTTACAAGAATATGTTCTTGTATTTAATAAAAAGTAAATAATTATATTATGTTTTACACTAAGTTATATTATGTTTTTATATGTACTTACAAAAATTTTAGTCTGCATAGAACAGACAGTTTTTGAACAATCGATTTTTTTAAATTTATTAATTTTTAATTTCTGATGATAATAATTTATACTACCAAAACAATGTAATATTAAAAATACAAAAATTTATTCTTGTAAGAAAAGTTTTATATATTATTAATAACAACTAAATTATTTAATACTGTCCAGAAATATTTTACCTTTTCTTAGGTATCAAATAAGTAATTTACATGTACAAGTAAATCAAGAGAAAGTAAATATGATAGCTAGATTCTACTTTCGTGTATCTGCTTATCAGATGCCATTTTAAAAATAGTATAGTTTCAGGTTCAAACTGAGCAGGCGGCTCCGGGATCTATCTTAAATCTAACCATTATCTTCGTCAACCCAGTCAAATATGACCGGGTTTATATACTTCCACGACCTTAAGTTAAAACTTTAAATTTACCTTAATAATTTCCAAAGAGATTACTAAGATATAATGTGAACATAAAATAACATTAAAACTAACATAAAACGACGTGAATGCTATGTGTTTAGGGACCATAATTGAAGTTTGCCTTAACAATTTACGAAAAGTAATACATTAAGTAAATAATTTGAGTTGGATTGTAGAGTGTAAACATGTTTTACTTGTATCTTCTTCTGGTCTCTATGATAGTTTTGACTCGTGTGTTGTCTTAAGAATGTATTCCTTTCAATCTGATTGCAACAAATTCCTCTACTACTGGTAAATTAAGACTGTACGTGTCTTATTGTCAATTTCGCAAAAAAAGAAGCATAAAGGTATTATATTTTAGACTTTATGTTGAAAAAAAAATTAATTTGAAGTAGGAATACATATATTACAGTATGTAATAAAATACAGTTTTCCTACTCAGTATTGTAATGCTGTACTGAACCATTAAAGAAATTAATAGTGGTCGCCCGGTCACCTGACTGCACGTTGTAGTGAACACCAAAGTGATAAAGTGATACGTTTTGAAAACTATGATGTCAGTCTTAGTCACCCGGGAATAGTCGACACGGAACGAACAGCTATAATCCACATTCCAGTCTACTTGCTTGTCCACCTTTAACGCATAGAAAATCAACTCAACTGTTTTTGTGCAAGTTTCATGTAAGAAGGTAGTGTTTACATTATTTCTGTTTGTTTGCTGTGACAATTATTTTAATTTATTTTTGTGGCAAAGCGTTGCAGCTTGAAGACTAATAAAAAATGGTTTCAATTTATAACCTTTCCTTTTTTTTTACTATTACTTCTCGCGTTTTTGGTACTTTTCTAAATTTCTTAATCACATGTGAAGTTGTTAAACAATAAGTAATAATGATAATTGTGATATTATAATAATTATAAGTACTTATATTAGTCATCTTTAAATTATGAAGTAGCTAACCTCGTTTCTAGTATATAAGGTTAAGTCAATAAAAAATATTTTTAACATAAAACTGAGCGTTATAAAAATTGCCTATTGTAAGCGTTTTCTTTGGATCCAACTTCTGTACATATATGCAAAACATAACTGTCTGTATTTTCCGTCACAGGACTTAGAAATGTGAAGTGGTTACGTAACACTATAGCATTTTACGACGTAGGCCTAATTTTTAACTTTATCTGATTAAAACTTAATTACTTTAGAAAATTTTAAACTTTTCCAGTCAATTGAGAATACGTTCTTACCAAAAAAGTATATAATTTTATAAGTAGAAATTCATTTCGTTATTTCGAAAAATTGTTATATATAAAGTAAGTTTTACAAAATAGATTTTATCAGTAATCAATATCTCGTATGATACGTGTGTGACTTACAGATCATCTGCATACAAATTGCAGACGTCAATATGATATGTTGCCGCCAGGTCACTCGCGCATTATCGGTTAGAGGAGGTGAAATACATTTCTTCCCTCGTAACATATTTTCATATACATAAACAAATATTCTTTTGTTTTATCAATTCAAACATATACGTTTATCCTATCGATAAATATGATATATTAAATAAGGTGTCCAAGTTAACTTTTTTGGGAATGTTTAACTTATTGCTCTTAAGTGACCAAGTAGCCTAACAAATACACAAGTAAAGGCGGAATATACACGACGATAGTTGCACGTAATGTCGAGTAAGGAACTGTACTATTTAGTAGGCAAAAAGGTATTGTTGTATACAGATTGACTGACAGAGTATTAGTGTATGTATACTGCGGTGGTAAAAGTTGCACAACAAAAGAAATATAGAAGGTAAGGAAATATGTGAGGTAAAATTAGGTATAACGACTAGAAAATAAAAGAGATCTGTTAGAAGTGTACAAGGCGGATCTAATGAAATATAATCACAACATGTTTTATAATTGACACCTTTTGAATAAACAGTATAGTGGTCTCCTTTTACCAAAATGCTAGTATACGTTTTGAATGGCACGAAGAAATGGAATGAAGAAAGATAGTTGCAAATATTTTATTTTACTACGACTTGTTAGCGAGACCAGACGCATTAGTCTAGGTGTTTGTATGTTTGTTGAACATATATCTAGCATTACGTGGTTAATAACTACTCGTTTGTCCAGCCCAAAAGATTTTTTATTTCGTATTGTTACGTGACAACAATACGAACACATATTTTTAACACATATGGAGAAAGTGTACAATAGTAAAGGGATTTATTTAAATGGAGCGGAATAAAAAAATTGATTGCGGAAGAATATTTAACGTTTTCAGTTATTCAAACTTTAAAATTATAATAAAAACGAATTAAATTATAATTTAAATTTATTTCTCTCGTCGATAAGGCATATTGTAAATTGTGCTGTTCCTTAATTTACAAACTTAAAACACATAAAATCTGTTACAATTTTGCAGAAAACGTTATTCTCGATTCCAGATAAGAGAAGGGCTTCTTCACGCTGTTGGTCCACGACAACTCAAAGCGTAGCGGATGGCAGCGTTTTTCGTCGGAAGAACAATACCGCTGCGCTTTTAGTAACTCTGGCTAAAACTCTCCACGTGTGTGCTTAACAAACGTACAAATTAAGTTGACGCTGAAGCTTGATGTTTAGCGTAAAATTTGCTGTGTCGCCAAAAAATGGAGGTAGCCTTATTCCAGCTACTCGGGCCAAGCCGTTGACAAACACCGAGATTATGACAGGCCCAAGGATGCCAAACGAAATAAGTTTCTCCGATGAGGGGCCGTGGTATATTCTTACTCGCAAAGTACATCCTCGCCTAAAGCTAGCTACCTAATGACCTAATGTTTAGCTGTGCAATATGTTGGTGTATTTATATTTAGCAGAAACTGTGTAAATCGATTAAGGTCCGTTATAATATAATACAATATAGATAAATGAACGAGAGCAGTAACTCCAGAAGCCGTCAGAATGTTCTAAGCTACAGCGCCCGTCTTCTTGCATTATAACTGTCCAAATTCACTGCGCTACTGCTCCACTTGCGTATTTCATTAACGTTAAGACTACTATTTCAAGTAGTGTAATGACATAACTGGCTACGAAATTTCCATTATACACAAACCCAACAACAACTCGGCTCTCTAACAGAACTCAACTTATATTAGATTCTAACACAACAAAACTGTCAAAAATTATACACATTAAATTTTAATACAAAACAAGACGGTCACTGAATATGTATTATAATTTTGGACGCATAGCCGAAGAAGAGGAGATATGCTAAAGCTAACGTTCAGTGGCATCTGGCAACTCATGAAGACACAGAAAGTAGGTGCTGTAAAGTAGTAAAGTTGCTGAACTCGATTCGGAGAAATATTTAAACAATTCGTTACCAACTGCACAAAAAGTCACATATATTTTTTTTTTATTTATTATAATGCAGTTTTACAATCTACTCATTTTACAGAGTAATAAGTAAAAGTGATGTATACGTCGTCACATGAGGTGGGAACCATGCAGTGATGATTACCACGTTCACCGGGTCAGGTCATCTGGCCACTGTCTCTTCAGCCTTCTTACATCCAGTGATGGGTTGAGGAGCTCGTTGATCAGGTTATTGCTGTGTCCTATGTTGCGGTTCCTGTACTTAGCGGCGTGCATCTTGATGACATCAGAAATGTATGGAATGTTGAGGTCTTTGTGAAGAGTATAATTAGAGATGAACCAGGGAGCATTCGTTATGCAACGCAAGATTTTTGACTGAACTGTCTGCAGAATCTTTGTGTTGGAAGGTTTAGAGCAGCCCCACAATTCTATACCGTAAGTCCAGATTGGTCTGAGCACAGCTTTATATATGATGACTTTGTTTGCGAGAGATAGCTGAGATTTTCTACCTATGAGCCAGTACATTTGCCTAGCTTTTAAGTTTAGTTGTTGTTTCTTAGCCTGAATGTTGGCTTTCCATGTTAATTTGTCGTCCAAATGCAGCCCCAGGTATTTAACTTCTGATTTTATAGGTATGGGGGCATCGTTTATGGTGACTTGTGGACAAGAGCTACGTTTCATGGTGAAGGTTATTTGAGTGGATTTTGCAGAATTAACTCGGATCCTCCACCGCTGGAACCAATCTTGCAGGAGGTAAAGATGGCTTTGCAGTTTCTCAGAGGCTCGTTCCGGGTTGGGATCTACTGCGAGGACAGCGGTATCATCAGCGAAGGTGGCGGTGGTAGTGTAGTCTGTCACAGGTAGGTCGGCAGTAAATATAAGATATAAGTATGTCCCCAGAACGCTGCCCTGAGGCACTCCCGACTTTATAGGAGAGATTACTGACACAGTGTCTTCGATTTTGATTTGGAAGTGTCTATCTTGCACATATGATTTCAGCAGTAAATATAGTTGATCAGGAAGTTGTTTCTTCAGCTTGTACAGAAGGCCCTCATGCCAGACTTTATCAAAAGCCTGCTGAATATCCAGGAAGACAGCTGCGCACATCGTCTTCTTTTCCAGGCTATCCCTAATTTTGTTCACTATTCTGTGGCATTGCTGCACTGTAGAATGTTTTTCTCTGAACCCAAATTGGTGTTCAGGGATCAGGTACCTAAAGGGCAGTATTAGTTTTAGTCTGGTCAGGAGAAGTCGTTCAAATATTTTTGACAAGAGTGGAAGAAGGCTTATTGGCCTGTAAGATGTAGGGTCAGTAGGGGGTTTGCCAGATTTTGCGACCATGATAATTTGGGCAAATTTCCATTGGATTGGAAAGTAGCACAGTCTGAGCATACTGTTGTAAATAGTTGTAAGTAGTACTAACGCTTTTTTGGGAAGATGTTTCAGAACTTCTCCAACTATTATATAGTACCCGGGGGCTTTATGTGTCTTGGAATGTTTTATCTCCCTGAGAACTTCAGAGGAGGCAAACGCTTTGATTGGAGGAGATAATTGGCAGGGAGCATCAAGGTAAGTTAGAATTTCTGAGTCATCAATTGCTGATGAGGTTGGGGTGAAAACCTGGGAAAGGTGATCTGTGAACACATTCACCTTATCTTCATTTGCTCGAGCCCAACTGCCGTCAGGTTTACGAATGGGGGATACTGGGATTACCGGACGTTTGATTTTTTTTGTCGCCTTCCATATTGAATGATCATGGGGTGTTAAACAAGTTACGTAGTGTTCAAACGATGCGTTTCGGGCCTCTTGCATAGCTGCGCGAATTCTATGGGTGAGCCTATTGAGAATTGTTTTATACTGGGTGTTTCTCGTTCGTTGCCACTTACCGCGAGCTTGTCGTTTTTCTTGAATAAGTTGTTTGATGTGCAGAGGTATATTATGATAATCAGGTAAAACGTTTCTTCTTTCTGGTGTAGCTTGCCATGCAGCATCCTGTAGTAGTTTAGTAAAGTATTGAACGTCTTCTTCAATGTCTCTGGAATCCGCAATGCGAAAGTTAGAGTTGATATTCTCATTGATAATGTGTTCAAATAAATCCCAGTTAGTCTGATTAGTGCATAAAACAGGTGGAGTTTCCCTCCAGATTACATTAGTGCTTAATGTAATTATAATGGTGCTATGATCAGAGCTTAAGTCGAGATTTGGTTCGATTTTGGTATATAAGTGCGAGATTCCTTTTGTTATCGCAAAATCAAGAAGATCTGGAATTTTATTTAAGTCTGTGGGCCAGTACGTAGGTTCTCCTGTTGATAAGTAGCTGAGATGAAGATTGTGTACAGCTGCCAGTAGATTTCGACCCTTTGGTGTGATAAGCCTTGAGCCCCAGGCAGTATGCTTCGCATTCCAGTCCCCCCTACAAGAAACTGTGGTCCCAGAGTGGCGAAAAATTCTAGATATTCGTCTGTCGATATGGAATGGCGTGGTGGGCTGTATGTAGCTGCTAAGGTCAAGGGCCATGGAAGGGGGAGAACGTTAATGATTGCACTTTGGATTTTTGCAGTGACATGTGGCTCCATTACATAATGATGAAAAGTGTTTCGTATGATGACAGCTGAACCTGCGTGAGCTGAACCGTCAGGGTGGTTAGCATAGAATATGTTATAATAAGGTATTTTGAAGACTGTTCGATCCGTTGAGTGGGTTTCTGAAATTAGGAGGATGTAAATTTTATTGATATTCAGGAAGAGGATAATTTCTTGTGTGCGGCCGGAAAGCCCATTCGAATTCCAGACAGCTATTCTTAGTGCCGGGGTCATTGCTGAGGTAATCTATTTATGACTGTAGATAACATGTTGAGTATAATGTTGTTTTGATTAATGAGTTGAGCGAACATAGTTTTGAACTCCCTTAGGAAAAGTGCCAGTTGGTCCATTACTTCCCTGTTAGTGGGGTTTGCGTGGCTGTTGCTAGTCATTTGTGTCTTTCTACTTCCGCCCGTGATTTTAGCATATGTGGAAGTTGTATTTCGCGGTGGTGGTAGAGGGGATGGAGAATTATGAATCACATTAGATTGTGTCTGTGGAGTAGCACTACTTAGCAGTTGTGGATCGCCCCTAAGTTTAGATCTTATCAGGTCTTGGTAGACAGAACACACTTTATAATTGGCTGGGTGACTGCCATCGCATAGTGCACAGGTAGCAGGGGTATCCCTAGGTTTCTTGCACGTTTTAGTGTAATGAGATTTTCCACACTTTACGCAGATAAATGATTTTCTGCTGTACGTTTTGGAGTGACCATATGCCTGACATCGTGTGCATTGGATTATTGCCTTTTTGACTCTTGGCGGTTCAAATTTAATTTTTGTATTTTGTAAATATTCCAATTTATATATTTCCTTATTGTTATCTTGGGGCTCGAGGTCTACAAAAAATGGAGGCAGTGGGTCGTTGGATTTCCTGTGTCACGCGTTTATGTTATTTCGAATTTTGTGGCCATATTTAGCTAGCTCGTCTTTAATTTCTTCTAGTGGCACTGAATAGTGAAGATCTCTTATGACAACACGGTAGGCTCTCTCATGTTTCAACTGGTAGGTGTGATGGACTATATTTTTTTCACAGAGTAGTCTAATTAATTTTTTGTAAGTGTCAACGGTGTGGGGGTGAATTTTAAGTGTGTTGTTTGAGAGAGCTTTGCTGTGGTATGTTTCGTCTTCTGCAGCCGATGCTAGAAAGTCTGTCATTGCTTTATAGTTCGTAACACCGTATATATAGATTGGCGGAGGCTTTGGTGTTTTCGGTTGATTGTTTTTATTAACGTTATTTGAGTTTCCAGAATCGTCATGATTAAGAGACGTATCTATGTTGGACAAGGGATCGAATCTATTTGCTGTTTGAGGTAAGTAAATGCTTTTAGTTGCTGTAGCAGATCGTTTCCTTTTTGTAGAGGGGCGTTTAACTTGCTGCCAAGGTACGCAAGATTCATTTGCAGTTTCAGTTTCATTAGGTTCAGAGTACGATAAGTCTTCACTTAATGATTCATAATCTATGTCCTCTTGGGAGTTCTGTGTGATGTTGGTAGGACAGCTGAATGGAGGTATTGCTTGGGCCATATTGGTATTAGTGTCGTTAATATTTGCGATGACATTCGGTTCGGGAGTTGATTGCAGACAGTAGGTGCCGGCATATTTGAGAAAGGACAAGTAGTTTGTTGTTGATATAGCTGCTGCATTTTTGACTGAAAGTGAGGTTGCGAATTACCTCTAAGATAAGTATTTTGTTGTTGATGCTCATAACTAGGGTTATAGTTCTGGCTACTTACATAGAAGTTTGTACTGTACGGAGTCTGAATATGTTGCTGATAAAGTCCATCGCTATTTGTTTGCATATTTACCTTATCTTGTAGCTGAGTGGATGCGATGTAGAACCAGTCCGAACCGGGTCACAAGCCAGATAACAGTCAAATGCACTTGGCCGATAACCTGAGCCGCCAAGCACGACCGAGATAAATTGTAAGCAACAATAATTATTAAAGTTTTAAGTACTCACTGAAAGCCCTTTTAGAACTTTGAACACAAAATAATATTATATCTGCACTGATTACTTAGCACAAGTCACTAACAAGAGATAAACTATATTTAAACATAACATAACATAACAATACTCGATAACAGCGCACAACAACCGTCTACACGGTTCCACGGCTAAATCGCGACTGAGTCACATATATGCAGGCACGCGTTCTCACACTAAACGCTCGTGCAAGCACACACACATACTTGCAACAGGCGATTATGGTCACCAATATGTACAATGATGCTAATGACATGTAGGGTGTTTAGCATGTAGCGCCCCTATGGCATGTAAAATGCTTGTATGATAAGAACGTAACCGTTGATGAAATGTAATTTACGTTTATATAGTATAAATAATTTACGTTTCATATTAGCTGGCAACGGAAAGGAAAGGAATTCGCAAAATTATAGAATAATTAGTGAACAAAGTTATGAAGTTAATTGAATTGCCTTCAGACAAAGTAAGGGTTTTGTAGTTCTGACAATCTAAAGCTACAAGGAAATACTTACTTAAAATAAATATAGTATGCATGTAATTAAGTTATAACCTACAACTTCCTACATTCCATAACTGTATAATAAAAATTAATACTCACGCTCTTTAGGTCTGGTAATGTAAAGCATTAAATTGTTTAATTTTAAATTACTTTGACAAAGTATTTTGTCAATAATTTCTGTATGACTAGAGAGAAAAATAAACAGATTATTATTGCAAACACTTTTTCTTATTATACGTGCATTTAAAAACAAAATAAAATCAAACATTTTGCTCAAATTTAAATGAGGCAACCACAGTGATCTAAGTCACCCATCGTTATCGTACTATATGGACAGATCTCTTTGAAAGTAAACAAAATAAATAGTGTGTTAAACTGAATAAAATCGTTGTCAGTAATAATATAAACAACAGAATGTTGCAACTATTATTAGTAGTTTCACTTATGCCACAAAAGTTTTAAATTAAAATGAATGTTTGCGTTTAAATTTTTAAGACTAGAAATAACGTATTATTTACGAACACTAGAATAATCAACAAGTAAACCATAAATTTTAAAGATATCTTCTTGTCTACAACGTATTTGTCTTAGTGCTGCAAAAACAACCTGATATGTCACACGCGCTTCTCACTTATACCAATATATTTCACGCAGATTAGGACATTATACAATGTGCGTATAATAAATATTATAAAGATAATAATAATATTTTTAATATTACCAATATAAGCTTTGTCAGCTGCAAAACTTGTGAAACACAATTCTCAAATAAATTTGTACAACAATTTTATGTATGACTGTGTAGTCGTTTTCTGCTAATAGTAAACATTAAACAACTTTAAAAATTAAAAATTAAATTTTTCTTAAAAAGCGGCTTAGCTTTTTACATTTAACGTGTCATTTCCATGTGCTTTTGTACAGCGTATGTTCCTGTTTGTTTGAAAGAACCTAGACTTCTACCTTTTATGTTTGCGTTTGGAGTTTTAAGTTGTTGATGATATTGGTATATTTGCGATTTGTTTAGCCGGGATGGCTTTCAAAGTAGATTTTGTGGTAGAACGTAGTGAATTTGTGCGTGTATTGTCTACATGTGTTTGCAACTGCGTCCTATTTGCCGTTTACAGAATTGGTTGTACTGTACACATTTGAGGGTTTAAATTAAATTTGCTTTGAGTTAATTTGTAGTTCTTTAAAAATGTTTCAGGCTATACTGTTTGAGGGAGCTTTGTAGGAGCTTTTACTAGTATGGTTGTTAATATTTATTAGTGTCATGAATCTGATGTTATTTTCTGTATATTTCTGTTTTTTGCTTAGAATTTTGTTTCTGGAGTCTGCCTATTAATCGTTTGGCTTCGCCTAAGTATTTAACTGTTTTTAATTGTCTCATGTATATTATGTTTGTATGTTACTGCAATCTTAATAGTCTTAATATTCATATACCCTACATGTTATGCGCGTGTTATATTGCAATTGGTATGAAAAAAGATAACTTGATATAGCATGCGGTGATTATAGGATTTTATATCACTCTGTCGGTTATAGTGTGATTTCTATATATTTAAATATTATTAGAGTACACTTTTTCAATAATATTATCTGTGACATTTAATGTAGTTCTAATATTGAATTCAAGTTAATATAAAATTGTAGCATAGCAAACACAACTGTAAGGCCATTTGAGGCATATCAAATTGATATTAGTGGTACGCACACAATTATTAACACATTAGGGTGGATTTCGGCAATGACACGGGTTGTGCAAAGGGATCTGTATTGTATCTATGTTGTTTTCCGTGCAGTATATATGCAACTGGTACGCTGTGCTTCTAATACTTACTGTAGTGTTGAGCGTCCAACATATAGCGCTATAGTACGACGCTGACGACATTGACTTAATGACGTGTAGTCTTGTAGAATAATATGGAAAAGTCCAAGTGCATTAATGACATGTTGGATATTGGCCATATTGTGCTAAAGGTTTTCCTCATAGCCGAATAAACATAAACTCGTCATTGGGTAAATATTAATGTATGGCACAGCCATAATTCAGTATAACAAAGCGACATTTACACATAAACACAACTCCGTTTCCCACAAGGCGGCTCATCATTACAAGTGGATAATTGTAGACTGGTTTCTGTGTGTTGGTGGTATAATGTGATTTATACTCCTTCTAGAGGCATCAAAATTAATTACTCTCACAAAGCCTTAAGAATAATCCGCAAACAAATAGTAAGAAAACGAACAACAAATATACAAAGAAGTGTTGCAAACCACTAAAAATAAAAATTCCCGTTTAATAAAAATTCACATCTCTGAAGCTTCAAATATTTCCAATCTGCTGGTGAACTTTGAACCTTGCAAGCTTCACATATACAACTTCACAAGCTTTACAACTTACTTCGCAAGCTTCAAGGAAACACAGCTTTATAAAATATTTAAAGAAGAAAAAGCCATTTATGGTGGTGATGTTATTGAAAGCGAGAGTCATTTTACTTTTGTTAAAACCTCTTAACATATATTGAGACCAACTGAAATGTCGTGTGATCAAAGAGCTGACAATATTTTTGTGATAATTATAATTTGTGGTGTTCGTACCCTCCAAAACGAGACACCTAATTAATATACTTATTGGCACTCTATATTGTAAATTTTATTTAACTATGTTTTGAATTTCTGAAACGTGAATAGCAAATCGAAAGTAAAACTTATAAATTGAAACTGAATTTGATTAAATTGGTTACCAAAACATCTTAACTGTAAAAATTTGAACTGTAAAACTTTTAATTGAATAGAAACTGTTCAAACTGTGTAACTTGTTTGAACTAAATACCATGAAAATAATATTGTAACGAGGACTTTACCAAACAGCCGAGAGCGTCGTCCACTCCTTCCTCCAATAGTGAAGCAGATGGCCTCAAGTCAATAGTGGCTTAGTCAAGGCCTCAGTCAATTACGTTCCACAGTGCTCTGGAGAACACTTTAAATACGCATTAGCTGGCACGTGCGCTACCTGTGCAACGAACAAAGACTGGCTTTGTCAATCAGCATGGAGTTAGCGATTTCCTTAGCGGGGATCGAGTCATTGTTGAGGCTTAGTGGAAAGTGTTTATGCCTACTGTGATACAATAAATGTGGAACTCTGTTACGTGACATTGTTATTGCGTATGGACTACTTTACTTGAATTATTGTACGAATATAATCTTGTCGAATAACTTGTTGATTACAAACTTTATTTGTGATTGAATAAAGCTAGTGATTAGTGACTCCATTAGTGTCTGTGTTTATTTCCTTTGTACTATACGACGATCAGTGAGACCGTCGTAACCAGCGGGTCAGAAGTAGTATAGACTCTTTAACAGAGGAAACTAAGCAGACATTGTAGAAGAGCAGTGTTAGTGGTTCTTGATTAAAAAAAAGAATGGCTACCAGTCAGATGATAAAAGCATTCCAAGCAATGCTACTGCAGATCGCAGATTAACACCGACAGGACGCAAAAGAAGCAGGAAAACGATATGACAAAAAATATAAGTGTAAAAAAAAAAGCGAGTTTAAAAGTTTGTATTAAAAGAATTCAGTGAAACAAATTATAATGGAAGTCGAACGTTTAGTGAAAAAAGTAGCTGATAAATGAAGGCTATGTTTATTAATATTTATTTATTAATAAATAAACAGTTTTGATCCGACAACGTTGGAGGAACTATTAGACGAACAAAAAGGAAAAAAATCTCCTGATGGGATGACTATGGAATTATTAAAGCATAGGTTGTACACCCTTGGTCTATGACTCCTGCATTGATTAACAGACTAGCCAGGTTTCAGGATGTTACCCTTTTTCGAGGAAGGGATCGCAATGAATTTATGCGTTTATTGTCTTCTTTTTGTTGTGTATAAAATATTACTATGATTTTATACACCTATAAACTCTGCTACAGCTGAAAATATCTTAAGGTAACGGATGTGGCTTTAATAACAGAAGATCAAAGTGGATTTAAGACAATAGATAATGTATTTGCCGTAAAACGTTTTTTGAGGCAACGAAAGAATTAAACGTTGAATCTCATGTTGCGTTCGTAAATTTTGAGAAAGCGTTTGATCAAATAAACGGGTATAAATTATAGTCTATTATAGAGCGTCGTCACTACACGCAGTGTTAAATAAATTTGGCTAGAAAGTTATATTGTAACTTTGCACAGTATACACAGGGAAGAGAATTACTGAAGAATTAGTAAGTAAAGGGCCAAGACAGAGACGCAGTATTTTGCCCATGATTTTAATATCTATATTGATGACACCATTCAAGCATGAAGACAATATATTATTTTAAAGAATTAAATTTAATTATAACGCTAATTTCGTTATTTTTTGATACTCTGACGATTCAGTCCAATAAATATCTGAAAATATGAAGGGTGCAGATATGTTACATATAAAACGGCCGTTGAACTGTGTGTATTGAATTTCCTCGTGAACAAACATTGGATTCTATACACCACTGAATCTCTTCTGTTACAGTAATACTGCTTACATAAGTACGACCATTTGCCCACTTCTCCACGAATAAAACACATGCTCACACACGCGCGCGCGTACGCACACACACACACTCTCATTGCCGCACGGTTTTATATTTTCACAGTGTTAAATAATTTTATTAAGGAACTATTAACCTGCCACAGAGATTTTCAATATGTTTTCTAAAATGAAATAATTTATTGCTAATACGTAATCCATAATATTTTCACGGCTTTTAGGTTTTTATAAAAAGATTTCGTGTACTAAAGATTGAAACAGTCTTCGACTCGTTTTTAGTGATTATGAAAAAATTATATCAATGAGTCTTCATAGTTTTAACTTTATAAGCAACTGTAACAAGTTTTTATAATATCCTTTCTTACTCATAGCAACTTTATGTAAAACGTTTTGTAAATTAGATACTGTAACGTCTGGACATTGATACAGTACCACTAACGTTTATTAAATACAACAGTGGGACACTATATGTTTAATATTTGCATTTTAATGGGCAGTTAGATAAGTTTAAGTCTGTTATAATTAGCAAGCACAAATAATCTGGCTGCAAGCGAAAACCTGAGTGTCTGACGACAAGTTTATACAGGCACTGCTTACATAATGTGTCGGTGATTTCATGTTTCTTTGTTTCAAGATGTTATTAATTTTTATGTTGAAAATAGATCTTTAATGTGCAGGGTGTTATAAATTTTTCACCTGCACAGTGAAGTATATTTTTTAAATTGCAGACTCTAAACCTTTCTCGTAAATATCGGGCCTTTTCTGTTATAAAACCATATTATTTGTAGAATTCTTCCTAAGATTCTTATTAGTTTTCTATTACTGTGGAGTAACTAGAAAATTTGCATATCTAGAACATGGAAATATAAAGATCTGTATTAATGTTATTAATAATTGGAACATTTTAGTCAAATATAGTTTGTAAAACAAATCGGCAAAACCTTTATGTTTTAAACAGAGAAGTATTCACAATAAACACATTTAAAGTTTATATTAAAAACACTGTTTACTTTTTATTTTTATTAAATAAAATGATTAGTTACTAAACAGATTTATTGTTGTTTTCAAATTTTTTACATTAAAAATAAACAGTTTCATAAATTTATTAACAGCTAGTGACACTCCGGGGAACGATAAGATTACGTTTTTATCTTTCTTGTCTAAAACGGAGGAACGATTTCTAAAGACATTTTTGGAAGAGGGGTGGCCACCAAGATTGTGACTAGGGGCGTCATATTTTAAATCGGTCCTGTGCAAGGCCATATAAGGAGACACATAAATTATCACTGTTGATTGTAAAATTATAATGATAACCGCAGGTAATTCAGTAAGCCTTCCTTACGCCCAATCAACGCAATCAGCAGTCAATATTATCAACGCGAAACTAAAGGAGTCTAAGGTACCTAAAAAAAATAAAGCAGCACCACTTTTCAGGAGAAGTTTAACTAAATTTCCTACACAGTGAACGCTTATTGTCAACTATAATATTATTATATTTGAGTGGCTTTTTCCTTCAAATTGTACGGGCACGCAGCAGGTGTACTAACTGCTGTTTCGAGCAAAATGTAATTACATCAAGTAAGATTAGACAAACTACATTTAAGGTGTCTACGAGTTATTATCTGTATCATGTACGTGTTGTTGATATATGACGCTGCAGTTGTAACTGTAGTTGCTGTTACTAGCAAGACTTTACAACATAACATACGCTGAAGTTTACAATGCCGTAACACATGACTCCTATGATGCATAGTGTGTCGCGGTGGACGGAGGACGGTAAATCACTACTTAATTGTCTCTAATCCACTAGCTAATGACGCTGCATATTTTGAAATTCCCCAAGGGGTGAAACGGTCTCTTACTCTCTTTCTCTTTATTTATCTCTTTCTCACTCCCTTTCTACATTACTCGGTCTCCGTGTTCATAAAACATATTGCAGAATCTTTGAGAAGCATTGCGAATTCAACAAAGAAACACATATATAGCTTTCGATGATTTTCGAAAAGGTCTTTGATAGAGTAGATAGAAATTTACTGCCGCATATATCAGAAGAACGCGAATACCTGCAGCAACCTATAAGAACTATACAAAGCCTATACAATGGAACATGAATAGAGCTGTTCAAACTAATTGTAGGAAGTCTCAACAAACATCTGTCAGTTAAGATGATAGACAAATGTGCAGTATATTACCTACTCTTTTTAGATTTTTTGTTAACGATCTAGTAAGGAAACAGAAACTTATAGAGGACCCTGATATTAAGTTATCACGAGACAGATATTTGAATGTGTTTTTGTTTGCTGATGACTTGCTTACTTAAATTATGGCACACTACATGGGTATTGTCTTACGTGTGTGAATTATGAACAAGAAACAAGAATGAAATCAATAAAATACGCGATCCGAAAATGGCGTTTTTAAGTGACGTATAAGTGTTCTAAACTTGACCATTCACAGAATGCGGCCCTAAAAGAAGATTTACAAGTTTATAACCTGAATGGAAAATTGAAATATTACAATCAACAGTGTAAAGGACACATAAAAAGAAGGTTAGATTCCTGACTGACCAAATAAGTCTGGAAATACTAACCTATAAGAAACAGGTGTGTGGGTAAACCCAAGAAACAATGGCTGAACAATCTAAGGGCGGAGCAAGCAGCACCTTGCCGATGCCGTGTTGTGAAGATAATGAGTATGATGAGAATTTGTTCTGATAGGGTGTCTCACTATGATAGTGTGTTTTATTTTAGAGGATTAACTATAAATAATGATTAGGGAATTTAAATTATTAACGGCTGTTTACAATTTACAACAAACATAAAAGGTACAACGTTAAATTCTTGTGTATTTGTCCTGCTTGGTACACACTGATTAACGCCAGGATGCGATGAAACACTATTTTATCTCCATATTTACACAAGGCACTGTTTTCCTATCGGTAACAACAAAACCGTTGACGGTTTCCTCAAATTAAACGTCCTAAATAAATTTCTTTTTAAATTCACGTATGGTTGATACTATCATATTTCAATGATTATTGTTATTTATTTACTGTTAAAAATTTACAGTTTTAACATTATAATCTGAGTTCGACTAAAATAGTGTTGGGAGAATACTCAGTAAATATCTGTAAATTTCTGTAAACGTTTTTCAGCTTTTAGGTTGTAATACCATAAACGATTGAAATTTCCAAATCTGAATACTGTATTCAGATTTTCGTTATAATTCTGATATAATCCTGTCATAGATTTTTGCTTTTGCGTCATTTTTTACATTTTTTACATATGTTCTTCAAAGATATTACAAATCCGAACAGAACAATACACTAAAATTGTGGTTAAAGTAACGCATATTGGTTTTAACTATTTAAACGAATTTTACCCCTTTATGATTTTGATTTTCTGTTAACCTAATGTTTGGGAGGCGATAAGTTCCTAAACCAATAATAATCTGTCTGGTATATTTACACAGTGTATGCCGAATTATATAAAAATTTGTTAAATTGCTCATAAGTTATCGTAAGATGTATGCCACATAGAGAGACAGACAGACATACAGATAGAGAGGCGAATACCAGAAACACGAATGTAAGTGATAACTCGGTTCCTTCGTTCGATTTTTTTACACACAAGTTATTAAAATTTTAAGTTTAAAGGATATAAAATTACAGTATTTACACAATATTTATTGGTGACTCGTTGGGCATTTGGTGAAAAATTCTACTACAAAGATTTTTAAAAACACACAAAAACTAGGTAAGTTTTACAATTGTTGACCTCTGAAAATTGTTTCAGCCTATTAGGATTTTCTCAAAGAGTTACTAAGGGCAACTAAACAAAGAAAGTGTAGGGTGTTAAACATGTGTTAAAGGTGTGTATAAGGACATGTGTGTGCTGTCTGAATGTTGAAGGGAGTGGAGAAGCTAGTATAGGGAAGGTCAAATGACTTTAAAACCTTAGTATAATTGGAAAAAACTCTAAAAATTAACTCAAATGAACAAAGGTTTTTAATAAAGGAGATACAAAGAATTCAGTTAATTTGTTTGTTAAATTTTTGTTACTTTCAATGTCATCGCAAAACTCTTCAAATCCTTGTTTGAAACACGTCTAATAGGAACTGCCATATACGTATGTACATAAATTGTTGGCTGCATTTGTATATCTACCCTAATTCTTTCTATTTGTATAGTTTTAAACAATCTAGTAAGTGGTACACTATGTTCAGCTTTAGTCAGATCAATGAAAATGAAAGCACCCTTATGCTGTCAATAAAAATTGGAACCTCCAAAAGCGTTAGTGGAAACTGGATCTTTGACAAACCTGAAAGTATTATAAATCTATATTGTAAATCATTAAGTATGTGTGTGTGTGTGTGTGTGTTTCAACTACACGATTATCCTTTATGTATGGCTCAGTTTGGGGTAGATTAACCTCAGGCCTCAAAGGGGTAAAACACGTTGGCCATAAGTCCTCCAATCATTTAGAGATGGCGAAACATAGCGTTTGCTGAGTTCCTGTTATTGTTACTAGTGTTTTAATATAATTTAATATATATTGCAGAAATTTCTATGTGGAGATCTCTAACTTTTACTTCCATTATTTACTGCTCTATTAATAAAATGGATGACGATTCAGTGTTACATTAATGTATTTAGAGAATAGCATGCTTAAAGGTTTTTGAATAAGATTAAATTTCTATATTCAGATTATAATTTAGAACTTTATCTGATGTCAATTATTCTGTTTCAACTACTGAAACGCGACGATAGATACAATCACCATAACATTAATGTGAATTATCTTGCAAATAAAAGTAATTCTTGAGACCACATTTCTTGAAGACTTACTTGTGCAGTAAAACTTACAGCCACAACCCGTATACTACAGAAGAAAACATAAAGAATACCCGTAAATTATCACTTGGAAAACGTGTTGTAAATTGTATGCAAATAAAACAATAAAACCTGCTACTACTCTAAACAATTAAATAATTGGATAACTACACGTTTTCTCTTCTATTTCAGTTGTTAAAAGTAGAAATAACAAATAAAGTTTCTATTTAGTTAACTCTGTATTTGGGATAATACAGCTAATTGCACGGTATTGCTTTCATATTTGTAATTTACAATCTATTACATTGACTTTAAATGTTTAATGTTATACAGCTGTCTTCCCTACTAAATTCCGCTAAAATGTATCAAACTGAATGATTAAGATGTTGGCCAGATATGAAACTAACAGGAATTGTCATAAAAATTTAGATTGAACTAAAGTATAATTAGCTAATTGTAATTTGAGAAGCGATTTTCTGCACGTATTAACATAAAATTTAGCATTTTAATAGAAAATGCCGGATGTTTCCTGTCCTGTTCTCATCCAGACGTTTTACATGTTTAAGAGTATAATGATTTTTACCGTATATACTATAAAACGTAGTCAAGTAGCATCTTTTATGGAGTAATTATTACGGAAGGCGTTTACGTTGCTTAATAAAAAATGTAACTGTTTTTTTAATCACCTCGCATATCAACTTTAAAACAAACAGAGCCGTATAATGCGGCTCTATATGCCATTAACCAGCAGTGGTGTTACGACTGTATTCTGTTGGTTGCTTTAAACTCAGAGCACACAACGCAGGGGTCGTTACAATAATTGTATCGTTTGGTCTCTGAGGGGGTTGAAGTGGTTGAGACGGCTGGCGGGCAGGCTAAGTGACAGCGCCAAGGACCGAGAATAATTTGAAACAATCGGCCACTGACGCCCCTTTAAATTTTCTAGGCGTCGTTAAGACAATTGATTCGTTAAACTGGTCATCTGCAAAGAAACTTTTCAGCCATCTCCATTAGAAAAGATTATTTGAGTTTAGCTATTCCACAATATTCTCATTCCTTTATATTAAGCTTTCTATTTTAAACACTTTCCAAGCAGATACATGTGTGATTTTATATGGACTGGTTACCACAGTTTTGTGTATATTATTTACTCGTGGATATTTTGTCTATATATTAAAAGTATATTAAAAATAACTTTTAATGTGTTTTCAATACCAGTAGTGTGTTAAACATGATAAAAAAAACTTTAAATAATATACATAATTTAACTTTCCTACAATATGTATCCAGCCATAAAAAGTTATTACTCCAGCGACATATGTTTAGTTAGAAATGATTTCATTACCAATTACAATATATAATTGTTGATTACTGCTTTTATAATTAATTACTAATACATTAAGGAACCTTTACAATATCTGTAATTTAAATTGTGATACTATCCTATACTATTAAACGAGCAATAATTGTTTGTCTGTAAATTTTTTTTCCGAAACGGCTCGAGGAATTTTCTCGGAAGTTGGTACTTAAGGGTATTTTGACACCAGGAATCGATTGGACTCGGTCTCATTTTCCGTAAGGGCCACATTGAGGGCCTTTCCTATACTATTAAGTGTTTGTCTGTAAATTTTTTTTCCGAAACGGCTCGAGGAATTTTCTCGGAAGTTGGTACTTAAGGGTATTTTGACACCAGGAATCGATTGGACTCGGTCTCATTTTCCGCAGAAATCGTCTAAGGGCCACATTGAGGGCCTTTATTTTAAAATATCGCGGGACCGATACCGCGCGACAATTAATTATTGCTAGGCAACTAATTTCTAACCAGCTTTCTTACCGTACAGAAGCCGTCGATAAATGCAAACGGCGCAGTATCGATATGTTTGCATATGAAGAAGAATAAATAGCTGTTGCAAACAATGTAAATAAACAAAGTAAGAGTTGAGACGAGCAATAATTGTCCGTCCGTCTATAAATTTTTTTCCCGTAACGGCTCGAGGAATTTTCTCGAAATTTTTACATTACCGAAATTTCATTACATTATTATTCAAAAACGTTGTGTCTGTTTGTTTATTCAAAGGTTTATTTGAAAATTATAGGTGAGCTATTTCAGAAATTAATCGATTTGTGTGATCATTTTCTTTGTCTTTTACAGTGATTTTATTCCTGTGAGTTATTTAGTGTTAGCTCAGTAAAATAAGAAAGTAACTGCAATTTTTATCTGCTCAGTTATCTATTAACAATAAAAAACCATTACAGTGTTTGTGTAAGTGCAAAGCGACTCAAATTCTTGCTCGATTGGTAATTTATATAGTTTTTTAAGAAGGTAAGTGTCATCACCTTAGGTTACATATTACTATTCTGTGCACACCTACCAAACATTGGACACTGTGCAACATTATTTATACTTCCAGTCTTATGCTCAAGTGCTTTTAAATATTTTTGGCAGAAAAAATCAATTTGAAAATGTTATTTTTTAGATGCATCGCGGGCGACCTCCTAAACGGCGAATTTGTAACAACTTAAGGCCACCGCAACAAAGACAGCAAGAATATGAGTTACCACAGCCTCTTCAGGAAATAACGAATGTCATAGACGAACTTTCTGAAAATAATACTAACATCGTCATTCATGAAAATCAGGCATCAACTTCTAGACCTGTGCGAAGTGCCAAGAATGATTGTATGAATACACTAAATGAAGTATTAAGGGAGCTTAAGGATTACCAGTCGCAAGAATTACGTGAGCAAATAAGGGAGATAAATAATAAACGCAGAAGATTGCCAGAATCAACAGAAGAGCGTGAACGAAGGCAAGAAAACGATCGATTGCGAGCAAGTAAAAGGAGAGCTGAAGAGTCACCAGAGCAAAGAGCTCAACGGCTTCTAATCATTCGATTACGAGCAAGTCAAAGAAGAGCTGAAGAAAATGAAGAAAGACGTCAGCAGCGATTAGAGGAGCAACGTCGCCGGAATGAAAGACGTCAAAGAGCTCTTCAGGAAATAACGAATGTCATAGACGAACTTTCTGAAAATAATACTAACATCGTCATTCATGAAAATCAGGCATCAACTTCTAGACCTGTGCGAAGTGCCAAGAATGATTGTATGAATACACTAAATGAAGTATTAAGGGAGGTTAAGGATTACCAGTCGCAAGAATTACATGAGCAAATAAGGGAGACAAATAATAAACGCAGAAGATTGGCAGAATCAATAGAAGAGCGTGAACGAAGGCAAGAAAACGATCGATTGCGAGCAAGTAAAAGGAGAGCTGAAGAGTCACCAGAGCAAAGAGCTCAACGGCTTCTAATCATTCGATTACGAGCAAGTCAAAGAAGAGCTGAAGAAAATGAAGAAAGACGTCAGCAGCGATTAGAGGAGCAACGTCGCCGGAATGAAAGACGTCAAAGAGCTCTGCTATTGAACCCTTTACGAACATACAAATTAGCTGTCACTTCTGATGTATCCAATCACACATTAGGAAATTTTAATGTTGCTTGCTTGCATTGTGGCGCTTTGCATTTTCCAGAAGAACGTGTTAGCAATCGAACCCATAGAAATTCTTTCGGAGACTGCTGTTTGCATGGCCGCATTGAGCTGCATCCACCTAAATTTCCAAATGAGTTGGTGCGACTATTTCTTCATTGTCATCCATTAACTGATGAATTTCATAAAAGAATACGTAATTTAAATGCATGTTTTGCAATGGCTTCATTCACCGTGGATGGTAATCGAACCATAAACAATCGAGGAATTTATACGTTTATTGCAGCAGGGAATGTTTATCATAAAATTAACATGGCTGCTCATCCAACTCAAAATTCACAAGGTGAGTTTGAACGACCTCGATATGGACAGATGTACTTCCTCGATAATGAAGATGCTGTCAATGAACGTGTCAACATTCCACTGAATAATGGAATTAGTGTTCCATTAATGAACCTGTTGGAAGGAATTATCCGCTCACAAAATCCATTTGTACAAGGTTTTATGATGATGCGAGAGGTTGAAGAAGAAGTGAACCAGCGTGCTGCTGAGGAAAGAACTGAACCACCTTACGTGAAACTTCTCTTTGCGTTGCCCGAGGGTGCAGACCACAGAAGGTATAACATTCCATTCCAAAATGATGTTTGCGCCGTGGTCACTTTGAATGCCGATCAAAGTTTTCCAGATAATGAATTAGTTATTCGACAGAGAGGTAAATCCATTGTTACAATGAGGAACATCGACCAACGGGTTGAGCCATTCACTTACCCTCTATTTTATCCCAAAGGTACTTTTGGATATTCCATAGATCTACCATTAAGAACTCCGTATGCGAGTCGTCGTCACCTTACAAGACTTGAATTGGCTCAATATAGAATTGCTTTTCGGCCACAATTTGCTCAATTTCTTCCACTCGAGACTCCTGTAAGAAGTCCTGATCTGCGTCTCCTAAATTTTAACGCTCTACATTATGGTGGCAAACTTTTCCAACAGTACCTCGTTGATACTGCTATAAGAGTTATAAAAGATCGAATTGATTGGATTAAAGCTAATCAAAAAAAAATTCTTGCTGATAATTACGCTTCAGTTACCAATTTCATAAACAAACTTGCTGAACAAAAAAATGCTACTGTTGGGGAAAAAGTTATATTACCTTCTTCATTTCCTGGGTCTAGAAGATATTACGCTGAACATTTTGAAGATGCTATGGCCTTAGTTCGTCGTCTAGGATCGCCGGATTATTTCATTACGATGACATGCAATCCTGATTGGTCAGAAATTAAGGAAGCAGCAAGAATACAATTCCATGATCAAAGTGTTTTAAATCAACCAGGTCAAGATAGACCTGACCTCGTTGCAAGGGTCGCAAAAAAAAATTTCATGAACTAATTGATGATCTGGATAAAAAAAAAAATTTTTGTAAAGTTGCAGCTTATGTGTACACTATAGAATTTCAAAAGCGAGGTCTTCCCCACATGCACTTGCTATTGATTATGTCTTCTCAAGACAAAATATATAACGTCGAGGAGCTTGATGACTTGATTTCTGCTGAAATTCCTGATGACGACCCAATACTGCGAGATTTGATGATTAAATGGATGATACATAATCCGTGTGGAGAGCATAACCATAAAGCTCCATGTATGATCAATAAAGATGGAAAAATGAAGTGTCGCTTCGGATTTCCAAAATCATTCAAAGACTTTACATCTTTAGTTGAAGATGAAAAAACCAATTATCGACGTCGTTATGATTCGAGAATGGATCCAAACAGTCCAGAATTTTCACACCACCATGCTGTTTATCGTAAGGATATTCAAGGTAGACGAACAACAAGAGACAATCGCCATGTTGCTTCATATAACGCTTACCTTTTAAAAAAAATTAATTGCCATATTAATGTAGAATACGTTGGTAGTATAAAAGCAGTTAAATATCTTTATAAATATGTTTACAAGGGACATGACTGTGCATTTGTCAAGGTAATTCAAGATCAACGTACATTAAATTACAATGAAGCAGAAACATATGTGCAAGGTCGATGCATCACACCTCCAGAGACATGCTGGAGTCTCTTTAGCTATGAAATGCAGAAAAAAAGTCACAGTGTTCAACGTTTAGATATTCATCTACCTGGACAATATCGAATGGCAAATATTGAACAGACGCAGGAAGATTTAGCTGACGTAGGCCAAAGAGGTTCAACTTTAGAAGCTTACTTTAGACATAATTCACATTCGAAGCAGCAACAACAAAATCAAGTCCACAATGAAAATCAACAAGAAATACATTATTATTTTTATTGGCAGATGCCAGAGCACTTTAGGTGGATTGGAAGTAACAGTGAATGGCAGCCCAGGGTCAGGCGCCTTCGAGTTATTGGTAGAGTTCACAGCATAAACTTTGTTTCGCAACCAGAACTTTACCATCTACGGCTATTGCTCTACCACGTCAAGGATGCTACAAGCTTCGATGACCTTTTATTGGTAGAAGGAACAAGATACGCTACATATAAACAAGCCTGCCTAGCTAGAGGACTAACATATGATGATCAACAATGGGTCGAAGGTTTGAGAGAATCTGCCATGTCAAAAATGCCTTCAGTAATGAGAACACTATTCACACAAATTCTTATTTTTGGCGCTCCTGAAAATCCTAAGGCTTTATGGGATATGTTCAAAGAAGAATTGGCCGAAGACTTTATTAGCGAGGCCAGACGTAATAACACTTCTATTGAAGAAGCGATAAAAAGAGCTTATCGGATCATTGCTTACAAATTGAACACAGAAGCTACAGAAGGTCAAAATTTCCGCTTCTGGGTACAGAGATACAATATGGACGATATAGACAATTACGAAAATCAGTCGAATGAAGACATAGTAAACGTTGATGAATACGCAGAATTGGGGGAAAGCATGTATCAACGTCTTCGAGGAAGACAATTAGAAATTGTGGATCGAATTTTAAGTGCTGCTGAAGGTCAATCTGAGCAAAGGTGCTTTTTTATTGATGGACCTGGTGGTGCGGGAAAAACTTTTATTTATAAGACACTATTCCACATTATTTCTGGAAGAAATTGTAATGTAAAGTGCATGGCGTTCACTGGAATTGCGTCTATCTTACTTCCTAATGGTCGAAAATCCCACAAAACATTTGGACTTAAAGTTCCTTTAACTGCTGAATCTGTTTCAAATATAAAGCAGGATCTTCGAAAGGCAGGGAACTCGCTCAAGTTCAAGTTTTTTTAATGGATGAAGCACCCATGTTACCTAAGTATGGAATGCATAATATGGACCAATTGCTTCGCGCTCTGGGTAATCCACATTTACCATTTGGAGGAAAAATTGTTGTTTTTGGAGGAGATTTTCGACAGTGCTTGCCTGTTCAACAACGTGCCAACAAAAGTGAACTGATAGATCTATGCATAAAAAGAAGTAACCTTTGGCAACATTTCCATCTCTTTTCTTTGACTGAAAATATGCGTGTAGATCCAGAGCAAAGAGATTTTTCTGAATATTTGTTGAAGGTCAGGAACGGAGAGTTGCCTGTAAATAATATGGACGAAATTGAGCTACCAGTAGATATTCTTTCTAATGGAAATCTAATTGATGAAGTCTTTGGAAACTGTATTACTAATAATAGATTTCAAGATATGAAAGACAGAGCTATAATTGCTCATTTGAACAGAGACGTAACAAAAATTAATGCTGAGATCATTGAAAAACTACCTGGAGATATCAAAATTTATCACAGCTACGACTCTGTAAAAGATCAACCAGAAGGAGCTCTTCAATTCACTTCAGATTTCCTTAATTCTGTTGACATAGCCGATTTACCACCACATGAACTTAAGTTGAAAAAGGATACTATAATAATGCTTTTACGAAACTTAGACATTACAGAAGGGCTTTGCAATGGAACTAGATTAAATATTATAGAGTTGTGCAATAACATTATTAAAGCTAAGATCATTACTGGAGAAAAATCGGGTCGAGAGGTACATATCCCAAGAATTACATTGGATTCTAACAAAGGTCAACTTGGCTGTACCATGCAAAGACATCAATTTCCCGTAAGACCGGCATTTTCTATGACAGCTCACAAGGTCCAGGGTCAAACATTTGAGCACGTTGGAGTTGACTTACGAACACCAGTTTTTATGCATGGAATGTTATACGTCGCTTTTTCCCGAGTTAAAAGGAAAGGCAGTTTAAAAGTTCTTCTACCACAAGAAAATCCTCGACACACTCGTAATATAGTGTGGAAAGAAACATTGAATGATATTGATTCTAATAATAATGTACAGAATAATCTACAAATGGATACTGATGATGAACACCTTTTTTTGGACATTCCAGACAACTTGGATGATTTCAACATGACTTTTTTATAAAATATTGTACAAAATTAAATTTTTGAATATATTGCTATATATATATATTTTTTAAATATATTATGTTTGTTAACCTACATGATGAGTTATAACATTACTATTTTAGTTTCCCAATTTCATAAAATTCTTTTCCAATTTTTAAATTAATATTGTAAAATGCAAATCTGTTTTTGTTTTGTTATGTAAAAATAAATATGTAAAATCTTAGTAAAAAAATTATTTTTTATTTGAAACCCAGCTAAGCTCGGTTCCCCGGTACTATAAATTATGTTCTGAGGTATAAAAATTTTCTCTATGTATTTAAGAAAAACAATATCTAAAAATGCAATTATTTTGATGGCGTAAAACAAATTGATTCATCTCCTTCACACACACACGAACACAAATCCAAATACACAAACACATTTACTCAACTAATTTATCTGTTTTGTGTGATATTTCCTCTTGCATCCGTAGGAGGTCCTGACGATAATAAAAAATATTTTCGAAACGTCGCACAATTAATTTAAAATTTGTGTTATACTTTTTGATCGATCTTCACAAACACTTTATCATTAAAATATAATATTTACATTTGAATTAAGTACAATGAATTATGTACTTCCAGAAATCAGTTATATACCTGTTTCTAATGAACATTGTTAATTCAAATTGTTTATATTTGTTTGTTTGTGAGTTTGTTGCAAAAATTATTTTCTTCACAGTTCGATTAATTAGGTTTCCCTTTTAATTGCAAAGCATGTAGTTTCTTTAAATGTTGCTTGCAACTAGCATTTGATAATAATACTTCAAGATAACAACCAAAAGGTTTATTGCTCTTTCCACAGGATCAAGATGTAATATTGTTTTTTGCCTTAACCGTTCAAAAAACTCTATATACACCTAAAATACTTGTCTTTAAATTATTAATTTTAATTTAATAATTAATATAAAAGTTGAACCTATACCACTCATGTGTGCCTTAAACGGCTTTAAAATTCTGAAGTCCAACCATTAAGATTTTTAATTCAAATTTAGGTCCTGGGTACGTAAATTACCTAAATTTAGGAATTGGTTCTACTATTTCAAAAGTCAGTTTCTCTTATTTCTTAATAAAAAATTTAATATATTTTTTTAATTAACGATATACGATCGTTTCACCATTTTTTGGTGAAGTAGTTTCAACAGTTGTTCTATTTCACCATTAATTCTCTATCACACATTTGTAATAAGGTTTCTGCTACAACGGATACTTACATTGATATTAATTCAATTTTTTGAGTATACTTTGCCAATTTAGATACTCTAACTTTTTAATAGTTTGCACTGCTATTTATTCCATCAACTCCCAACTAACTATTCCCTAGTTTGATCATGCAACTGTTCCTTTCCGGGTGCCGATAACTTAACTTATTCTCCTTGACCCTTGCTCCAAACTGTTCTATTACCGTTCATCTGCTATTTTATTTTTAACGTTTATAGTTGTTCCTGCTATTGTCCGATTCCAGAAAGACAATTTGTCGGTCTTTCCTGTCTTTTCAATTAAGCTTTTATTTTTCATTGTTTCTATTTATGCACGAGTGAATAAATAAACGTCATCTCCTTTACATTTCACTTTTTGCTTTTTACCGCTTCTCTGGTTCTTCATTGTCATCGTTCCACCGCGGTCAAAGTCAACTACAGTGCTTTTACGGATTTGGTTTCTTTAAAACACAAGTTTGTAACTCTGAGGATCCAATTTGTGGTTTTTGGTATTTTTCACGCTGATAGTTTATCTTTTCCCTACTTCTTTCTCAATTTCCTCTCTCCCTGGTTTTATTTGTTTCTTTTTTGCTGAAAGTTGCCCTATTATTGTTTAGTAACCTTTTGCAGAGCAAGAACCAGACTCAGGTTAATAATTTCAAGAGCCTCTTCTAACAAATACACTAATCAGATGCAATATTATTCCTTTCCGTATGTCCTTTCTCTGTTACGTTCCCTGTAAAAGAACGTAATCACACTTCTGAAAATTAAACTGTTCCTACGATTACACGGATCGTTGTCTTAAGCAGTAGATTCAATTATTTGCGTACCGGAGAATATTTTATTTCAGCTAGTAAAATTTTTAATAAAGCAAGTCACTCATATATAAAAATTGTCCAAGCTTTTAATAGTACAATATACACTATCCCAACAAATAATTAATTTCTTGTATTTTGTTGTTCATGACGTGTCCGTTACTTAACTAAACATAATTAACTACCGACTTGGAACACAAAGGTTATATGGGTAAAAGCGTAAATGTTTTACCTTAGAGCCTGAACTAGTTTTCGTTTTTAAAGAGATTCTTCAGAGGCTGCCGCTGGGAGCTCTGTCTGTCTTGAACTTGGCGACGGTATCGAGTTTTGAAAGATCGATGTTGTGTGTGTATGGTGTGATATGTTCAAATAACGTATGTGATTTGAATTGTGTCTGTTCCTTTAGGATATCGTTTTTATGGGTTTTCGTGTGTTTATATATTGTAGATGTAACTGGTGTTTACGAATTGAACTGCTCATATTGCAACAAATTCTACATAGGCCAGACAGGACGTAGCTTCAAACAAAGATATATTGAACCACAAAGGTACTATACTCCACTACAGAATCCACCTTTGCAAACCACCTCATTGAAGCAAACCACACATACAAAAACCTCGACAATAACATGACATTCTACACGTACACACAAAAGTCCGAAAACTAGACAGTCTTGAACAATTGGAAATATACAAACACACGAAAACACATAAAAACCACATCCTAAACGAACAGACACAATTCAAGTCACACACATTATTGGAACATATCACACCCCACACACACAAACATCGATCTTTCAAAAGTCGATACCGTTGCCAAGAACAAGATGGACATTACTCCCAGCGGCAGCCTCTGAAGAAGCTGTTTAAAAGGAAAAACTAGTTCAGGCTCTAAGGTAAAACTTTTACGTTTTACCCACATAAAATTGTGTGTTCCGAGTCGATAGTGAATTAATTATATTTAAATAATTAATGTTACCAATTACAGATAACAGACATACTAAAGAAGTTAAGAATATACAGTAAATCGCTATCAAATATCTCGCATAACTCGCAACTGACTTCCTTCTGAATCACCTCTACTTATACTACACACGTCTGTACGTCATGTTAAAATTAAGAAATTATTCTAGATGCCCACAGAATAATCGGTCACCATCTGAATGGAGCAGAAGACTGAAAACCTACAACAGCCTTTACACATCGCGCTTCTCCCATACCGCGTCCAAAGTGTTATGTTACCTATGTTTTCCAAAGTGTAACATCAGCATCATACATGTTACCTATTTCATAAATGCAATATTCTGTTGGCAATGACTCTATCGGTGATTGTAAAACTTTGCGTAAATGTATTAAATTCATATAAAATTGAATTATTCGTGTCGCAAAGGCCCTCTCAATTGCTGTAAATTCTACAAAATGAATAAATGACTACGGGTAACATAATTTCAGTTTGGTCGCAGATAATATTGTTAGTTGCAAAACGTGTTGATCTGCTACATTGGATTCAATTAAACTGGTTTCCTTTTATTACACTGGAAAATTTTTTAAATCAGCAATGAAAAGATTTTCCCTTAGATACTTTTTACAAGCCTTTGCCTCAAGAAGTCTCTAACTTACAGGTGTTTGACATTTCTCTCTCCCGGGAATCTACATTTTGATGTAGTTAGCAGTATACTATGGTTATCACAAAACACGAGAAATGTTTTACTGGACAACTGATCCTTGAGTTTACTGTCCATTGGTATCAGCCACCTCCTATTATTATTTTTCTCAATACTTAAATTCAAATGTCACGTAAGAAAGAATATTAATTATCTAAAAATAAGATTAAAAGAATAATATATAATTTCACGAGTAAAATACACTTTTCTTTTAATCATTTTATATATTATTTCTACATGCATATCACTACATATGCTTTAACACGTTTTATAACGTTACGATAATTAACTAATATAATTAAATTTTCGAACAACTTTACTTTTATTTTGAATTTCTTCAAAATGTTGTTATACACAAGCTTGAAGACTCTGTTAAATTAAAAATGTTTCTCGGGATATATCTTATTAAGTTACATAAGGAAAATGCTTCTTAAATTGTAAAATGTGATGTGGGTATACTACATATTCAAGGCTCGCATGACTCTTTGCACGCGTTATATGAGCAACAGGTTTACGCAAAGCTTTCGCCTGTCCGTGACACTATGCGTCACCAAAGAGAGAGACCGATTACTTTTGAGGCATCTGCAACATTGCAGAACTCACTGGTACTGACGCAATTGTTTCTGCCGACTATATTGTAAGTACAATTTTGTACAATATTGTAAGTAAGGCCAGTTAGTTCAAGATAATCATTATATGTGATAAGGAAACGCAGAGAATTAATTTTGCTGTAATTTGCATTTTGTCGCATATGCAGACAGCAGTCTACTGTAAAATTAATATTATGAATTATTTATTGCTTGTTATAAGTGTGACATTTTAATAATCGAAACCTTGAAGAACTGCTGTTTGTTGTTGCCTCTAGCTAAGCTGGAACTCTAATTAAGTTAGTGATTATCAGATCATTTGGATTGAATTAAGCCTATTTGCTTACACTCTTCAAGCAAGACGATCCGCGGGACTATCTTAACAATACCAAACAGATTTACTTTAATTAAAAGACAAGTATGAAAATGGTAGTCAGTGGAAGTGCAACTCGATGAACCAAATTAAAAGAAACAAGTTTGTTTCAAGTTTGTAGGTTTTCAGAACATTGTTTGTTTATTAAAAAGAATACATAAATGAGCAAACAATTGGCGTTAATTTGATTGCAAGCAAGAGACGGATTGTTATAAAGTTTTATTTATTCAAAATTACGTCTCCACATCATGCAGGCACAACACTAACGCCTCCACAGGCCTGCCACAGTTTCATCTAGCCTCTCTCCTTAGGCCAGATAGAACATTATAATCCTATCTAGCTAAAATAAGATATATTGCTTATGCGATGTTTTGTCACGTACTCACTGTTATGTAAAGTTTTATCACAGGCCAGTCGTAGCAATTACGTTTGCAAGTTTTTTCTCAATATTACCAAAACATGACGTTACGTGGTAAGTAACGTAATAATGAAAGCTCTCCTAAGGAAGAATGGGGGATAAGAAGTAGCAGAAATAGAGACAGACTGATCATTGCAGTGATAAATTGCGTAAAGTGACAGCCGGAAATGGGAACAAATATCTGCCACTTGACCGAGTGGAAAATGAACGGAACGAATTGATTAAATTATACTGTTCATTGAACTGGAGCAATGTTGTCATGTAATTATGTCACTTACAAATAGCCTCAGTTTCTGAAAAACGGTGAGAGACTTGCTGGAGCCAATCGGTCTTTCCTGAAATAACAATTGGTTGTCTGGGTATTTTAAATTTCGATTATAACGTAGTGGAGACATTAAGACCAGTCATATATCTCATTGGTTTAGAGTGAAACTACGTCCCGATATGGAAAGCGTGCCGCTATAATGAGTTTTAATGTTGTAATTGGTATGGGACCAATTATGGAGGATGATCGGAATCTCTACTGTTTGCGCGTGTAGGAAAAAACTCGAAAAATAACACTAACGTCTGACTTCTATAGGAAGAGCCCTATAATTTAACTGAAGCGATGGGAATACACAGAGCAGAGCAGGGAGGTAAAAAGCCAAGTTATACAAGTGTCTCTGACCGACATATATTCTGTGATAGTCTTAATGCATTGTACAGTAAAAGCGTAAAGAAAGATTAACCAAGGTTTTTGTCTGTATAACACATTTACATTCAAAACTGAAAAACGCAATTAAAAAATTGCTATAACATAATATCATTCTTTTGATAAAATACGTAATGAGTAATATATTAGTAATTGTATAGGTCCAGTGGTCTTTTTCTTCTTCTCCTGCACCTCAAAAATTATGAATTTTGCCCGTCTTCACAGCGTATCTCTCCATCTCCCTCTCGGTCTTCATACATCTCTTCTAGCAAAACGTCTATATCGAAATCCAACCTTAGGTAGTCGTCCATCCTTCATTTTATGCATGTAATGTATATGACGCTGTAACAATTCCCTGCGATATGTCTAAATTTTATCATTTGTGGAGAGTACCTATAGCTTTTCTCTAATATCCTCATTGCGCAAACGATCCTGTCTCGTGCAACACTTTCTTGTTCTCAGAAACTTTATTTCTAAGACTTGAATCTGGTTGTTAATCTTTGTTGAAGGAACCCAGGTTTTACATCCAAATAGTGAAACAGGCACTGCTATTGTTTTATAAAATTTAAGCAAAGTCTATTTTCTTGATTTTTTTCAACGTTCTATGTACGACGACAAACATCAACTGAAATCTCGATATTTTCGTAGTGATATATCGGTCTGTGTCATTACTGATAGTGCAACCCACGTAGTTGAAGTCATATGCAAAGTTTTACCTTGCTGTTTGTTTCAGGGAGCAAGTTGACGCTGATATTACCTTCTAAATAAACGTGGTGTCATCAACATTACTGCCGACTGTGTTAGACGTAAATTATCACACAACACACTTATGTATTCCAACAGAATTCCAAACACCATACACGGCAAGCAGTTTGCTGCCACAACCGCCACTTGTAGAGAATACCAAAGTTTCTATAACTGGTAGACGTGCTTGGTCAAAACGCTTGTTTGTGGGGGTAACAACGTTGTATGGATATCGCTGTAAAAACAAAAGTTTGCCCATTGTATCACTGACCACTTGGATGTTCACCACTGACGGTGATACAGCATGGACTGAGTGAAACGTTAGGTATTAATAGTAATATAAAAAAAACACGTTTGTTAACTGTGAGACTTTTTCTTATCAATTGAGAACGTATTACTACTACACTACGCCAGTAGGCAGCTAGCTTGAGAACAGGCCACTACAACTTTTTAATGTAGGCAATGTGGCTATATTTTGAAACAAAACATGGTGGAGATAAATGTAAATTAACATATGATTTAGGTATTAAACTTTTCGGAGTCACTGTGAAGACATTAGAGCTGTCAAATTGGTTCCGGCGTTATGCACCGTTTATTCTGGCGTTGTAAAGCTGTACATTACAGCAGATACACGGTCTACATGTGACGTTGCTCAGTGGTAACCGTTGCAACTGACTGCGACGCATTATTTATAGCTCGATTATATATGTGTGTAAGCCTATGAATTAAAAACAGAAGGTATTTTACTAAAATGTTGGTAAATATTCTACTGAAATGCGTATACCAATGAAGTAATAACAATAAAAACCATAAATATTTATCAAAAACAATTTATTATTGCTTCGTTTCAATTAGTTGTCAACATCTAGCAGCGTTTTACGAATATACTAATGTATTTTTTGAATTCTAAATTTCCAAAATTTACCGCTCACTCTACACGAAAGTCAAACGTCTTCACTTAAGTTTGTCGTTGATGTAAGCATAACATTCTTTACTGCTAAGTTTGACAGTGTTTCTACAAAATCAGTCAATAGATTTTACAGTCTAAAGACGTAAGAAAGGAGACATAGGAAATAAGTATCTGAACATTACAGAAAAACAGAAATAAATACAATTATTTTATCTTCCAATTGAATTTTCGTAATTTCTGGTAAAAATATATGGTAAAAATATAAGAAGTAAAATAGGAAGTAATAAGATGATTGCTCTTCATATTATAACATCATAAATGATAAAGTTTTCTAATTCTGCAATTTTTCCACTGTAGCTTCAGACGACGTAGATCGTGTAGGCACAATATGTCTGCAATGGTAAAGCCAAATTATAACAATTTGTTAAATAATACTATGTTTGTAATAAAGATTTAATGTTAAAGATTTGATGTTGTAACGCATCATTAAGTTACAAAGATAGATAAGTTAAATAACATTTGTTTAAAGTCTAATATTAACACACGTGTGTCACTTAATCTGTTAAAGAATAAAAGTTTTGTGCCTGCTTTATATAAAATATTTGCTACCCGCTCAACAAACTCCTGTTGTGAAAAATTTTGTATTTATACACACAAGAGATTTTCTTTAAAAGTTTGTTCGCCGAGGTGAAAGTAATTTCCCACTCTCCAAACAACTTCGGCTGGAACTGATTTCGAATTCATCTTTTTTTAATCTATGAGAATTTATGTGTTTTCGGTATTACTATATCTCATATATTGAAAATCTATGTTCTATATCGGTGTAAAACAGAAAGGAAAAAAATACTGACGGAGCGACTGCCACAAGCACAAAAAGATACATATTCGTTTGAATTTTATGTAACAAACAGATTTCAATAAATTATTGAACCACCATTAAATAAACTGTAACTGTACCTAAAATACTAAATTACTATGATCACTACCAGTTCTCATGTTTGGAAACATTTTTAATTTGTTTGAATTTGATTCGAACGCTAACTAAAAGTAGTCTGTGCTGTAAGTGGAAGTCGATGACGCTCCTTAAGTGTGCAGAAAGGTCTTTCTTCTTATGGCACGTAGTGTTACACCAGTTTTTTCTCTCTTGTTATGTATTCTACACTGTAACCTCTTTCATTATTTCTTTTGTTATTGACATATTTTTAATTAATTTCAAATCTGCTTATTGCTTGTCCTGTCCCGTTTCGTACACTTTTGTACACGCATAAAGACATTGACTTTCATGGTTGCATGCGATTGAGATTCCATACATTAATCACAGGGACAACCATAATTTTGCAAAAATTTTTTGTGTATTCTGTAAGCATTTCCCTTTCTAAATTGCTAGTTACTGTGTTAAGCATGAGTTTAAGCTTACGACGTTTGTTATTAAATTCAAGTCAAATTTGTACATCTTTGGTTGTTACAATAGCAGTATAAAGGCTATAGTTATATACGCTTTTGTGTGCTTTAATAATAACTAATTTTTTTCATAACTTACGTTTCACTTACAATTTTCAAAGGCATACTAAACGTGATTTCAGTGTTTGTGGCTAATTGAATAATTATGCATTCCAGGCTTCTAACTGTGACAATTATAACTCTATAAACGTCTTAGATTTTGTGATAATTTTAACATTCATGATAACATATATGTTATTATCATTAACCTTTAGTTTTCGGACGGTATAAAATCATAATCCTTCACGGTAGATTGCAAACCTTGTTAACTATTTCTTATAACAATTAATGAAGTTAACCAAAACTTGTTTTACCAAACAAAGGTTTACCTAAATCTTGTCTATAATACACATATTGCAGTCTAAACTAAGTGTATGTCAAATTAACTGTCGATGGTACTTGAAGACGAAAATAAAGGTCAAGTCAAATAATTACAATTGTTATTTATAACGATTATAATCAATCAACTATCGTTACCATCGACTACTAAACAGTCTGGTTTTCTTCAGGTGTTAATTAACCTAGTAAGTTATATAGAGACTTAACCTTAACCAAGATTCGTTTACTAACAAACGTGAACCCTTAAAAATATTAATAACCACTACCACCTATAAAGTTAGCCGCAACTATAGAAAACTTACAAACAATAACTGCTATTTACCTTTTAAGATTGCTGAACAGAACTGGAAAGCAAAACCACACTGACAAAAGTTTACACAACAAACATCGTCAAAAACAAGCAACAACTCGTTTAGATAAAAAGTTCACTTTGGAAGTAATTGTTTATGATGAGTTATCATGTTCTTTGAGTATTCTACAAATTTTAGTTTATCCTTCTTTAAAAATAAAAGTAAATAAACAATTCTTAAATAAAAAAGCATATCTAAAATCATTACAAAATAAAAATTTTAGAATTATGAGGTAATAAAATGAAGCGAAATACAATATTAAAATTTAAATTCAAAAATAGAATGATAATAATAATAAATAATAATTGGTATGCAAGAATATAATTCTCGAAATTTACAATTTTCTCCTCATTTTTAAGTTATTTTTATGTTGCTGAAGATGATAGATACATACCGTAAAAATTAATTAAAGGTATACCTGAAGGTAGAAATAAAAAGTTAAGAAAATTTTCTTATCTCTAAATATAGCCAATACGGCAACTTATTCACAGTATTACAAGACGGACATTTAATATTCCAATCTCAGTAACTCAGAATATTTAAGATAAATATCCACAGCAAATAACAAGTATAATTTAATATTACTTTACAATACAATACTGTTACGACGGTCTACTCGATCGTCGTAGGTACAGTGGAAACAAAATAAGTACAAGACACCAATTAAGTCACTAATCACACCTTTAATTGTTATAGTAAAACAGTTCGTAATTAACAACACAGTGTCTACAACAAATCAAATGAAAATTGTTCATACGCAATAAAATGTCCACTAATATTAAGACTCAACTGTATTACAATTATACCGTCTGAATATAAAACGCAACACTTCACTAATAACTACTTGAACGTATACCGTAATAACTCGAACCGCTCTGTAAATATATCGCACTAATACTCTCGAACCGCACAGTCAAAAATCTCGCATTGAACTGAACTACTAAGGCCCCTACCCGATATACTTATAGTCACGCTCACACACCAGAAGCTTCCAAACTGCGTCTTATCTCTCGCGAATTACGTAATTGCTACGCCCTTGACACAGTCCGAGCGCCCGAGCGAAGGCCGGCACAGTCGAGAAAATTCTCGCAACATGCGTGTAGTGGCACGTACACCACACGCTTACGTCGAGATCTTTCTGGAGCATTCGATAAACCCGTAGATTGTTCTATGCTGTCGTAGCACTGCCCCCTCCTTAAGCCTGTTCGTCCCGAACTGGCAAAGCGTCTTCGAAGTAATACTCGACCAGGCGATCTAGGTGGCCGTCCTTGCGAAGGATAATTTTTCCGTTCTTCGAATTCAGTCTCGTGTGATCCGAACATCACGTTCCCAGGAATGCGAATCTTTCGCGTAACCACTAGCTTCGCTGGAATCACTCTCGTTGCGTCATGTACTAATGACCTAAATACCACTGGCTGATCCAAGTTTGTTTGGTTCTCGTCAACAACCTCTTGCGTAACCTCATCTTCAGCCACTTTACCCTCGGCCGCTTCTATCAGCTCAGGAACAAGCAAGAGTTTTGTCTCGACACCCATAGTTGGCTCTCCAATCACTTCTTTTGTCGTTATACTTATTTGTACTTCCTCTGCTAGTTCTTCCTCCATTTCCGCTTGCAACAGGAAGGTTTCCTCTTGACCAGACTTGTTGAATTTTTCTTCGACTAATGCCACTCGCTTAATCGAATGGTTGGAAGACCCTGTCATTTTAGCCATGCAAAGCTTTATCTTCTCTTGGCCAACTTTCAGGACATTCTCTCTTAAGTCCACAACGAATCCGTAGGCATTCATAATGTCCGTGCCAAGAATCACTTCATCGACAATGTCTGCAACGAGCATTTGGTGGCTAAACTCAAGAAGACCCAGGCGTACACGTACGTCTACCTTTCCTAGCAACTTGATGGGGCTTCCAGTCACAGTCTGTATTGTACAAGAGCTAATTAGAGGATGGCGGTTACAGACTAAGTCAGGGCGCACAATGGACACTGTTGCGCCCGTGTCAACTGTAAATGATGTTGGTTTACCATCCGCAAATCCACTAACAATCAAGTTTCCACTGATCTTATGTAGCGTGGAAACTGTGTGCTGTTCTGGGCCTTTACTTCTCCAATTGGTGCGATCAGTCTCTTCTCTCTGTATCTTCTTCTTCCAACAGTCCACCTGTAGATGACCACGTTTTCCACAGTTGTAACATTTCCGTCTTCTGTCTTTTTCAAATCGTTGCGACTCTCTTGAACTTTTGAATTGTTTGTCCGACAACACTGTTTTTCTGCACCCATCGTAACGGCAATGTGATACAGGGATCTTCTGACTGCAACGTGATGGCACAAACCCATTAATGTAGCGGGACGCTGACTTGGCAGCTTCAAACTCTAGGGCGTGAACAAGAGCTTCTGAGCTATCTCGGTGTCTTGCCATTCGTAACACTTGCTGAAGTTCACAATCTCCGATGCCATCAATAAATGTCTGCACCGTAAAACGCGTTCGAAAATCTTCTGGCGCTTCAGGATAGGCCAGTCTAATTAGTCTGTCGATATTTGCTTCAAATTCTTGAAGACTTTCCCCGGAACGTTGTCGTCTTGTTCTCAACTGAGCGTAGTACACCTCTCGCAAATGTTTATCACCGTAGCGTAATTCTAGAGCTTTTATCAACTCCGCATAGGTGTTCTGGCTGTCAGGTGGCACTTTCTGCCGCGGGTCCTTTTAATGCAAGAACAAGTGAAACAGCCTTGTCTTTTTCTGTCCAATTATTTGCGCATGCAGCATCTTCAAATTGGCGGAGGTACGTTGCCCAGTGAGTGCTTCCGTCAAAGGTTGGAGCTTTGACATGAACTGTCCCTACTGCAGGTTAAGTGACTTTCTCTGTTAACTTATTTTCTGTGTATTTTTCTGTCTTGATCACTGGTACAGTCTGTTCAGAAATTTGTTTTGGTTGAATCTTCATGCACTCTTCAACTTCAATTTTAATTTGTTCTCTTATGTTTGCCATTGAGTTTTCTACTGCAGATATTTTTGTTGACATAACTTCTTCCACAGTCAAGACAGATTTTTCTACTTCAGATATTTTTGTAGACATCGATTCTTCAACACTCGAGACAGATTTTTCTACTTCCGCTATTTTTAATGTCATTGATTCTTGTACCTCCGATATTTTAGTAACTTGTTTATTAAGCTCACCTCATAGGAGACCCAATTCTGCGGTACTATGTTCTTGCAACTGTTTCTGCATAGTTTCAAAGAGAGTTTCCGTTTTTCTTTTTGTCTTTCTTCTGTTTCTAGCATTAGTGCTTTCTGACGTTCCTCAGCTTCTTCTCTTTCTTGTATTCGTTCTTCTTTTTGTCGTCTTTCTGCTTCTTCCTGTGTCTGCCGCAGCAGTGTTTGTAAAGCTTCCATCATCTGACTGGGATCCATGTTTACTGATTAATTACGAATCACACTCGTCTTGTACAAAGTATCCACTGTTTCCACTGTTAATCGTTCTATCCCAGTTCTGACACCACTGTTACGACGGTCTACTCGATCGTCGTAGGTACAGTGGAAACAAAATAAGTACAAGACACCAATTAAGTCACTAATCACACCTTTAATTGTTATAGTAAAACAGTTCGTAATTAACAACACAGTGTCTACAACAAATCAAATGAAAATTGTTCATACGCAATAAAATGTCCACTAATATTAAGACTCAACTGTATTACAATTATACCGTCTGAATATAAAACGCAACACTTCACTAATAACTACTTGAACGTATACCGTAATAACTCGAACCGCTCTGTAAATATATCGCACTAATACTCTCGAACCGCACAGTCAAAAATCTCGCACTGAACTGAACTACTAAGGCCCCTACCCGATATACTTATAGTCACGCTCACACACCAGAAGCTTCCAAACTGCGTCTTATCTCTCGCGAATTACGTAATTGCTACGCCCTTGACACAGTCCGAGCGCCCGAGCGAAGGCCGGCACAGTCGAGAAAATTCTCGCAACATGCGTGTAGTAGCACGTACACCACACGCTTACGTCGAGATCTTTCTGGCGCATTCGATAAACGCGTAGATTGTTCTATGCTGTCGTAGCAATACTATTAGTATATTTTACAAAATACTTTAAGCATTTTCTGTTTCTGTAATAAAAATCTTCACGTACTTTTATATACAACAAAAGAAGATTGCAACAGATATAGACGTATTAAATTCTCGGGAAAATTTACGGTAACTAGTTGAAAGAGGATTACGTTCCTTTGGGAATTACGTTGTTCTGATCAGTGCTGCAGAACTCTTTGTTTGCACTGTAAGTTCATATTTAGAATGCTTGTTTTAAATTGAATATTATCGGCAGGAGAACAGTTGTACTATTATATAGTAACTGGTATTTTCATTACAACTGATATATTAGCTTCAATTTCTGCAAAGAATATACCCCTACTCCTCAAAACATTAATAACTTTCAATACTTCTGATAGTAAGATAAGACAATTACATCGCATATTTTTATAACTCCTATAGTCTGCGTAGTATGCAAATTCTGTAATATGAAAATATTATAGCTTCAGCTTTATAAAATTTCTATAAAAAACTAACAACCATTTAATTTTTTTAAGCGATTGATGGTTCAACATAAATAACAAGGAGAAATTTATCATATTCTTTGAGTACTAAATCAAACGTTAACGATTATTTAGTAACGAGATACATAACCTTTCATTTAATTTATATAGGCCAAAGTCTTCCGAAGTTGCGAAATTTAGTTTATACTTCTTTAAAACTAAAAATAAATAAACCGTTCTTAAATAAACAAGCAAATCTTAAATTATTACTAAATAAAAAGTTTAGAATTATGAAGGACTATAGAAAGCAAAATACAAAATTCCAAATTTAGAAACATAATATTAATAAAAAATACTAATTGTTATAGAATAATATAATTTTCGTATGATTTATGTTACGTATAATTTTCGTATGTTATGAAACGTATGAACATTTGAGACGTTCAAAGGAGTGTTGGAGTGACAAACTCTAGTCTTTTTTTTTGAAACCAATTCGGTTTACTCCTTCCTAAAGATGATGATTAAAAAAGGAAAAGCTTTAGGGAGCAGAAATAAACACACAATATGGTATAATAATAAATATTGCATAATAACATCATGCAGTCATTGTCTCATAAGACGAAACTACAATTAAGTTCTGACTACTCGATACTCTACAGTATAAATCAGCAATAGCCAAACCGATACACAAGTGGCAATAATTGCAATGTGTATGTAAGTTAAGTGGCAGGCGGATAAGCAAACATGTTTCTTGTTTACTTATATATAGTTTTTAAAATTTCATTTAGTATGCTATAAATTTCTAAAACGTCCATTTACATAATTTTAAATTGGAGCCCATTTTATATCCAGGTATTGTGCCGATAATATATTTGTTTTAAGATATTGTGCCCGACAAAAGTATAGTGATACAAAATACATCATCTGTATTCCAGACTACTATTTATTGCAGTTTATTTTTAACTAGTATCCTACTTTAAAAATCCATTGTTATAACACTATTGTTACAAATCATTCTGCTATTTTTTTATATACTTTCCTCTTTCTTCTTTATAATTATCTGGAAAACACAAATACCAATGTGCCAATGTTTTCTCTCTCCGATTTATCTTAAAACATTTATTTATTTGAAAAGATTGTCTCATTTCAAATTTCAACAAGATCGAGGTGCTCAAAATGAATTCAGCTCCAGACGGAATGTAATGATTACATGACTCCTCAATAATAGAATTATCACATCATCTTGGGATATGAAATATCACGACAGAGATGAAGCAAAACACAAATATTGAGAAAATCTACAATTACAGTTTCTATAAGAACTCTTAAGTCCGTCGTTCACATTTATATTTGTACTTATTAGACTCCTAATTATTCGTCTCTGAACAATTAAGAGCTTGCATTTTGCAATATTACTGACGCTTATTACACACCTTCGTATACAATTTTTATGATGAAATTCGCTTGCGTTCCTCAGCTGCAAAAGCTGCTCACGGCGCAAAACATTGATAAAAGCGCACTGCATATTCTCATCGAAAGAGCAATGGCTTGATCAAATGTTTTAGTAAGCACGCGTAGGAACATATAGAACACCAAACTAAAGTTATTTGTGTCTACATACTACTAAACTCGTACTATCGTGTTTAACAAATTGAACTTTTAAATGCTTTAAAAAATCGTAGATATCATAACATTCGTTATATGAACCATGTCTGTTTTGTACATATTATTACGAAGGTTTCACGGGTTGTCGTATTTTATAGTGGAAACTTAATACAGCCAATAATGAAGTCACTAATTACCAGGTTTAGTTAGCTACAATTAACAATTTGAAATCAACAAGGTACTCTCATTCAATAATTCAATTCAAATTTGTCCACTAACCCGCAACAATCACTTAATCCGCACTCTAAACTATCCCCCGGTGTAACTGACTAAGCTAGCTGCTGTTGCTTATATAGATCCCTCATAGGTTGCAGAATAATTTTTCACAGTCCTATCGGTATGCCGACAAGAATTCTGCAGTTAAAAGTGCTCGAACAGTGTGGAAGCTACGTGAGTGCATGAATGTGCACAGACGCCGTACGATGGGCAAGTCGAGACATGTGAAGATTGAGGCTCTCGAATTTTCGTGAGCATTACGCAAATGTAGTAGCGACATGTTTTTATTGGCTGTACCACGTGTATGTGACTCAGAGTTTTGTAGTCATTCGCAACACTGATGTGAGTGCAGCCCTATTTGGTATTCTGTTTAGTCTGCAGTCTATGTGGTGAATTATTTTGATGACAGCTGTGACCTCTGGTGAAAAGTAATTACCCGAAATGGACTCTGTTTACGTTGGCTTGTAAAGCGTTGCTGCATAATTCATTGCCATACTTATTGGACTGCATTCGGTGTGGTTAGCAGTGACTTCTCTGAGTATATTTAGTGCGTTTGTAGATATTACCATTGGGTAACACTGATGTTTGCATGCAATAAAATGTGTATAACAGGAGCGGATCTGCTCATTGGACTTGACAAGTAATTTTCTTAAGAGAATACAGATAATAATTGTGTTAATATAAAAATTAAGGCAATGCTTAAAGAAACTAGAAAATAACAATACGTATACATTTTTCGGATACAAAATACAAATATTTTACGTGGAAACTAAAAAGAATTATCTTTGCAATTATACTAACCAGCTCAAAATACAATAGGCTCAAAACCTGCTAAATTCTGCATAAGCTACAAAGGACGCAGCTGCATTTAAAATATACAATGAACAGATGAAGGTATAACAGCAGCGAGTCACGACCGGTGCGGAAAGAATTAGTAGCGTGCTAGGTTGCAGTGACAGACACAAGCCGCTGACCTGGGTTCGGTACATCTGCGCACACGTAAATCAACACTAATATTTCGTTGTTTGTTACACTGCTTTGTGTAAATATTTGCTTAATTATAAATAATATTATTGTTATTAGTTAACGAAGTTAAGAACTTAATTTTAGTTGTTTAAAGAATGCTTTCTAATTACAGTATATATTATCGGGAATAATGATCAAATGTAGTCAATGATGCATGTGACGTATAGATTTTCTTGGTGCAAAGACAACGATAGTTTCAATTTATATAAGACCAATTTCGTCTTTATCATTAGAAAGTTTAAAGAATATTATTGCCTGTCTCTAATTTGAATATACGTTTCTTATTTAGCAAACGGAACAAGAATCTATAAGGAAAAATATTGGTGGGATTCAATAATTGTTTCTATGAATAAAATTTATATATTATTTTGTGTTTAATGAATTTTCCATGCCTACTCTGTATTACAAAGCGCGGAAGGTGCTGTATTATAGATGCATAGAAATCAGTTATTCTGCTGTTTAGGCTGTATTTACAGCTGTCGTTGGGACGAATCAGTAATTTGATGTACTAGGGTACAAGCCGAAATTGGTGGATAATATAAGCAAAACTAGTTTGTCCTTTCGGCATGTTAGTTATTGTTAGTTCAGATAATCTATTACGCGTTATTCTCGCATGGTAATCATTTCAGGTTTCATATCTATTATGATTTTTGATTATAAATATTCATGTAGATTCTTTACAGCATTACTGATTAAAGAGTCTTTCAACAGACAATCCTTTCCTCTTTATTATTAAGTATTTGGCACCGCCAAAGTTCAATTGCATGTAGCAGCAATGGACATGGCCGTGACTTATAAAATTTTGTCTTTGATATCCCTAATTATTTTGTATTCAAATCTCCTATAAATTGTGGCATTAAAGAACTGAAATTCAATTGCTTAATTCATTATATTTACTTGGCTACCAAGACGTGTCACGACAATTAATGGTTCTTTTACTTTAAAAGCCAGGTACTCTTAATTATTTCTATTATCTAAACAAGATGGATTTTACCTTTGGAATACAGACTTTAATGTTTGATATATGAAACATCAGTCGCAACACATTTACTGATGCAAAATAAAAAGATATACAAGAAATACTTTTGAGCGACGAACGTTACATTATGTAGATTCGTATTTGGGAGACGTTGTGTCAGCTAGCTAAATGCAAACCGTATCCAATAGTTTTGAACTCTGAGACATAGATTACAGCTGGCTGACCGCGTCCTGTGCACTTAGCTGGAAACGCGATTGCCTCGAACCCAACCATGCTCGTAGGCGTCCAACAAACTTTCAGTTCTCTTCTCACGTAACAGTTCAATTATCCTCCACTGGCTATAAAATGAAACCTCAAAAACTATTTAATAGTAGTATTATGTGTTTGTTAATACAAAAACACGTGTCCAACCAGTTATAGTTTATCGAAAATTTCTGAAGTATAGAATACGAGATTATATAGCGTATTATATAACGTATTTTTACACAATTATTCTATCTTCAAATGCATTACAGTTACTCCATATTATACGCGTTCAACAAATATAAAATTAAGGTTATTTTGTAATAAATAAATTACAATACTTTATCTGAAATAATAATGCAATCATTACGTTATCATCAGAACTGGAAGAAAACTTACCGTCAAGATAAACGAATTTTTGCCTCCTCAAAAACAAAATCACTGAAAACATATTTAATCAAATTAATTCTTTTTAAAAGTGTTCTCAAAATTACATTTTGATATAACAATAAAATAAAATAAAATACAATTTTTTTTTTTTTTTTGTGAACGCAGGTATCTGATTTTGGAATAAACAAAACTAAGTGGCTTCTGATTGTGATATATTTTTTCGTTGAAAAGTTTATGTCTTGACATATAGGTAATATAAAGGCAGTAACAGTTGGTAGATTTCTGTCGAAAATATACAGAATCGCATTCCGCAAGTTGGTTAGTTCTATGAAAAGGTAGATAGATTTTCATACAATTTACAATACAATTTATAGGCTGAATAATTTAAAGAAACCAACAAATAAGAGTATACAAAACATCAACATGGAAACAGTACAAAACCATTTCTGTTGCTGAGAGTGACAAATGGAATGCATAATATTTGTGACGGGATATGGCATTGTACTGACTGAGGAAGGAATAAGACAATAATCAGTAAGTTGCATACGTGTACGTGAAGGTTTACGTGTGGCTGCGAGTTAGAAAGCAGCACTGTAGAAGCGCTCTCCTTGTTATCACTGCACATCTCACCGTAACACAATTTACATTGTTGCGAAACGCATGTAAATAATTCACTATCCTTAAAAACGGTAAACTATTTACAGAACGACAAATGTGTATAGCTGTATAAAGGAATGTAAATGTAAATTTAAAAGTACGATGACAAGTCTAAAACGCTTAAAGAGGGACAAACATTTTACCCTAATAAATTTCATGTGAATGAATTAATACTATTCTGAGTCTATAGTTGAAAATCGCACAAACTTTAATTTGACCTAATTTTATTTATATTGAAACAAAAAACAGTAACTTTTACCGTACAGTAGGCTTATGTTAAATAGGCTAAAATATTTTATTGTTGTATTAGACTGTTAATGGTCTCAAATATTTCTACTAGTAATTTTGTACTATCCACTATGTTATCTTTGGTATTGACGAGAGCTTTCGCCAGTCATGCCATCTCCAGGTTGGTAAATGACCTGAAGATGGCTTAACTGCCGAAAGCGCTCGTCAATACCAAAGATAACATAGTGGTTTGTACAAAAATTACTAGTAGAAGTAAAATATTTTAGTGTAAGTATCGCATTGCATTCGTAGTTGTTGTACAGTTGTAATGAACAATGGTAGCCTATAGTAAAGCGGAAAAGGTTTATTGCGTATTTAAGTTGTAAAATTTAGTAATTATAAATTTCTGTTGAATTTTAAAATACTACATTGTGTTTGAAAATTTAACCATTTCTTTCCACAATAAGGTTAAGTAATTACAGAATGTGGATGAACAAAACCCTACCCGATCCCAAATATTTACGATTTACTAGTCTCCACTCTATGTGAAATTAAGGACACCTTAAGAGCAATATATTCCTACAACAATTACGAAACTCTATTGAAGAGTCGACTCTTGGTTAGCCGAGCAGGTGCAGAGTCTCGGTCAAGCTCGCAGTATGGTACCTTCTAGACTACTCGACAGCATTTGTAGCAACGCAAATAACGCTTGCACGCCGCCAAAAGAATGGTAACTTATTTTGGAACCTCTGCTCGACCTATACAAGCAACAGCGGTCGGCTTAGAAGTTAGTTATAGTTGGTGATTTATCAAGTACGGATTAGTAGAAAATGATTATTGTGTTATAATTAGTGCGTAACTCTTACATAGTTGACTTTATTATTGTGTGTGGAGAACTTTAATTTAAATCACTGTATGAGAGTACCTTGTTGATTTCATATTGTTGTTTGTGACTAATAATGCTGGTAATTAGTTTCTTCATTGGTGTCTGTAAGTTGTTTACAATGTACCATAGGACGATCCGTGAGACAGTATTAGCAATATTGTTACGTAATGCGTAAAAAGTGTTACACGGTTACAGAACATTCTACGTGTTTCTCGGATCTTCCAGTGGAATCCGGCTGTAATGTTGTGTGCGTACGATCTCAACATGCGTTAGCGAGAATTTTCTAGACTACCCTAGCCGCGCGCACTGTGTCAACGCCCCAATCAATTACGCTCTAGAGTAGCGCTGATGAGTAGTATGGATGAATCTGGAATTTAAGCGGGGTATAAATATAAGCATTGAGCTGCGCTTAGTTCAGTTATTGTCGGGCCATACATAGTGCGGTTCGAAGTATTGTGGCGAAGTGTTATGTGTTTTATAATTGTGCGGACAATTGTAATAAAGATGTGTTTTATTTTAGTTGACATTATTATCGCTTGTGAACAATTTTTATTTAATTTGTTGTAAGAGACTTTCTTGTTGATTACAAACTGTTTGATTGTGATAATTAAAGCTGGTGATTAGTAACTTAATTGGTGTTTTCTTTGCCACTATACCATACGGTAATCACTATACCTTGATTAACGAAAGAAAGTGACTGGCGGAGCGGCCGCGCGGCGACCGAGTTTTTAGTAAAAACATACCAATTAATAACCTCGTGGAAACGTAAGATACAGTGCTAAAAATATGTAATAAACTGTATTTTAATCATAAATTGAAGACGTTTTTAACAAACTTTTTTAATTTTTAAAATCTTTTCTCAATTAATTTACATTGAGAGTTAAATAAAAAATTACACGAATTTGAATTAAAAATTTAGAGTTTATCATTTTTATTACGTAAGAACTCAGAGGCATCGGGAAAACATTTCTTGTAGACATATGGTAGTCCACCTTCTTTAGTACAATATATCAAAAACTGAGATAACTACGATTAAAATTAACGACATTATTAATTTTTTTCTAATGTCTTGTTAACTCAGTTGTTAAAAGTTGTACATGAATAAGATCTGCGTGACGCTCTCTTTAGATAACTAAGTGTACAAGACAAATACAACTTACACCTTGTACGTGATAGGAATACTACAATGGATTAATATATAAAGTGAATTTCACAGAGAGCGGTGCCCGGCGCTCTGCGGCGGACGTACAGTCAGAACCTAGAAGACCAATTTTATTCGCGCGCGCTCGCGCTACCGTCAACCCCAACGTCTCGGCCTCTCCTTTATGTCCACAAATAGCACACGCTTCCAGCAAAACTGAACCGTTTTACGCACACTAAGGGGAAGGGAAACTTCCAGCTTTCATTTAGTTGATGTGGTGGTTGAGTGATGTTCGGTTTTCGGTTATCTTGACTTTAAGTGTGAGTTTCTTGTGCTTTCATTATAAATTGACGTGCTTTTAAGTTATTTTGTGTGAATATACTTCGGTGACTGAGCATGGAGCAACGTAACGAGGCGGGACCAAGGAAACATAGGGGAAGACCTAGGACTCGAACTCCAAATAAAAGACAAACTTCGGGCCGAGGCGTAACTATGAAAGGAATATCAAAGTGCGGGAATATTTTGATAGAAAAAAGGCGAACAAAGGTACTTTGATTGAGCTTTTATGGGCTCAGGTTAAGGGGTATGTTGCCGAAAACAACAAAATATTTACTTTAAAAGAAGTTGAACGACTAACTAAAGACGGATTTAATCGCATTACTGCTGAGAGGTGGAAGCAAGTAGTGGACCACACCAAAAAAGTTATTATCGATACATGGAATAACGAAGGACTAATGGAAGAAGCTGTGGAGGAAATGATTATATCCGTGGGAGACAGCAGTAGCTCCGAGGGTGTTAATTGTTCAGGAGATGATCCAACGGAGGGTATTAGAGAACTTTCGTTTGAAGACTACTAACTCACAGGTATAAGTGTTTTAATAAGTGTTTTTATAGTGTTTTAATAGTGTATTTTTATGATTTATACACATATTTTATGAGCGGGTTCCATAAAAGCTGAAGAACACTACAATACTTGTAAGTAGCGTACTGTCTTTATTAATTATTTGTCAATGCTAATAACAAGTAATTTACTAATTGTTTTTACATTCCAATACATTATAACAGTACAATACTGTTATAATTATGCAATATTTGGTAGACCGAGCTTTGCTCGGTAGTTTTAAACTGTAAACTGTATTTCATAGTTAAATGATTAGTTGTTGAGAAATTTGAATGGCATTAACAATTTCCCAGTAATTACATTGCACTTCAATTAGTAGTATTAAAGCTGATCACAAAACAAAAACAGTTTATTAACAAGAAAACAATAAATACCGTACCGCAAAAAAGTGATAAACAATCATTCAAGACACTCCATCTGTTATAAAAAGCATGTAGTTCAACTAAACCACAAAAGTCTGGTCAGATGTAAGCTTTTGACAGATCTCCAGGTAGATAGATTTGATTAAATAAGTAGACAGGTAACTAAAATCTCTGTATATACTTATGAGAGGTTGGTGACTCGTAGAAAGTTCGCTATATATCACTGTGTGAGCCGTGAGCGTATGCACAACTTTCTTTCGGCTGTTACGGTACCTTGACTCGATCGCGCGCCGTTGAGCGATGTTAGTTCTAATTTTCCTATATTAACTGATTGCGGTTATATTTCGTAATATTTGAAGGTCACAAACCTTTGTATTGATGATTACAATTTTGTTATGCTTATTGTGAAAAAACTCAATGCAAAAAATTATTAATAACGGAGTTAACAGTACATTTGGAAAAAATTAATAACGTCGTTAATATTACTCGTAGGAATCTCAATTTTGGTATATTGTACTAAAGAAGGTGGACTACCATTTCTCTACAAGAAATTTTTTTTCCGATGCTTAACCTCTGAGTTCTTACGTAATATACACGATAAACACTAAATTATTAATTCAATTCGTTTATTTTTTATTTAACTCTCAATGTAAATTAATTGAAAAAAATTTTAAAAATTTGGAAAGTTTGTTAAAAACGTCTTTAATTTGTGATAAAAATACAGTTCATTAGACATTTCTAGCCCTGTATTTTACGTTTCAACGAGGTAATTAAATGGATTGTTTTTACTACAAACTCGGTCGCCGCGCGGCCGCTCCGCCTGTCACTTTCTTTCGTTAATCAGGGTATAGACAGTCGTAACACATGAACTGTTGCGTAATTATGTATCTTAGTTATAATTAAAAAATTATTTACTTCTTCATGAGCTACAGGAAAGCTCGAGTTGCACTGCATTAATCATTTTCTACTCTTGCATCATATACATCCGCACCGTTGTTTACTTCATTCGCTGCTAATATTCTATAATTTTTACACAATTACTTTCACATCGCGATATTTTATTTCCATCATGATACGTCACCACATCATCACTGTAAACACCAGTATGACTGTGGACAAAAATACTAGTACGCTCCCTGAGCTGCAGAAGTTGCTTAAAACTTGGAACGAAGTACATTTAATATTACTTAGCTTTAAATATTAGAAGTTTTCAATTATGTAAAAAAATCACAAAAATATTGATTATTCTACTTCCTTAGTAATTTAACATTTGGAGTTTAACAAACCCTAAATATTTTATCATTTGTATTTGGGATGCAGTTATTTTCAGACTGACGCCGTGCTAGATTTTTCCAAACATTTGATCTCTTTGTAGAGCCTTGTGGCCCTAATACTTAACATTTCAAAATCCAAAAAATTCATTCAGTACTTATTTAAAATCATATTGTATTTGATACATCTACATAAATTTTTGTGATTTTATAAAACGTTTCAGTCACTTTTTAGGCTCTGACGTCTACAAGTTTTGAAAATTTGGAAACAATCTTTTGGATCGCAATCACGTGTATTAGTGGTTGCGATGCAAAGTGTGGTGTATGGACAATCTTCTTCTTCTTCTAATAGTTCCTATCCACTTTGGATGTTGGATATCATATAGACTATTTTAACTTTCTGTACTGCTGCACCGAATAAGGCAGTTGTATTCATGCCAAACCAGGTCCTTAAATGTCTCAACCGTAAGAATCTTATTTGCCCAAATCCTCTTTATCTAAGTACTTTTCCCTGTAGTATGGACTGAAATAAGTAAAATCTCTGTTCATTTCTCATGAGATATCCCAGATACAGAAGCTTTGTTATCTTTACTGTGTTAATAACTTCCCTCTCTTTCTTCATCTTTCTAAGAAGTTCAACATTAGTATATGTGCTGTCTATGAAATGCTCAGAATTCTAGAATTATAATTTCATATACAGAATGCTAGAAAACTACATTTTAAAAGAGCATAAATATAATTTGCATTTTATTTGTATTTCGAAAAGCCACACTAAATTGAATGCGTACAATAAATGTCTTCATATTGAGATATAAAATTACAGTACATTTTTAACCCATTTGGTATTATTGTTATATTGTGTAGAAGGCTTGATCTAGGTAAAACCTACTTACTCCAACACTGGAAGTATTGCCTACTAACTGGAAGTTAACAGCAGTAAATGAATCCATGTGCAGTTAATGGTGCAATAAAAGTACGTTAACTATACATACGTTTTCAGTTCACTGAACAAATCTAATGTTATTCGTAACATATAACATTGTTTGAAGCTTTTGTACAAAATAAACTCATACTGCCACAAAGTAATACTAGAAGCTCTCCACAACACGTGAAAGTTGAACAGAACATATGGGTACAACTAAGCTTCGAAACAATATTTTTTTAATGTCTCGTTTGTTTTTACAGAGGGTAATATACGCAATGAGTTTTCAGAATGCAGAGGAGAGAAGATTGTCAAAAACGTTCGCAGCCGATCACTGTCAATACGTTTGTCAGTATCTGCGTGAGTGTCTATACATTTACAAATTCACTGAGTTTGATTCTCTACCGACAGCAACACGGACAACGTACTACTAAGGATTTTCTTATTATGCAAGTTTTCATGACCTTAGGCGATATTTTTGTCAAGAGGCCTGTGTTTTGGAAATAAAAAATTTCAAAACGCTTTAAATCTGGAGGATAATTCTAAAGGTTAATTTGAGACACACTTGTCGGCTCACAGCAGTCGATCTTTGCTACTAGGTATAAAATCTTATATAGACGCTGTAATAAATAAACTAGTGTAATTAAGGGGGGAAGTGTCACTTTGTAATTCTCATGTAAACTGAATGCTAGTTCATTTAAGTAGCATTATTTTAAATACTATTAGCGCTAGAGCTTTGAACGTTTTACACAATCACATTAAAACAGTTGGTAATTAGGTGTACTAGAATTATCTTGGCAAAGTAAAATTATTGTAAAGGAAAAGTGTAGGGTACTATTAATGTCGTTGCTGTATAACCCATGTAGCAGCTAATTTTACAATACGTGACAACCTTCAGATAAACACACTCTAAAAGCACTGTATTGCTACGAAAAGTACGAAACGCTCTCGAAGAGTCTGTGACTCTGTTATGTTAGTTACTTTACAGAGGTCTTTACATTAATGTTACATTATATATCGTGCATGTAAAATAATTTCTTGTTACTTATAGTTTAAAACCATGAATATACGTATGCGTAGTAACTTAAACAAACTTCTTCCAGTTACAGCCAGGCCGTAATAAAACCTTCTTTACTGCTGTTGTGTTATTAGACATCTGGAGCTGGCCTACTTAATTAGTCGTGCTGTGCCTACAGAGAAAACAACTGCTGAATGCAAAACAGTGCTTATTGTATGGGAATTGTAACAAGTCACGTACTGCAGTTACATAAATGCTTTAACGTTAAATGAGACGTTTTTATATTACAATGCTACGCCTTGTATAAAAAAGGAGAGAATTTTACAATTTTGAAGCGTGCTGGAGACATGTACTATTACCACAATAACAAATTACAACGATTAGAAGTTAAAACCGTTGAATGTAACTACATAAAATATAAGGTTATAAAATAGTTATTTAAAAAGACTGTAATTTTCTCAGTATCACTGAGGATTCTATTGCACGCCGGTCTCTCTGTTCATACGACATTTGGACGATATTTTGCAGATTGAAATTTTTGTGGGCAAACTAGCGCGTGCGCGCGCGTGTGTTTGTGTTTTGTTTGAGTATACCTCTGATTATATGAACCTTGTATACTGATAACATTGTTGTACACAAATATACGTAAATGTAGCTTTTAAACCCAGTCTTTCTCTTCAGAGTTTCGGGTTCCAATATCGCTATTACAACACTGGTTACAGTTTAACACACGTCGTTTTGTGTGTCTTAAATCCAAATGTTTCGCTAATATTAGGATACGTCGGCATTATCAATGGCTTGACAGACCACAAAGTCTTGTCCTACCGCTATATATACAAAATCCCTGCCCCGAAATGGTAAAACAAGCTTATAAATTATAACCAAATATTTCTACTGAAAAATTACCATGAGTTACATACGTTTTGAATAGAATAGAGAAAATATACAAAACTTACGTTTTGTTTCAAAATTAGTGCTAATTTGGAGATATTTGATGGGGAATATTTTATTTGAAATTAAGAGCACATTTGTATGATAACTTACGGGCATTATTTTATGGTAACGGAAATAGAAGTTGGTCAACAAATTAGTGATTACTCTCCTAAGCCAGTAAAGATGTCTTCCGATAGTATGATCAAAATGGTTGTTTTCAAGAAAAACATAAGTCTATTAAACCGAAAACCAGTATTGCTATTTGCAAAAAAATAACAAGCACACGTTTAGAAGAAAAGTTTAATAGTTTTTAAAATTTGTTTTCTTTCTTATTTGGAAAGGATAAAATGTAAAATTATTCTTGAATACTTTGCAACGCTAATTATGCGTAGTTATTCACTTTATGGAGCAAGGAAAATATTAATTTTTATATAAAGAGAGAAATTATTTATTTTGAAAGAGTGAAGTACAATTTAAAATGTGGTGGAAAACTTATGTATATCAATTGCAGTATTTATATATTAAGTAATCAGGCAACCAAAACGCTCAGAATCCTATGCTTGTACTAACCTAACAGTGTCAGAAGTAAATGTTTTCTTACATATTGGGCAATAAAGACATTTGATAGTGCTTAAGTTAATATTGATCTTAAGAAGGTAATGACAGTAGTTGGAGTTCCCAGAAGAATAAGAGCATTCTTCTGTAATACCGGTACATGTAAATAAACTCTTCTCAAATATCGACATTATCATTTTAGTGTATGTCGCGTTCCCTTGTCATAATCTGCACAGAATTATCATTAATCTTGGATACAAATAAAATACGCGTCTATTTTGCCGTGTACCAAAGCCTTGATTTCAAAACAATCAATATCTCTTTTCCCTGGCTGGCAACCTTATCTGTGGCCTCTTTGAGAACAGAAGGAATAATATCTGTCGTCTGTGTCAAATAACGCATTGTTGCACAGTACGACCAGTAGCGATATGACCAGCTTAGAGCCTTTGGACTTCTTTCAGCTGTCTTGTGATCCACCTCGTATGTTCCTCCGTCTTCCCAAGTAGTGTCCTACCCCAAAGACTAGAAGTGTGCTACGACCTTGAATGCCATCTTGTTGCTCCGAGGAGACGGTTTACTTCATCAAGAGTAAACAGTTTACAACGACTGACACTCGTCTTGCGGAGCCACGTTAGCTGCACGTTACCCGCCTCATTGAGGTGCGACTGGAATTTTTTCTTAATCACAATACAGGATCCAACAGTCATTGTTAGTGTTTTCGAGGAAATATGGAATATTTTAAGTGTCTGTACTTGTAAGGCGTCTTAATTACAGGACACTCTTATTATCAGGATATGTAACAAAGAGTTCAACATCGGGTTTCAAAATATTTTACTGTGCCAATTTCGCGCGTTGTATTTACGTGTGTATATTATATGACGTTTAGTCCTAAATTTAAGTATGCTGTCTAGATAAAAATTTTTCTTGATCTGTCAAAACTTTATAACAATATAATGCATGTCCAAAATTGTCCAAACATTCACGGCGGAACCTCGGATTACGTCATCCAGTTGACCAGCCAGAGCCCCAATCGTCTTCCTTCCCTCACTGATTTCATTCTGAGACAAACAGTAATTAATGTGGACTTCAGTCTTCTACCTGGTGGAAAACACTTCTCTTGCAATATCAACGTATCAGACTTAATTTCATTATACGGTTCATTTAACACAATAGTATAGTAGATGACTTTATTTCATTTACTTTCACTTTATTTTTTTAGTTTCAACCACTTATCAGCTGCGATGACATTACTTATCAGTTATCACCTTACTTTAATTCCTGAATTCCTCTTCTCCATTATTAGTGTAACTCCATTCTTTGAATCACAATCACTTCTTTTTCTCTACGCGATAACGGCCACTTCGTTTTGCTTGGTTTTACTTCTGAAATATTTTTCTTATCCAGAATTATTGTCCTGACTATTTCTGTGTTTCCTATATCTTCCTCGCTGACTCTCCACTTTTCAAGATCATTATAGACATAATTGTTACGAGAAGCGTACTGAACAATCAAGAACATTCTCCACTCTCCCAGTCCAGTGTTGCTTGTGTTGCGCCATTCACGTAGGTGGTTCTAGTGAGTTCTAGGAACACTTGAGATAAGCATTAAGATCGCTGGTATGCAGTAAGGGGGCATATATAAAGCCATAGCAGCCGGATTGTCAGTTCAGTTACATGAGCGATTTTCGCTAGTGCGGATTGAGTGTGTCGAAGTGAATTAGTATTGTGTTAATAATTGTGTGACATTAATAGTCACTGTGTAATATTAATAGACATTGTTATTGCGTGTGGACAAATCTAATTGGAAATATTGTACGGGTTAATTACGAACTATTTAACTGTGAAAATAATAGCTGGTGATTACTGCTTTAATTGGTGTCTTGTATTTTGTTTCCACTGTACCTACGACAATCAAGTAGACCATCGTAACAGTGGTGTCAGAAGTGGGATAGAACGGTTAACAGTGAAAACAGAGAATACTTCGTGGAAGAGCGGTGTTAGTGGTAGTTGTTAAAAATAAAATGGATACCAGTCAGATGATAGAAGCATTCAGAGCAATGCTACAGCAATGAGAGCAACAACAAAAAGAAACATTTAGTCGTGAAGCAGGTGACGTTAAGGCGTTCGTTCAAGAGGATATTGCTGCAAAATACGTCCTGTTACGAGGGTTGCAAAACAAACAAGTTGACAGAATATCTGAAAAAGACAAATCTGTGTCAACTATGAAAACAAGTATGTCAAACTTAGAAAATTATATTACAAATCTAATAAATCAAATATAAAAGAAGTCGATAATGAAAGACTGTTAATAAATGCTGAAGAAGATTCAAAATATCAGAGAAACCAAACTGTAGTAGGGCCAGTTTACGCAAAGGACCCAACGTTTGATGGAAGCACTCATTGGGTAACTTATATTCGGCAATTTGAAGCTGCCGCTCGCTTAAATAAATGGACGGCAGAAGAGAAAGGACTTTCACTAATTCTTGCTTTAAAAGGGACTGCCGCAGAACTAATACAGAATGGGCCATTTGACAGTCAAAACGTATATACCGAATTAACACAAGCTCTGGAATTACAGTACGGTGACCAGCATTTGTGCGAAGTGTACCGTGTTCAACATAAAGCAAGGCGATAGCGTTCATCGGAGAGCCTTCAAGAATTTGAAGCAAATGTCGACCGACTGACGAGATTGGCTTATCCCGAAGAATCGGAGGACTTTCGAACGTGCATTGCTCACATTGTGTTTATTGACGGTAACAGAGATAGTAAATTACAACAAGTGATAAGAATGGCACGGGATCAGAATAACTCAGAAGCTCTTGTTCACGCTCTCCGTTTTGAAGCTGCCAAGTCGGCGACCTACATTAATCAAAGTATGCCATCACGTTGTAGCCAAACGGGTTCAATATCACAGTATCGTTATAACGGACAGAATAAAAAGACAATGCAAGTACAACAGTTTAAGAAGTCAGCAGCGCCATAACGATCTTTCGAACCAAAGGATAAAGACAGAAGACCGAAGTGTTACAACTGTGGAAAACGTGGTCATCTTCAGGTAGACTGTTGGGAGAAGAAAATACCGAGAGAAGGGAGTGACCGCACCAATTGGAGAAGTAAAGCCCCCAGAAAAGCACATAGATTCAACGCTAGTTAAGACTAGTGGAGACCTGATTGTTACTGAATTTGCGGAAGGTAAACAAACATCATTTACAGTTAACACGGTGGCTACAGTCTCTATTGTGCGCCCTGACTTAATCAACAACCGACGGCCTTAAATTAGCTCTTGTACAATACAGACTGTGACTGGAAACTCCGTCAATTTGTTAGGAAAAATAGACGTATGTGTACGCCTGGGTCTTCTCGAGTTTAGCCACCAAATGCTTGTTACAGGCATTGTTAATAAAGTGATTCTTGGCACAGACATTATGAATGCTTACGGATTCGTTGTGAGAGAGAACGTCCTGAAGGTTGGCCAAGAGAAGACAAAGCTTTGCATTGCCAAATTGTCAGGGTCTACCAATCATTCAATCGAGAAAGTGTCTTTCGCCGAAGAAGAAGTCGACAAGTCTGGTTAAAGGGTACCTTTTCTATTGCAGGTGAAAATGGAAGAACTATTAGAGGAAGTACAAATAAGGGTAACGGCAAAAGAAGTGATTGGAAAGCCAACTATGGATGTCAAGGAAAACCCCTTGTTTTTATTTGTGAGTTAACAGAAGCGCGAGGGGGAAAAGTTACGCAAAAGGTTGTTGACAGGAAGCAATCAGACTTGGATCAGCCAGTGGTGTTTAGGTCATCAATACATGACGCAAAGGGAGTGATTCCAGCAAAACTAGCGGTTGAGCGGAAGACTTGTATTCCTGGGAACTTGATGTTCGGATCACAGGAGACCGAATTCGAAGGACGGGAAACTTACCTTTTACAAGAACGTCCACCTAGATCGCCTGGTCAATTATTACTGCAGAGACGGTTTTCCTGTACGAGACGAACAGGGTTAAGGAAGGGGCAGTGTTACGAGAAGCGTACCGAACAATCCAGAACATTCTCCACTCCCCCCGTGAAGTGCGGCTTGTGTTGCGTCATTCACGTATGTGGTTCTAGTGATTTCCAGGAACACATGAGATAAGCATTAAGCTGCTGATGTGCAGCAAGGAGGCAAAGCTGTATGGACAAGGAGGGGCCTATATAAACCCATATGAGCAGGATTGTCAGTTCAGTTATGTGAGCGATTTTCGCTAGTGCGGATTGAGTGTGTCGAAGTGAAGTAGTATTGTGTTAATAATTATGTGACCTTAATAGACATTGTGTAATATTAATTTGCATTGTTATTGCGTGTGGACAGGTCTAACTGGAAATATTGTACGGGTTAATTACGAACTGTACAACTGTGAAAATTAAAGCTGGTGATTATTGATTTAATTGGTGTCTTGTATTTTGATTCTACTGTACCTACGACGATCAAGTAGACCGTCGTAACAAAATGTACTTTTTATTGTTCAAACTGGATTACAAATATTTTCTAATGTTAGACGTCAATTGTGGCATGGTTTAATAGACTCTGTCAGTCAGCTCGAAAATATCATACTCGCCGTAGCAGTGATAATAATTTTATAAGAGTGTTAGTTTTAACTACTATATGTAACTAGACTTGTCACTTAACACGTTAGAGGAAAACGATAAACGCATTGTGATACTTCTTAAAGCAGACTGTTACATCAATAAAAATATATTCCAACCTATGCAAATCTGTTGTTAAACACAGGTTTTTAAAATAATTTGCTGCCTTTTATATGGATGTTATTAATCAAACGTTTGTTAGGGGAAATTTTGAAAAGGAAGGCAAAGTTGATAATGTTTGTATTTGCATGCCATGTTGGAATGAAAGTCTTTTACGTCGCTAGAAACATCTTGACTTCTTTTGTTATTTGCTGGCAAAGTTTTCTTTAGACTACAAAGACAGCACACTTCACGCTCTCGGCTGCAATAATACTAAGATTTGTTATATAGGGTCTCTTGTGATTGCTCACATATCACATGTCTAACTTCGCTTCAGTTCACTTTTGTTGAATTATTAGGAAAGTTTTAATTTAAAAATAATTATCACACACACAAATTTGTACTCTAATTTTATTTACATTAATGTGAAACTATATTATTAATAATTTTTTAAATTAAATTTTAATTTAAATAAAATATCTAAAACTTCTTACAGTTGTTTTCTTAAAATATAAAAATAACTTGATATTGAGTTAAGGAATAATCACAACATTTTCTTGTTTACTTGGGACACGATTAGGTTCTTTGGCTAATCAGTTAGATGTGTGTTCTGTGACTACTACCAAAAGCTTCTGATGCCATTTGTTGATTGGGTTTTATGCATTGGCTTTGTCATTACAAGAGAACAATTTCGAATATTGAGTTTTTCGAAAATTGGTTTTTGAAAACTTTATTTGGTACTGTAACTTTATTCCTGCAGCATTTTCCATATTTCGATTCTGCGATTGTTTGTCTTTGATCTTTAGTGAATATCGCACGTAATTTTATATAGGTGAAAGAAATATACAGATCTTAATTTCATATGTTGCAAAATAGTTACCTGGCAATTGAAAATGGTGTTCTTAGTTCTTTTTAGTAAAAAATGATTGGAGCATTAATATATCAGAGTTGCGTACCTGTGACGCCAAAAGTTGATGTTCTTAGTTTATCATGAGAACTAAAATTACACATGGAAAGCAATATACAGTGTCCGCCAGTGAAGCGGGAAATTTTGAAAGTCCAATAGTTTATTTTCTGCTCATGAGAGGGCGTGGAGGTTTTCGATTGTTGTTTTACATTTAATGCCATTTGTTAAACATGGAGCAGTGGCCCGGTGCACAGTGTGCTTTCTGCGTAAAATCGTTTTATAAGAATGGTGACTGTGTGACTTCTGTACAACGATTCTTTCGCAATCATTTTAATATTCCACGACATGGAAGAGTGCCGTCCGCTCATGCAATTATGTCATGGGTGAAAAAGTTAGAAGAAACTGGTTACACATTAAACTTAAAGCATAGAGGAGCAACAAGGTCTGTAAGAACAGAGGAAAACATTGAAAGAGTTCGAGTAGCATTGACGCGTAGTCCACAACGTTCTGCAATGAAACATGCATCCGCACTAAACATTAGTGACACATCGTTACGACGAATTTTGCATAAAGACTTGTCTTTTCATCCTTACAAAATTCAAGTAATCCAGGAGTTGAAAGATGGCGATATGCTGGCTCGCAGGATTTTCAGCGAAGAAATATTGCGACGTGTAAATGATGATGAAAACTTTATTCACCGCATGTTTATGTCAGATGAAGCACATTTTCATTTGAATGGATATGTAAACAAACAAAATAGTCGATATTGGAATGATGAAAACCCAGGTGAGTTGCATGAAAAGCCATTACATAGTCCGAAAGTTACGGTGTGGTGTGCAGTTTCATCATCTGGCATTATTGGGCCATATTTTTTCCAAGACGATAGAGGAAACACCACAACTGTCAATTCAGACCGCTACACACACATGGTCAGAACATTTTTGATGCAACAGCTCCCTAGGTTTCCGGAAATTAATTTTTTCCAGTTGGATGGGGCCACAAGTCATACTGCTCGTGTGTCCATGGCTGCTTTAAGAGAACTCTTCTCGGACGGACTCATATCCAGATATGGCGACATCTCATGGCCTGCAAGATCCCCAGATTTGTCCGCATGCGACTTTTTTCTTTGGGGATTTCTGAAGAGCAGGGTGTACAGTGATAGACCGCACACCATACCGGAATTAAAAACGAATATCAGACAAGAAATTGCATGGATTCAACCTGACCTGCTTCGTCGAGTGATGGAAAATTTTCGGTCAAGATTAGAAGAATGTTTACACAGAAATGGCTCTCACTTGAGCGGGGTTATTTTGAAAAAGTAAAATAATAGCATAATTTACTCAACTCAAATCTGTAAAAAAAAAAATTCTGATAATAAATGTTTCATGGAAAAATTGGGTACTTTTAATTTTCCTGCTTCACTGGCGGACCCTTTATATATAATCTAATACTCTTTCTTTTTGCGGAAACTATGAAAAAACCAACTCGAAAGTAAGCCGTGATGGACCAAAGGTCACCCCTTGCATATTATTGTACAAGTCACTTTTTGTAGCAGAACTCCTTCTTTTCGGTAATATTCTTTTTCCAACAAATACTCGCTTTATATCTAACCAAAAAAAAGTCCATTATGTACAATATATTTAGCGTATGTTGTCATTCCTTAATACATTCTTTTTTTATGTTTTATTAACCATAAACATTTGTAAATTCCCGTTTATACTTGCTGTTCTAGTTCTGTTAATTTGTCAACTCAAAAACGTCAGGTTCTTTATTTTAAATATTACTGTGTTATAAGAATTGTATACACAATATTAAAGTTACATTTTCCTCAACCATGGCATTTATTTATTTCAGCAGTAAACTAAAAACGAAAAACCATTGTCACCTAACCTCACAAATGAAAACAACAAGTATTTTGGTTTGCATTAAGAAATAAGAGAATTTACAATTAATACACTTTTTCTTTTCCACACTGTAACATATCGTTACAATCGCATATTAAAGAAATCGAAAATATAGTAGGGGAACTGAAAAAAGTACAGTTACATTAATTACTTATTGTTTTATATTTGTTTAGATCTATATTCTGTTTGTTCGTAAATATTCATTAATATAGCTGCCGATGGGAGCATTCTATAATATTTCAAAGATACCTAGTTTAAGCAAAAATATTTTATGAACTTACTCTTACGCTACGTAATAAAAATGTATTAAATTATTTAAAAGAATTTCTTATTCCAAAGAATAATTTATTTCAGGTTTCCCTAAATTAAGTAACCTCAATGTAATTTATATTATCAATTAGTTAGCTACAAGTTATTAGCTAATATGTTGTATCCGCTTGCTGCCTAGGAACAGCTGATTACGCTCTGCACTCTAAGACAGTCATGCGGAACGTTGCTCGGTTTTAACACGTTTAGCGCCAATCGATACGTATACACAGACGGCATGGCATATTGTGTACTGGTACGGTGACTGGCTTTGATACATGTCTACATCAAACACGACGGAGATTACATACTACACGTGCTACTGGAGTATAGACGCTTGGTCTACGAAAGCGTACGAACATAAGTCCAAACGTTTGCCAGTTGATTTTTAAATAGTGCCGATCCGGGAAACTACAAGATTGTCTGTGTAGGAATTATACGCACTCGAAGCTTACTGGATTTATTGTGTAAGCTCAGTACACAAAAAATAAATTATTGTAAGCAACTAATTAACTACAATCTATAGAATTGCTCAACCCGAATACGACCCTGAACCGATAGACACCAGGAGGAGCTACACATGTATTCTAAGGGAACAACTTACACCTGTCTTGCAGACTGGATCATCACCGTCTTTATGGACACTAATTTGATTCCAACATATGCTTTATATGTTTTTGCCACAAATGAAATTTTGTTCTGCCTTTGTTTTTTCACCAACAAATTACAATAAATATGACAAAACTCTTTCCGATTATTCAACTCATCTTTTTCATTTCTTTCAACTATATTGCATTTGGCATTGACAATAAAATGCAGAATTAAGAAGATATTTCTTTATTTAGTCAACTAAATATATAATAAATCCAATAGTTGAATTCACATTCAAAAAACATTGTCAGTGCTGTCATCTGTCTGAAACAATTTTACTTCTCCTTTCCACCAGGTTCACTCCAACGCATAAAATTGTCATATACTCGTAGATATAAATACATATAGATTATAAAAGCCCAAAAAATGCAATGCGATCCAATAAAATTGATTTTATTTTTGTAATAAGCACACGGAAATTATTAACAAAAAGGTAAAAAACAACAAACACAAGTGTAGACGGAAAGTGATAATGAGATACCGATTGATAAAACGGTGCAATAAATCTGAGTTTTCCACAAGAAAATGATAGAAAAACATAGGTTAAGATGAAATTTTGCAAAAAGTACAAAGAACAAAGCACGAAAAAGCGGTTTAAAATTGAGTTAAAAATTATTTTACCAATTGTGTTCCATTAAAATGTAATAATGATTACTCTCTTAGATTATATAAAGCAACAGAAGAAATGTAGTAGAACTAAACACGGGAACTGTCAATGTAATTTGGAATTAGTGTAATCGCGCTCGTAAAGACAAGATACAGGTATCTTATTTTTTGCACGTAATTAAATTTGTACGTTTTCGCCTTCACGAAGCTGAAAGTAGCCAATAACCTGTTACACTTGATGCACTGCACACACAGTATTCTTAGCAACACATTACAGTTAATTATGTAGATGTAATTCTCCCCTGCTAAACGCTAATCTGATTATCCTTTATCAGTGTTTGCATATGCAATGCGTTGAATTAGTATCAGGCTGTACGACCTATGTGTTACCATTGCAACGCAATCTCAATTTGCATTACGAATAATTTAGTACAACCTACTGTAATGTGAAAACCAAATTACTGTTAACACGGTATTGCAATAATATAGTAAATGTCAAAAATTTGGCCTAAATTCTCAAGACAATTTCAAATAATGTAACGGCCAAATGGCCGTTACGTATAATTTTAAAACTACGCGTATGACCTAGATGGAAGCAAAAAAATTGTGCTGGAACCAAACTAACAGGACTCGGAATAAAACTCTCATTTAACATTAACAAATTATTGTTTTATTAGTGTTTTCTTATATGACATGTCTTACATATTGTTCAACAAATTGACATTGTATTCTGCTACCAGTGTTAATCCTAAACAATTATTCATACATCTTAAGTCATCAAAATAATTTATCTAAAAACATAATAACTAATTCAACAAATTAACTTCAAAATTCTAACTGCAGTATTTTATTGGTAGTTTTTAATTCAACACAATGACGGAAGAAAGAGACTTCCGAACTGAAATAATCTGAATGATAAATCACAGCATTCAAATAGGAAAAAATTATTAACACTCAAACTCATGTTCGTACAGCAAATCACATCTTATGTTTAAAGAAAAAATGTTAAAAAGGCTGCCATTTATTATTATTATTAACAAAATTTCGCTTAAAGAATTCTATCAGTTTTGTTGTGATCAAGAAAAAACTGGCAATATACAATTCGTTTAGACAACTGGTAATAACTGTAACTGAAATTAAATTTTCTGATTACATGAATTTAGTATTTTAATGAGTACGGCTACTATACAAGAATCCCTTACTTTATTCCAAGTAGTTCACTTCATAAACTCAGTAGTATTCCTTACAATATTTGAGTGTCCAGTTAATTGCTGGACATTTAATTATGTACAAAGGTAATTTTTTTTATGTTCCTTGTCATCAATATTAATCACATTTTAAATTACATTAACATTTCTATGCATCATTAAGACAGGATAATTAAGATTATATGTATTTAGCAATATGAGTAACTGAGCTAAGGACATGCTTAAGATGTATACAGATACAGGATATATCATACATGAATAACCTGAACTTTATAAGTCTCTCAGCATGTCCTTTTACTTTGTAACTGTTGAAGTGTATTTGTGATTGCTGGGTTTGAATATATGGAAGATTTTCACCTGTTTTTCTGAAGAATGTGGATTTCAATGGTAACCTGTAGTGCTGGTGAACGGACGTGGTGCTGGTAGTAAAGAAATGTTTGATAACCCTCTTTCTAGTCGGGGGTCCTTCTAAGTTTTCTGGGTAGGAGTACATGTGGCTGACGGCATGGGGAGGGAGCTCTCTAGCTGACATCTCCGCCGACTCCGCCGATGGTGTCTAATTTTCCTAAGACCATCTAAGCCCCGCGTTTCTCCCGACTAATCGGGAACCCTGAGACACTCTACGAGATTAGTTACGCATAGTAAATCACAGCGAAGCCAAACCCCGCCGCCAGACCACGAAAAGCACTGACAAAGGGCAGAAGAGCGAATGGGAGAGACTCACAGTTTTAGATAACCCAGCAGGGTACGAGAAAAAGCAAGCTGAAAATTGTAAAACAGCTGGACAGCCGGCCTACTTTATCTTGTCACCGTTCCCGAGCGCCAACCTTGATTTATTCATCGCTGCTGTATACCATGCCCCCGTGCGGTGATCTCACTCAATTGGCCGAAGCAGGTCCAAAGGCAGTGGCCTTGGCGCGATTTATGAACTGCCCGCTGGTTTCGAATTTCGAATTTAATTTCTTCGGCACAATAAGACTATTAGGAAAATTAAAAACTTCCTTCAACAGAAATTTTTAAAAGATATTTCTGCAAAAACTGTAAGCCGAGGTACACAGCATTACAAAATCACTTTTCATATTTCACTGTACGGCAAGAACTATTTAAGTTATCATCTATTGATTCCAAATTCCGACGTTCTTTTTATCTGTAACAGTAATAATTTAACTAGATACTATATAATTCTTTATTTAATGCTGAGCTTAGTGCTGTAAAATATTTTCCTGGAAACTTCTAAAGAAAAGTAAAGTTATCAAGGCTATTACTCTGTACACGCGCAAGAGTTAATAAGGTAAAATCAAAGCTGTTTGACATGTAGCCTTTATTAGTTAATAAAATTAAATAAGACACTAATTAATTAGCAAATAACAAAGATATCGAATTGACACAAAGTAACCCATCCACTTAAAGGCACATCTCGTATTCTATTTGCCAGATGTATCTTTCTTCCAATTATCCTTTTTGCAAACTCTTTACCTGTTCCCTAATAGATAACCATTTAGGGCTACTTTTAACTCCTGCATCTAGCTATTTTCCTGCGTCTTTTGGCGACTTAATGCAACAGCGTTTGAAGAAAGCGATCAGCAGGCATTCATTCCAATAGAAAGAGGTGTTTCTAAATAGTTATTTATACTATTGCTCTTTCTACGTATAACGCCATGAAGTTTTCACTTCGTTTTTTTGAACTATGAAAATTTAGAAGGAATGCCTAATTTTTATCAAACATCTATTTAAAGTGCTTGGAGATTGTATCACTTTCTTACTTTTGTGTAGAAGAGTTTTCAATGAAATCCGGCTTGTAATCTGTTTGTAAAACAATTTTCTGTTTTCCTAAAGAATCTCTATTTACCACCGATAATTCTGTAACAAGGCAGAATAGATTATACTCTCATAAAAGCACAATTACATGCTTAAATGCACTGAATGCAAACATAAAATCGCAACGATGCTGCAATACAAATATTTATACAAGCATTCCAACCCACTCCCTCTCAAAAGACATCACACTGCTGTTAACAACATATCATAGCAAGTAAGCATTGCTACAGTAAGGGCAGTCATATATGTACACGAACGTTTCTGTAAATATCTGAACCTCAACTGACAGTTTCATGCCTTTGAGGTACATAGCGCATAACATTAACAATTTTTCTCATTGCCTTTTATGCTATGTGTATTCAGTCATCAACGTAAATGTGCTGATATACGAATTCTCTACCAAATTATTATTAATTATTCGACAGATGGAGATGGTTATACGATAGAACCTGGGAATCACCAATAACGTAGGTTGCATAGCCACGTTTCGGAAAAATAATGAAATGAAGCAGTAGAAGAATATAGGTTTATCAGAGAGTGGTGCGTTTGAGGCACTCAGTGGAAGTCAGAGAGTAACGTTTGGAGTCAAAACAGACAAAATGACAAATGCTTGGCGTTTTATGAAGACACTGAGAAACTAAAAGCAACATGAGAAATATTATAAGCTTGTAAGTTGCTTATTTTGTGATATCACAAAAACTGACTGTGTTAGAAAGCTTTTACTGCCGCATGTCACAAATACGTACGCATACTTATAGATATATAGCGTATGTACATAAATATGTCTAGTTACGGATATTTATACGTTTGTATAAATATTAGAAAGCACGACAAACTTATCCTTTTTATATTTTGATATTCAGTCTGGCAATTAAGTTATGTTTAGTAAATTGATGGTTTAGTAGAGTTGCTTGCAATCAATCGAAATTAAGTAGAACATCAATTTAGTTAGCGTAGCAACAATGTTCTAATTATGGCTTCCAATATTAGTATGCAGGGCATCAATGGGTTTCCTTACCACGTAAAAATTATTACCACGATGCTCTTGCCTCACAATCACAATTTAAATACGAACTAAAATATGCGTAGAAAGTTGTCAGAAATTTGGATGAAAATATGTAGCACATAGAATTAGACTGGAATGGACCAACCTGGACAAAAATGTAAAGAGTTCTGTTTGATCAAAGATTCAAGGCTAAAGTTAACAGAAAAGTGTGTGGAAGTGTAGTAATACCACCAATGATATGTGGCGCTGAAGCATAGTGTGTGAGGAAAGCACAAGAAAAGAAACTAGATGAAGCAGAGTTGGTCATGTGAATTGGTCACATGAATTCTAACGTGGACATATAGATAACCACAGTGGATAAGGTCATAAACAACGTAATAAATGGAACAACGAAAGTAACATGACAAGGAAGATTTAAGACAAAACTACAGACGAATGTTCATGGGAGATGAATGATACGTGTTGACAGGGGTACTACAGATAGAAGTACATGGTAAGAAAACGAGCGGCAAGCTTACGCGGAGGTGGACGGTTTGCTTAATGGGTAAATTATTGGTGGAAGACTGTCAGACAAGTTGGAGACAAGTTATCAGAAGCATCCATCCCACATAGAATGTAAAAAAAAGAAAGATATAGAATATACGGAATACAATATTAGCTGAAACTGGGAAAGGTAAAAGGTGTATGTAATTGTAAGATACAAAAGAATTTATAAATGACTAAAGCTAGAGGAGAAAATGAGGTGGACACGTCCAATCTATCAGGAGGCAAGCTATCAAATTGGAATGCATTTGGTTAGGTTGTTTAGTTTTTACATTTTTAATGAATGACAAGAAGCTATCGCATCTTCTCAACCTCTATACCGCAAAGCCAGAAGTGTTTCTGATGCAGCGTAACCTTGACCACTAATCTTAACACTGTCTAAGAAACTTGACCCGCAGTTCAACCAGCAGAAAGCATTCGGGCACTGGCTCTTCATATCACAGTAATGTCGTGGGTCTCGTGAAATATTGTAAGAGTGTTGTTTTGTCACAAGTTACCTCAGTACACACAGGTAATGCTGTCGCCTCGGTTTGAGCATGCTTGCTTAGCATCCGCAATATCTGATGGAGCATATTTAATAACCCACTATCTGCCATCACCTCAGAGCCTGAGTTCGGTTTGGAGTTCCCTCTATTTCTTCTTCTTCTTCCTCAAGGATTGAACTGTTTGTGTTATTAAAATGCACTGTTTTTTTTTTTTTAAATTTGTTTGGATCAATATGTTAGAACTTCGGCAAGCAATTATCATCTATTTTATCCCGCAGTCTTCCAGTGCTTTTCTTTGTAACTTGCTTGGAATTTTTCAAATTGATTCTTATTTAACGATCTTATTACGTACATTTACTCAAGAACTTACAAAATGTATTTAGGTAACAACACTATCAAATACTATCTTATCACGTAATGTATTGTTTATATAATGTCAATTGTTTTGTACCACTACAACCCTAGACAGGTATTTCCCATAAATTTAGAATGTCTACATAATATTATTGTTATATAAACCCATATTATTATATACATAGTAAATATAAACTATACATTTAGGTTACAATTATAAAGTTATAGCAAATGCACTGGAAACAGTGACATTACGCGGTCTTAGTCCTTAGTTGCATCTTCTTCTTAGACACTCATCCCACACCTAACATGCCTGCCATTACTTAGCAAATATATTATTTGATAAGATTGTTAACTAAATTAAAGTTGCATATATAGGCCTTACATAATTTACAATGTAAATCTATAACTACATAGCCTATAATATAAAAATAACGTAATGAAAAACATAACATTGGTAACATTTGCCTCTCATTTTGAATAATTTACTGTGAAAATTATTGAATATTTTTCACAGCCTAGGAAACGATTTCACTGATTAAACCCGATCTTTCGTCTTACTCTATTTTAGAATATGTAAAGACTTGATAATTATGAGCTTGATTACTGAAGCTGATGCGATTTCATAGCGTTGATGTGTTGCTCTTAACTATTTGTTCAATAACTGATCTTAACTGATCTGATCTTTTAATTTATCTTAACTGATTTCTTAACTCATCGGATCCTATCTAATCAATTAGCCGTTCAACGTAATATTAGGAATATTATTTTATCGAAACTTGAATTTCGATTTAGTACGCTTTTAGCAATGCACGGCCTCATACACACCATATTACAGATTTGGCACCAATAATAAATATTCGAATATGATTTAGCATTTGAAATTTGCTTTTTATGTGTTAAATACTAAAATGTTTTATGCCTTCTATTTTTTTATAGACTATTTATCTTTTCCTAAATGTTTTTGCATCTATAAGTACATTAGGCAATTTAACTTGTAAAATTACTTTGTTATTATGAAAATACTGCCTCATTTAATTTCTCTGGATGGGGTAGGAAAGTATCGATTTTTATTATTAGCCAACAATCAAATTAGGACATATGAGTCAATAAGTTATGAAAAAAACAATAGGTAAGTACATCCGTTATAAAATTACTTGTTTGCCTGTATGTGTGTGCGCGCGCGCCTGTGTGTGTCTGTGTGTGTGTGATGGAGATTAGAAATCAATTCAGTAAATAATCACTCATACTAAAAAAATTATTGAGAGTAAGCTACTAGCAGTAGAAAAGAGTTTATATCAAATTAAATATTACATGCTGCTACAAATGAAGAAAGGTTATACATGCCATTACTCAGAAAGCCTAATAAAAATTATTTAAAGGTATACCTGAAGGTAGAAATAAAGAGTTAGGAATATTTTGTTTATTTCTAAATATAGGTAATACGGTAATTTATTAACAGTAGTACAAAATGGAATTTTAATATTTCAGTTTTAATAACGTAGAATTATATAAGATGAACGTCAATAGCAAATAACAAGTGTTACTAAATAATACTTTACGATGCAATTCCTTTACTTTATTTTACAAACAACTTTAAGCGTTTCCTGTTTCTGTAATAGAAATCGTCACGTCCTTTTATAGACAACAAAAGGGGATTGCAACAGATACAGAGGTATAAAATTCTCGGGAACATTTACGGTAACCAGCAAAGAGGATTACGTTCCCTTGGGAATCACCTTGTTCTGAACGGTGCTGCAGTACTATTTGTTTGCACCAGAAGCTCTTGTCTAGAATACTTGTTTTAGATTGAAGTTTAACGGCAGGAGATCAGTTGTATTATTATATAGTAACTGGTAGTTTGCATTATAACGAATATGATGGCTTAAATTTCTTCAAAGGATATACGCCTGAAAACACTAATAATTTTTAATTTTCAGATAGTAAGGCAATTACATACCATAATTTCTTTATAATTCCTGTAGTTTGGGTATTTTGCAAAATGGTAGGCGATTCCACAAAATTTTAAGTCTGAACATTATAAAATACTGCACCATTTACATAGATTTTGTTCGTGTTTTTCATGCAAGACGCTGCAGAAGTTAGTGCTTTCAATCGATTTATTCGTATATTTAAAATTTTTACTTATTAGTAACTGAATTCAGCTGTAGTATATGAGTAAACATTTTCTCCAGTGCTTTCCAACATAATATACTGTAAATAACTTCTTCTGTTGTTTATAATTATCTATAAATACGTATTAAAATATGTAAAATTATAGTACGTTTAATCTTATTAACTATGTATACTTTAAATAACGCTATTGATTGAATTATACATTCATTTATTTGCTCTTATTTCCTGATTCTAATTGAATGCCTTTTTTCTATTTTGACTGAGTACGTATTTAATTGTCCTTGTATTTTCTTGTATTTTATTGTTACACTAAGTTTATCTTCCTCTTCATAGTTTTGTTACGTTAGCAGTTGCAATTTGAGCTACTACTATTGTAAATAAACCTTTACGTGGGGCGGGCAGCATTGTGGTGTCATAATCACAGTGACTGTGCTGCGGTAATGGGATCGTTTCAGCGTCACGGATTCGTATTACCCTCCAACCCTCCTGTATCTGGTTGCGAATAATACAGCTGTCTTGTCGTACATGCCCGATTGACTGTGTACGCACCTACAACACAACTCCTTTCCAACCCTGCGGCTCGCCACGGCACATAGTCAACAGCTGGTCGATGACGTTCTGGCGGTGATGGATTAATGCTTAAAGGAAAAGGGGAAGAAGGTGTACCTTAAAATATACATTAAAACCAAAAGTTTTTAACCGACTACAAATGATTCTAACGATACCGCATAAATTTTAAGTAAATGTTTTTGAATGGGAACAAAATTAAGCGTAGATTAGATTAAATATGTCAAGATATATTTACAGACAATTTTGATCAACGTTTGTCTAAATATTTCTCTGACGTGAGCAGTTATAATCATGAGTTTCTAAAGCCAATGTGTATTCCAGAATTACAAGTCATATATTTGTGTTCACACGATTCACGGTTATATCGTTTAAATATATAATCATTAAATTTGAAGTACACAAAAATGATTATAGCCAGATCGGGTAGCTTTGAAGATAGTTTAGTTGTCAGATACGGTAAAGATTGATGTGACGAATACATTGTATGACAAGGTGTATTTAGAAAAAATTTTGCGACAATGTGTCACCGAAAATACTGAAGAGCCTGAGAAATATTTTTACGTGTCACGCCTTAATATGGAAAAATATTGCCGGGAATATTTCGGAATAGTTTACGGGAAACGGTAGGCACCGAATGTATAAGTAGGAATATTATTCCCCATCTGATTAGCGATTAGAGACGACCTTATTCTATTGCTATGGTATAGTTGTCTACTACCAAACACCAAAGAAATAACAGGCATAGAACATTCAAAGGCACCCGAATATCATTTCATTAAAGGTTCACTTGGATATATCTGTTATATATAAAAGAAGTAAGTACAATACAACCTACAATAAAGGGTTAGGGACTTTATGATAAACTGTTGTGCAAAAACCACAGGCATAGGTTATGTTAAAATAGGATATTCAGGAAAGGGCCGACAAAAGGAAGACGCTGCTTGAAACAATTACGGAAAGAAACATTCAACAGCTTGACTTCTGTTGCATTACTCTTGCTCTTTACATATTTAACTTGAACAAAAGTCGACAGAATTTAGCATAAAGGGTAAACCAAACTGTTAGGGTACAACTATAAGGACGAGATCAAGACTCAATTGAAAATAAGAAACTAGATATATTAGATATGTAAATAATTGAGTTTCTGGCTTAGTGGCCCAGGGTCTTTAGACAACACACTTAAGAATTTATTTGGAAATAAATCATTTACAAACAAAAACAAAATTACTTTAAAGCAGGAATAAATTTTATTTCTAATGCAAATTATTACATTCAAGAAAATCATCATAATAATCAAAATAATACAAAAAAGTAAGGCCTTTAATAATTAATTTTATACTAAGTCTATTCTTTTGGGAAATATGATTTCTGTCATGCTGAGTAGACACAGTATAGTCTCGTGCTCAAAGTTATTGTTTACACGTTTCTCCCACGTGAGCCACAAACACGCTCGTGTCTGGTGCCCCAAGAGCCAATGCTATACTTCTCAGAACTACATTGATATAACATTGTCTTGTTGAAAGTGTGTGCATATTTCTATAGGTCTCGTTGCTGGTAATCGCAAGACTGTTCACTATATTATCATCTTAACGAACGTATATGCATCACGTAAACCAAACTGGTTGTGGACATACAACTAATATAATTGTTTATTGTGTGTTTATTATTACTTTTCAAAGCGTATGTTATTAATATTGCAAGTGGGAAAAATATTTGGTTTTACTTCCAAACAAGAACAGTATTTTTCTTTTTTCACAAGCCCAAAAAACATTTCCCTACTTACATTGATCAACCTGTTTTATTTTCACGTTTGTTCTGTCTCTAAATGAATAAAATGTAAATTTTTTTGGCAGAGGTTAATCCTCTATCTTCAGGACTTCCCGCTCTTCTCAGTAGCTTTAATGACTTGACGTAAATTTAAAATGCCGAGTATTTGCAATATAGGTTTGCTCGCTTTGTTATAAGCTGTTACATCCTACATCGCAGTGTACAGTCGACAACACTGTACTACATGTTATGTTGTTTAAGATCAAAGTTTCGGTCTATTTCGCCTACATGGCATAGGCATTATTTTGTATATCATCAATATCGTCTTCATTCTGAAGTTGCTATTAGGCTGTCTTTTGATTGTGCAGCAAATAAAGTTAAATTTCTCAATTTATTACTAAGTACTAAATTTGTACGTCGTAGATCGAGAAGTTTGAACGTAATGATTTGTTGTAATTTTCGTCTACTTATATTTTCCTTCAAGGAAACACTTGACAAATTATTTGATTATCGATTTCTCTAGTATTACGTAATTTATTCTACCCTTGTGCGATCGCAATCTATGCGGACCACTTCAAAATGTTTCGCATTTTTGAATAATGTGTTTAGTTAAGCACTTAAAATTTAAAAATAGGTAAGAAAAATAAAATTTATTGACCAACAGGTGTAAATAATGTTGCTTAGGAATAATGTTTTAAAGTAGACAGAAAATAAAACACAATAATATGTGAGTTTATAAAAAATGACGAAGTATAAGCAAGGAAATAAAATGTAAACCAACAAATTGAAACAAACTAATGAATTGTGGTGTCGGAGGGAATTTCCTATACTTAAATGCGGTCAGACTCTATGACGATATTCAAGATACAGTAGGGGTGGCAGCAAGAGCCACGTTATTTATAAATAGACAGAATTGCTTTATGTAGTAGCGTAGCAGTGTATTTGGGAGGAAGAGCTAAAGGAAATGCTTTACATAATCGTTTGAGAGAGTTGTGTGACATACAATAGCAGTAGAATGTAAATATATATTAATTTACAGAAACAGCGTTACAAACACCAAAATATGTATTGATCTTTTGTTAATACATTTTTTCTGGTAACACATTAATACATTCTAAACTTAGGCAAACGAATATATGTTTACGTTTTCAAACAGTTGTTTCGCAGTATTTTTTCATGCGTGTGAAGCGTTTTGCACTCTGAGAAGGAGAGATGTTATCTGAGGAGATTGTCATTTGATTAAAACAAATATTTGTTGCAAAGCAAATTTTTTATGTAGTATGTGTTAAGGTGTTGCGCTAGATGGTAAAGAGCTCCAACAAACAATATCCTAACAATCTTTGAAGAGTATACAAAACAGATAGGTGTGTCGGAGTGGTGGTTACTTTACCAAGGAAAAATAATCTGGTGATAGACCGTGCAATAAATACGACGGATGTAGTAAACTAATGAGCTCTAGAGACACATTAAACAAGTCAAGAGACAACTGACAGAGAGAGAAGGAATGATCAAAGGAGTAAAAAAAGACAGAGGGGGAATGAAATAGAAATTGTAAGTAGCGAAATATAGAAACAAGCAGATAAATAGAAATAGCGGTAGACAGATATGGATTCTGTTCTAAATTTTTTTAATCGACCAATTTACAAATAAAGTTCCTAAGTATTTAAAAATATTTACTCTATGTTTGGATATGGAAAATAATCTACTATACCACTGTGTTACTCTCACAAATAATTGACACCTGAACTACTGAATTACAAATTAGGGCCTATCTATTGGAAAAACTGAGATCAAATTATTTTACATGTTGCCCTATTATAAGTTCCTTATTTACCTTATTTCAATTGATATTAAAAATTTGTCGTCTGTACAAATATGACAAACATTTCTTTGTGCCCCATTTGACTTTCATGAAATTTTGCTAAAAGCGTTGTATTTTATATGAAAGTATTGACCCTGGAAAAGACAAAAATAATTTTTGATAAAGCTAGTTAGGATACAGAGAACAATTTAAACAAATATACATAAATGTATAATACACTATATTATGAAACTAGAGTACTACAAAAATTACGATAAAAAAATGGTCTAAAATGTCATAATCTTATTATGGTCTAAAATGTTACCAAAACATTTTGGGCATACAGAAGACCCAATTAACTCCTAGTGCGACCGGTGCTGTGCACACATTCCTATTTAGCACGGGCATCACAGAGGCGACTAACAATATAATTACATAACACGGTAAACTGTAGACTGTTTCGCAGCAGACAACACATTTCGTTCTTGTGTTATAGCAGATACTGTACAGTACTATAAATTAAGAATGACAAAAGAAACAAATCAGCTGAAGGCAAATAATAAATTACAATAACAAATAAGAGATAACGTTGCAAATAATTGGTAATTTATGCTTACGTTAGTGTGAGAATAAGCAATAAAGGAATAAACATATCTGAAAAAGTGAAGTAATATGTGAGGTCTCTTTAAAACGTAACTCAATATGTATACTTAAAATGTCTTTTACAGTTATATAAATTTGATTAGTAATAATGCCACTATTTCTAAAAAAAATTTTACTTATAAGTTAGGTAGTTTGGAAATAGGTGGCAACATCAATCAGTAGTGCAGTCAGTCTGGCAACTGACACCTAACTTACAATTGTAGATCAAAATTTTCTTTACGTCAAAAAAATAGTAGAAAAATTATTGAATTTTATACAGAGTCACGCCTTGCCTTTCTGTACCTCGACAAAGCATTTGACAGCTTGGATAAAACAATATTGTGTAGGATAATGCAGAGAAGAGGATACACTATTCATCTAGTAAAGGTAAATAAACGTTTACATAACGGAACTCAGACAAGAATAAAAATTAACACCTTATCAGAGCCCATTGGAATAACCCAAGGCGTTCGGCAGGGTTGCAGTGTTTCTCGTGTTTTTTATCTAGGTGTGTATGTGTATTGCAACGTTACAAGTATTGCAAAAATTTACACAAATATATTACCATGTAATCAACGTGGTATGAAGTGTATTACACCGGCCAGGTCGCAGGATTTTTTTATTCTCGTTGCGTCAAGTATATATAGTTGCACAATAATAAAGTTAGCAAAGGTCGAAAACTCAACACAACTGAACAATACGAAATATATAAACACCAAACAACACAACCAAACAACATACTTAACGATCAATTACAATATAAATCACATACACTTTCTGACACAATTATACAAAAAACAAACAATAAGTTGAATCCCCGCGCCAATCCCCTTCCACCACGCACCTCCCCCACTACACCTTCCACACAACAACCGTTACTAAATGATGGCAGTCTGTCTCTAAGCTGAAGAAGGCGAATACGTACGCCGAGACGCGTTCGACGAAAAGAGAATAAACAGTAAGTTCACAAGAAAAAGTTTCATTTTTAGATAAGTCTTAGTGCTGTGAAAGAAGAGATGAATAATCAAGACAACAATAATAAAGTACTTTTCAAATAGGAGTTAGATGTTGTTGTCATGAAATAATTAATTAAAACCGTTTCAGATTAATCATACTAAGATTTATTAATATTAATTGAAAGATGAAATAATATAAAATTTAGAATTATAAAAAAATATTCTCTTTTATAAGCTTACATAAAGTACCATATAACCTCTACGCTGTTCATAACATATTAAAATAAACAACCATATAATCTTACTAGCTAAACAGACATGTTAAACAAATTATCTAAACACTTTTTATTTCAGTGTTTCTCCAATTTTTATATAATAATAGCAAATCATATACAAACAAAAATTATATTAAACTCAAGAATAAAATTACTTGTTGCTATAAACAAAATAAAATAATAATATTTACTTTCAATCTATAATTTAATTCTACTGACACCCCGAAATTTTAAAATATGACAGAAGGTTAGTATTTTTTAGATTTTCTTATTCACTTAAATTATTTACTTTAACTACTATTTAAATTTTAAACTTTAAGTCCTTACTGTTCATGTATAATTTTTTTTTGAAAGTTTTTTTCACAAACAAAAATATAATTGTTTATTCATCACCTGTGTACTGCCGACGTTACCGTTGCGTGTGTGTGGGTGTGTGTTTGTGTGCCCTGAATCCTGAGAATTTGATGATGATGATGATTATGATGATGCTGATGCCGTGTTCTCTGTCTCTACGGGTTGTTGTTTGTGATGGTCCAGAGTTCCTCCATAAGTCTTGCTGTGTGTGGTAACGATAATCGGTCGATCGGGGCAGACCAGCAGCCTGACGTTGTGTGAAGATATCTTGAGTCTCTGAGACCGCCCCGAAATTGTCGGTGGTCTGGACGGCAATCTGACAAGTCCAGGACTGTTTTCGACCTGTTAGATATTGTCACTTCGTGCAAAGCGTCCTTTAAATTAAATATCACTTTTTGGTTCATTTTAGCAATTTCGTAAATATACTCGTAGCATGAGCGATATCATTGTGTGCGTAATTTTTTCATGGTCACTCACATATAACACACATATTAATTACTATTTAATTACACTAGTAATTAACATTAAATCACTTAGCGTCATTATTATTGCAAATTTCTGCAATACTTTTATATTACTATATTCGTTAAAATTTCCTTAATATAATGGTGTTCTTATAATTAGGGTAAGTCTTTATTCACAGGTTTAAAACGTATTAATTAGTTTATTTTTATCCGGCTAAAACCTGATTACAGGCGTACGCATCACCTCATCTCTGCCTGTCGTAGCTTGCTTTCACAAACACGAACATACAAGCGCTGTATTCACGCGGGGGCAGGTGTACGCTTTCTGACAATCCTTAGCCTGCATAATATTGTTAAAAACTGTTCCTCATTTATTTTTCTATGCTAAATATTTACAAACATACCGCCCTGGGCAAATATGAAAATATATATATATATATGTGTACATAGATAGATAGATAACTCCATAAGGAAATGGAAATTGGACGCCCCCAAAAGATTATAGTTGGGGCATTAATTTTATTTTTCCATTTTAATGTATGCAGACGATCTTGTGATCATCCAAGACAATGAAAATGACGTACAAATGTCATCTTTTATCTTACTAACAGATTACAACCAAACCACTTTCTTATCTAAAACAAATGTCATGGCTTTTTCTGGGGCAAGGAATATTAGAAAAAAGATTGTCATACATAACTCGCCGATAGAACAGGTGCAAGATTTTAATTATATAGGGTGCAGCATTACATGTCAAGAGGAAGCAAAATTACTTTCTTCCTATCGCTTTGTGGATGTATCGTTAAACACGTAAAGAAGAAAACTAGGTAAGAGACGCAATTGAAATCATATAAAGTAATGGCCATAAATCAACTACTGTGTGGTAGTGAGACTTGGATTGAAAAGGCCAAAGATATATCTAGAAAACAAGAAGCGGAAATGAGGTTCTTGGGAGCTGTATAGGGTTGTATCAGGAGAGCTGTTATTAGAAATGATCATATTAGAATGTAACTTTCCATAGTTGAAATCTTAAACAAGAAAATCCCCCGGTACAAAATTGAGTGGCTCTTACACATAGAGAGAATTAATACAACTAAATTTTTAAGGAGAGCTCTTGTCTATTATCCAATGGAGAAGATAAGTGTGGGACGACCCATTAAACGGTGGTTGGATGAATTCCATTGGGACTAGGACAGGCTACTAGCCTAAACCGCAAAGGATGAATGAAATCTTATGATCTTCCTGAAATAACAATGAATCCCCGTTATAATGACTTGGATAGGAATGAACAATAGATCAAATAATTATGTTGATCTGACTAATCCAGTAGTTATTAATATACCATCTTTCATTTCACCACAATCTACCCCAAAATATAATTACTGCATTGTCCAAATTTAAAACACCTGTACCTCCAATGCTAAATAGTTCGTCAGTTAAATTTTATCAAACTAATACACTAACAACTTATGAGCCAATTGCAGAAAGAAAACCAGTTCATTCAAGGATGAGTGAAAATGGTACTGATGCCTTACACCTTACTAGCAAGTTTTCGGGACAAGTTTTCTATCACAACTGGAGATAAGATATTGACAATTATTCTGACCCCTGCCACCCAATCTACTCTTGTATTACTCCAAACTACAACCACTAACCCCGTAAAAGATACTGTACTTCATTAGAAGTGAACCCAATACCTTATATGGAATTACTGTTTTAATCTTCTACTGTATCGATATGTATTTTTCTAACACAACATTAGTAATTATTATCATATAGCTTATGTTTTGACAAATATAAAAGTTCTAAATATTTTTTACTTGATAACTTATTAAAAGAAAACATTGCTAACATATTTTTTTGTAAAAATACCAAATAGGTTTAGTTATAATTATTGCACAATTTCTATGAAAAATTATACCGGTTTTCTTATTGGTTTAAAATTTGCGTCACTCAGTACTCCACAAGCCATGGAGTAACTTTTGATTAAATTATTATATTTACATTTTTTATGACTAAAATATAGAAAAAAATCTTTTCGAATTTAAAACAACATTCAGTTCCTTGCAGCTAGGGACTACAAGTTTCAGCTGACCCCGTGCTGCAAAGTGTTAAAAGTGTATTATTTCTAAAATGTCAGTTTTCAGTGTATTTTAACTGAATTATGTAACTAAAAGAACAGACAATTTTTAAAAATTTTATACACGTTTTCTGCACGCAGGCTTACAATATTCTTCCATTTATTTTTACATTATTTAAGACTAACGTTAAGAACCAAGAAACAAATCAAAACTGTCTTACTGGGGAACGTACGTAAACACAAGTACAACATTCAAAATTTTACCAAATGACGTATGACGCTGGTTAAAGTTTCACCCTTATTTTCCTTAATTTTTCAATTTCTTAATTCTTAAAAATTTCTGGAAAAATCATTATAATTTTAAAATGTATAACCACTACCACGTTAGAAGCTAATCACACTTATGTCGTCAGTACGGGATTCCGTTCACAAGACTTGATAGTAACATTCTAGCCGTCTACAATACAATAGTAAAAGTTCCAGAAAATATGTAAAACAGTAGTAATACATATAGTAGTGCAGTGTATGACATAAGCAATACAAGACAGTGGTAGTAATGAAACAGTTGTAATCCAATCTCACTCAGGTCATGATAATTACATGTAGTGTTCGATGAAACATCTGGTATTCACACTGAAAAACATTAAGAAGAACACTGGATCTATGGATCTATGTCACAGCTACTAACAAGTCTACACGTTACACATTAATAAACTATCAGTAATTATGTAAAATTTAAAGTGAATTCAACCGTGCGCAAAAATATGTAAAATAATGTGGTTTTGTAATTAAATAGATAACAAGTCAGTGTATATAATATAAAGCTAAAATGTAACGATGGCAGAGCTAGTAAACGTTGACTGTCTTTATTAAATATCTTGTATGTCAAAGTCTAGTAACAATCGTTCTGTTAATTTGTACACACAAGATGTTGCAATGGGGTTGCACATAGTTACTGACAGTTTACAATGTTATAAATACATGTATGTTCTTAATACTCTAAAAAAAGGTGTGTGTGGTGTCTGTGTGTGTTTGAAGAGTCCTCTCAAGGGAGCTGTATTGTATTATTGAGGCCTTGGGGTGTGTAAGACACATCACGTCTCATTGTAGCATCCAATTCACTAACCTTAGTCATGTGTCATATACTCAACTGAAACTCAGGCGTCTATACATTGTAACGTCACAGAACGTTCCATAAAGGAAATCATTTACATAGTAAGTTATCATAAGAGGAAAGTGAGGTGAACAGTATCGAACCCAAGTAGTCCTAAAAAATTGTGTAATTTTGGCTAATAATTATTTCTACTAACATAAAAAACGACCAGACTTTGACTAAGACACAAACCCCATATATATTATTCATGTGAATAACAGTGAAAAAAACCATAAGACACTATAAGAGAGAGAAATAATGTCAGAATCAACCAAAATAAAGTCATTAATTATTAAGTTTTATAACTCTGAATAGAGTATTAAGAACTATTTTTTGTGAATGAATGGACATGATCCATTATTATATTATGTAATGTAAATAAAATAAATGTATTAAATGACTTAAATACATTATTAGAAAGAGTTTAACTTAGAATAAAAATTATATATTTGTTATGACAAAAAATATTAATGTGTTGGATTTGAGACCATACACCCAGATTTCATGAAAAAATTAATTATTATCAGATTGAAATAGACACTATGTGTAATTGTCAAGCAGACAAAAGTGAACAATTTATCTTAAATAAAGAAAGCTGTCAAATGAATAAAAGTCAGTCGAAATAGCCAAAAACTGTATTAACTAAAAACATGTGGTAGGCATATAATATTGTATAATTTATGGATTTAATGTTGCCAAAATGCAACCAAATTGCATTAGAAAGTTGAAATATGATATAAAGCGACTATACTAATATATCTGACTAACTATAACATTGTAATAGTCAAGTTAGCAACATATTTACCTATACCATATATGGCTGGAGCCAATCAACCAGTACAAAAATAATCATATCTGGCTAAATATTTACAAAATGCTAACAAAAATAAAATAGAATGGTACAATAGTTCAGTATACCTTAAAAATGAACAAACTCAGTTGAAAATAAAGTCAATTATAAAAGAACTTAACTTATAAGAGTGAGATTTGTCACACTATGAAAAAAGGACATCTCAAGACCAATCCATGATGCTATATCATCCTGTAATGATAATAATGTATGTAAAGAGTAACTAGGTATCACAAAAGATAGACAAAATGATAAACTCTGAGTGTACACTAGTGAAATACTACATATATTAAAAAAAGAGACTAATTATTGTGTTATAACATTAACAAAAAATCTATGCCATGGACAGAGGCCATGTAAAATTGTAATTATATAAGTATTATCTATGTTAAAATTTGTTTGTTTTGTTATAGGAAGGTAGTAATGTTGGATGTTCAGATTGTGGAAGAGACATAATGCTTTCACAACAATTTTTTGTTATAAAAATTGAATTTTCATGACAACAACCCAAGGTGGGAGTTGTATATTGTGCTACTTATTAGACTTAATTTAATTAAAAACCAATCATAATTAGTATCGCTAGATTCAGTTGAAAACAGAGAATCTGAATGTAATAATGGCATACAAATTGTGAGTACTAATGTAAAACTGTTTGATAAATACCAGTGTAATTTTTGAAATATCCTTAGTATGAAGAATAAGAAATTCGTTCTAAAAGCTTCTACGGAAGTGAAAATTGTTCCATGACATTCCATTTCGTTTATTCTCGAACAATCTAGAAAGAATTTTTACACAAATATACCGGAAGTCGATGAAAACAGTCAGCCTGAATTAGTATAAAAGAGAGACTAAATTCGACCCAATAACACTTGAAACTTGAACTCCAGAACTGATGCATCACCCACGACACTGATCAACGCAGCTAAGGCGAAACCGAGAGGCGAGAAATCGACACAAGACCCGAAGAAAGGCTTTTCCCGTACATTGACAAACAGACTGACATAACCTCTACAAGAATCTACGCCAAAGTGTTGCTGAAATATAGCAGCGACACGTCAAATTTTAATAGAAATCACGCAGCCAGAACGTCACCGGCCCAGGAGGGACCACCAAAACTTTAAATAGAGAACGAATTCTGCTGTGCTCGCATAGACTGACTGACTTGACAATAATCCCCTTAACGTAAACAAACAATACACAAAGCCTTTCTCGACACTGCATGGGAATCAGCGCTACGGCGGTCAATTTCTGAATCAACGCGAAACAGATGTTTCCTAGTGGCGGCGTTTGAACGATAATCTACTGCCAAACGTTTTTACAAAAAGTGCGGAAATAGTAAATGATCGCAATTTTGACTTAAAATAGATTCAGTGCACACGTGAAGAGGCGAGATTGAAAAACTACCCGAGAGGAGTGTCCAGTGCGAGATTAATTAACCATTGGAACGTGAGTTACCGAAATTAAAGTCAATTTTTTTACCTGGTTACATTTATCCCACAGTTGTACTACACATGCCACACACCTTCAAATCACTTAGTTTTTCTTGTAAGGCATCTTATTGATATGTCTTGGTAGTTCAAAGGAATCACGTCCTGAGAGTAAAGATTTTTTCACGTATTACACTCATGCTTTTCAACTGAGTAAAAAAAATTAAAAACACTAGCCGATACTTGATTGGATATATATAAAATTGTCAATAATAATAATAATAATAACTTGTGAAATTTTTTTCTTTTCTTTAGTAACTCTGCAATTTTATAACTTTTATATGAATGTTAGTCCTTCATACGATTTGTTTGTTTTTGAAGAATCGTTAAACTTATCTGATTTTTTCAAGCTAAACTGACTTGTTTATATTTTTTATAGAAGTAAAATCTAAAACTTTTTTAATTTCTTCAATAATCACATTTATTTCTTGGAACAAACGATTCCAAGTGGCGCCCACAAAAAACATAGTATTAAGTTGTGTTACATGACTACATCACCGCAGAGGATCCAGTCAACAGTAAGTAACAAAATTGCGCGGAGGTAACGCCCGACATTTTACAACACAATTACAACACACTTTTTCTTTTGTTATAAATTGACGACTCCAACAGTGGGGTTTAAAGGAGACTATATTAGAAAAAGGTTGCACCCTTTTAATTGTTATAACATTAATGGGAAAATTAACTCTGGTTTGTAGTTAGAAAGTAGTAATCAGCTGAAGATAATTGCCAATAGTTTATTGGCGTTACGTAATACATAAAACGTACAATACTTACAGCTTACTTTTTGTGTTTACCTTAACAGAGAACGTCATTTTTACCAAGTAGCATTTAATTGTGTTGTAACGATAACCATATCAAACAACCGAGAGCGTCCTCCATCCGTCCCTCTACTAGTAACACAGGTGTAGCCTCAGTCGAAACCGCAATAAAGTATGATCTAGCGTTTTTAAGTACCCTTGTGATACGCATTAAGTTGGCGTGCAGTAAGAATGGAAAATTACACTCGACCACCTGTGTTACCTATAAAAGGGGCCGAGGCTAGCTTTGTCTGTCAGTTGTGTTAAGCGGATCTAGTGGTTGTCGCAGTATTGTCAGAAGTGATTAATGAGTTATATTTAGTGCGAAACTCTGTTATTGGGCATTATTATTGTATGTGTACAAATTTAATTTGAATTGTTGTACGAGACTACGTTATTGATTTCAAACCGTTAATTGTGATTAATTAAAGATGATGATTACTGACTTCACAGGTCTTTGTATTTTGTTTCCACTGTGCCATACTACGATTAGTGAGACCGTCGTAACAATAGGTTCCAGCTGTACCACCTTACTTCTCTGTATCCCAAAACGAATAATACCACTTATTTTCTCCCAAACTTTACTTTTACTAAAATTTAAAAAATGATTGAATTAAAGTAAAACTCTTTTATAAACAATGCGAGTAGTTTAACCGTAAACCTATGTACTTCGGCTAACAGGTAACCTTGAAAACACAATGGAATTTGCCTATGTCCAAACAGCGGATTCTAAATGTACTCCAGCAACTTGCATCGTGTGTCGTTGGTATTTAATAATGAAAAGAACATGTTAGTTTTACAGCAGACTGCAAAATTTTAAATTGAAACGGCACATCTGTTAGGTCGACGGTAATCCTGAATATAAATACTTTTTGACCACGCAAAACCCGTTTGTTATCGTAGTCTGGAGTATATTATGGCCTATGATTCTTTATCAAGTGGCACTGCGTAGTTTGGATGCATGAAGGTTGTCATTTCTGTGAGGTCCATCCATTCATACCATTTAACTTTTGTTACGAAATGCTAGGAGTCTATCTTTAATATTTATTAATAGTTCATTTTATTAATTATCTAGGTTGCTTTTACAGAAATGTTGCTGACAAATATATATATTCAGCCACTCTTTCTTTAAATTCTTTCAATATATTTTACGGATTCAATACACTACATAACAGTATTAACATTGCAAACATCTGTCAAAATTTTATAGGACATTGAAACATAACGGCTTCTTGCAACGCGTTTTTCAAACGTCTGTCATCTTTTTTTAGTCCTACAAGTTTCATTGTTTAAGAACTTTCCATAATTGTGTAACACAGCCTTATTTCTTCAGCTCCATCTCCACTATTCGCTTCAGACCTGCGTAGATTCTATAAAACACATTATTTTTTACACTTACAATAAAAAAGCATCTGAAATGTCCAACTACTGAAATGTACTCCATCCCTTTTAAATTGAAGAATAAGGGTACTGAAGATATGTAATCAAGAATGGCAGGGTACATAAGACAATTGTTAAAAATAATTGATTGCCACGTATCTGCATAGATGTTTTTATTACTAACAAGACTAATAACTGTAACAACAGAATAAACTTATTTTTTTATTTATAGCGGTGCTTACTTAATCAGAGCAAAGAAAAACAAAGAGACGTAGTCAATCACTGCACCATAAATCGATACGTCTAGTGTAAAGTAATCGCAGTCGAACTCTGTATCGTTGTGCGCGCACAAAACTAACCACTCTTGCACTGATGTTTCACCATAGTTAAAAGGGTTGTCATAGTAAACCTTGTGTACCATCCCATGAATGTCGCAGAGGCGAGATGTAATGACGGCCACAATCCACACGGGCAACACGAGGCCAACTATGACGTCTACTACCATCGTAGAAAAAATCACTAAATTCTGAATACTGACGTACAACAACAAATGAACAGTGGTAATAAAAATAGTGATCAAACATCCATAGCGAAAGTAATGTTTATAATAATTTTTCACTTCGAAATATACCTTGAAAATAAGCTTGTAAACAGCACGTAATCTTTTTATATGTCTTCTCCTCTCAGCAGCATTAATTAGTCTTCCTACTGTCCACGCTACGTTTCGACTTCCCGCACTATTTAAGCTTACAATAGCGGCCTGGAAGAGCAGTACCCTTTGCTGTATAAAGAAGATAACACAAATAACATAGGCATGGAATGCGTTTACAGAAAAACCTAATGAAATCTTCATTGCTACGTCGTAGACAGACGGAGAATCAGAGCTAAGGTCTGAATGTAAACTATGGTAGTATTTGGTCCACAAAAATATGCACAGCTGTGCTGCACGAATGCTGACGATTGTACACACATAACTATAACAGATTAGTAGTTCGTTTTTGTTAGAAACGGTGATACCGAGTGAATCAAGTCTCTTGTTGATGACATCGACTTGACTGAAAATGTCATTCATAACGTCTTTGGCAGTCAGCAGCTTGACTCGATGGTACGTCAGAATCATGACTGTTGTCGTATCAACAATTAGGAATATTACCCGTACGTAAGTCGTAGGAGTTTTTAATCCAATCATAATCAGCTGCACTGTACAAAACGTGAAGTGCAACACGGTCACTAATACACAGTAAACTTTTATCACGTTGTTGATTGTTTTATGGCCGCTAAACGTCAGTGTAGAGAAACCAAACAACGTGCAAACTACAGATGCAGGCAACAGTGCTTTGTTCACCGTGTACTCCATTTATAATAAACCCACGGATGTCCAGCTCGCGTGTGTCTTTAGCCTCTTCTCTTCCGCACTGTGGTGTCAGAAACAAATTACTTCTTGGGCACCTTAATATTATAAATAAATAATGGTGTTTGGTGGAAAAATTGTAAATAGTTTATTACTGCATAAATGAAGCAGACAAGTCGAAATAATATTAAAAGAAGTAGTTGTTATTGTTGTTGACACTGTCCGGTTAGCTTAACAGCAAGACAATTTACTATCCTAAGAGTCATTATTGTGTCACAAGAATTTATGCCAAGGGAAATATTCCTTTTCTTCAATTTCGTTGTTTTTACTGATTAACAATGAATAATTGAGCGTGTGTGTACATACGCGTTTGTGTAGTGTTCTGTAACCATACACAAACGCGTAAGGACACACACGCCCAATGATTTTATTCAAAATGCGAGAGTATTTTTTATATCATGGATTGTACTACATACTGATAAAGAAAGCCAATTTATTCTCGTAACGTTGATACGATACCACTAAGATAAAAGGAAACTAGAAATTTCCTCATTGCTTTTAAACAAATAATATTTATTTAACTGAATGTAGTCATCTGCGACACGAAGATAACTAAAATCAAACACACGCACACACACACAAATATGTAAAATTTTTTATATTTTAGAAGATAAAATAATTATTAAATTTACCAATTAGGCTTTTAAATATGAGAAGACGACGGAAAATCTTGAAGTGTAACCATCAATTATTATTGAATTCGACTGTCACATACAAGAAAAACAAAGAGAATCGTAAAAATTGCTGAGATAAAAATGTCCTCAATGTATTGAACATTGCTACAGAAAGATAATATTTAATTTAAAATTGTGCAAACAAATTACTAACCAAAAATATTTAGAACCAGTGTTTAGTCCTTCTCATAAAACACGTGTTATTATATGATTTGGGCTCATTGGCTACAAACGAATATATTATATATAAATAAATATAATACTGTTAAAATGCATACTGACAATAGAAGCTGGAAAGGGGTATGTAAGGGGAATACGGTAGGCTTTATTTAGGACAATTATAGAATAATGTTTGCGTATTTTAGTAAACATCTCTGTAACGTAGGTACTGAATACAGTTCGGAAGGAATCGTCGTTCAACATGTAGACTTACAATTTATCAACATCGCATTTAATAATCAAATTGTGCTAACTGGAATTATCACTTCCATACTTTAACGATATACTGTTATTTTCATATTTCCTGATTACTCAATTGGATATCAATGCATTATTTAATGGTTACGCTCCAGGAGTACATAATATTCAACTAAATTTGAATAAAATTATTCATTCATAGCATCAGGTGTGGTTGATTATAAAGAACCCAATGTTTTTCATGCTTTTTTTTTTAATATTTAAATTAGTAATTACATTGTTTATAATATATATTGTACATCACTGTTTTCCATGAATAACCGTGACAATTGAAATTTTTTGTATTCAGGTAGTAATTGGAGTGTAAGTATGATTGAAACAAAATCTGATTTTGGTGATTTATTCAACACATACTGCATAATCACTAAAGTGACGCCAATATATTCTCTATACGAATATTGATTGAGTAACATTCGACCAGCCGAATTTCAAGAGTTCCCTGAAATAGGCCTTGGAATTATATAAGTGAGTACCTTATATTTTTAATGTTTTAATTTTTTATTCCCGCGGCACACAATTAAAATTGTATTTACTTGATGACTTGTTGTTTGCTGCAATATGGAGCGTTTGTTAAGTTCAGATCCAGAACAATTGTTGTAATAGGAATATTATCAAAAATGTCTAATACCGAATTACGTATCATTTAATTTCAATCATAATATTTCATTGCTGTGACATTATAATTTTTGCAATTATCTTTACAAATAATTCAAAAACAGCACATTCCCTAATTATTTCTCTTTATTTTAATGTACTTAAATTTGATAAGACTCATGCGAACAAAAGTGATTGTATTAGTTTGTTTTTGTGACCTAGTTTTTTGTAGCGTATTGTAAGTGTAAAAGTGATAGAAGGCACAATTTCAGTGAAAACAAAGCCTTTCGCGTCTAACTGCATTTAAAACGTTTGCTTAAATAAAAGTAAAATATTGTACTGTACGAAACCCGACTGTTTCAGCTGCTTTTCAATAGTGTTCAAATGTACTGTGAAGATTTACCGTACGTGCACTTTGCATGCTTACTTCTCACAGTAGTTACTTTGATTTCATGGCAGTGTTGCCTTCTAAAACAACTGCTTTTCAGATAACCGAGAAAAACAGCCAGTATACTTAAACTAATATTAATCAATAGAAGTTTCGTCATGAGTGGTGTCTATATAAGTTTGTAAACAAATAATTTATGAGATCGGTCTCTAACTTTCTTCTGACAACGCCACACAATGTCATACATAATAAACCATAACTTAAGTGATTAAATTTTTTACTTACATATAAAACAGATAAGGTCCAAAATACATTCAACACCTAATATATTCATAATTTCTGTAGTCATCGTTAATTAAAAGTGATGGAAAATGTTGTAAAGTTTTCAAATATTGATACATTTGTGTCGACGATTACACAAAAATTATTGTCATAATCAGAATATTTCGTAGAAGGGCACAAAAAGTTTAGTTTAGGTGTAATGACAGGTTTCTTACATTTTGGAACTCCATGTTTCTTAATACTGAGCGCAAAACGACCGCCTGTAAACAAAAAGTATGTTTAAAAGGAATAATCCCAAATTTTTAGTACCAAGCCACGTGTTGTTCAATCAAATGCATTGCAACTTACCGTCTGCGGCTTTTCGAAACAACGTCTTCACTATAATGTTTACATGTTTCGGGACACTTGTCCCATCCTCAGAACGTTAAAACTTTCATGTATCTTTTAACGTTGATACAGTTGTCAAATAATTAAAATATTAAAATCCAATATGAAACAATATCACAATACTTAAATGTTTAAAACGAGCGCGACACCGCGCACTCTCTTAACAAAAAGTAACATATTTTCTTAGCTATAAAGTCTAGCCTCCTCCTCCCCCCCCCAAAAAAAAAACAAAAATAAACGTAAACAAAATGTGAGATACGACTGTATTGCTTAGAAGCGTAGTATATAAGGCAGTAGAGATTTCTGAAACTATGAATCATTTTGTGTAAAATACGAACTTATTTGTTTTTGAGCAGATGATAGTATTCGTGTAAATTTATCTTTATAGGACCTTGAGGCAAGAGAATAAATATAATGGGACATTGATAATGCCTATGGCCTAATTATTTGTCACGGCCTCGTAATCACACACACCGCGCTCGTGCACGCACACTCGCACACACACAAACACAAACACACAAATCCCAATTTTTAAACAGAGGTGTAAAATACTAAATGCCATGAAAGACAATTGATACTTACAATAATTTACAAATCTTACATCTAATGCAGTGGCCTCCGTCAAAGCTTAAAACTCTCCAAGAGGCAAATATAAATGTATTACTTTTAATTATAATAGTTAATTATAATACTTTTATTTATAATCACTGTTTTTATAATGCAGTGATAGCAATCTTGTTACAGACCAGAAATGTCTAGGTCTACCTTGTGTTGATCTTGATGTAGTAGGCATGTCTACCGAATGAGGGACTTGCAGACGCTAGGAAAAGTGGTTTAAATAGCACTGTGGGATTGGAAACTTGCCACAAAGAACCAATAATACTGCTGCTAACACAGTGTCTGTCAAGTGGGAGGTTCCCTACAGCAACAGAGCACGACTTCGTGATGTAAAAAATTGAATTGCCAAAGCTAAAACGGTATTTTAAAAAATAAAATCACTTATGAGTTAGAAAACATGTGACTAGAAGAAATTCATGGATCGTTTCAAATGAACCGTGCGCACATATGGCTCATAAAGCCAATATAATTGGAAAGGAACTATCTTAAAACTTTATACATGAAGTGTATGGAGAGCTTTCAGGACGCTGTAAACGAAAAGAATGACCAATGACAAGGAATTAAAAATAGTAGGTTAAAAATGAGACTATTTAAATGCACTGAGTAAAAGAAAAAACAGTGTTTTGGTTACTTAGTAAGCTTTGAAACTCATTCATCACCCTAATTGCGGTAATATTTGAAATGCATAGCAAGACAGAAGGATCCAGAAAAGGTAATACGGATGAAATTAAAGTAGGAAATATACACACGGACTAGGTGTTGTCTTTTGAAAAAAAGAAATTGCATGATCACCAACCACTGGGTTTGATAGACTAAAGCAATCAAAAAGAATAAGTTATGTAACACTGGTTGTAGGCCTGTGGACAACAGACGAGCCTTAAGAGACGGCTTGTACGCTTGCCTTACGTAACGCTCTGGCATCATCCTGATTGTACGCGACTTCCCAGAAACGTCCCGAGTATTGTGCAAACTTTATTGCCATAATAGAAACTGCTTATACTGTAATTGCTACGTTTATTCCAAATAAATGTTAAAGAACACTGGCGGTCAGTTGTCTACTGTAAAATGAAATCTCTACGTGTATTGAACTGAATGAGAATTTAAAAAAAAAATTGTCAATAACGTCCGTTTCCAGGCCGAGAAAATTTTTGAAATATCCATTCAAGCTTAGCTGGAATTTTTACTTGATTGGAAGGTTTACCATAAACTTGTGTTTTTATAACATTATGTAAATTATTATCTGATGTAAGTTCGTAAAGTTCTACAGTTATTGTGTAATTTAGAATTTTTTAAATTAATGATTATTTTTTATACAAGTAGTGAGTGAAACATGTTAAAAATAACTTTTAATAATTACATAATTTAACACCCATTAATCTGTATTTAGCTAAAATATGTATACACACACATATACACAATACACACTCACATACACACTTAAATACACACACACACACACACTCACATACAAAAGCACGTTCACTCAAATAATTGAATCGATGATTTCAGAAACTGCATAATTCATGTTTTCATGATTTTTCAGGATGAAGGAAAAACAATTTTTATCATACACTACATTGGTAAAATTTTAATATGCACTTGTATTATATTGTTTTTGCCTTAGTTTAATTTCTTTCGTTTTAAGTTGTTCCACCTCAAATTTAGGACTGGAATTTTGTATAATATCTTGATATTCTTGTGGTATATAGATTCTGTCACACTTCTTCAGTTTTGTTTTTACGACACCAAAGTTTCTATCATTTGGTAAGTAAGAATGTCCTCGTACTGGAAAATATTGGGTTGGGTATTTCCTTGAATCGGCCACTGTTTACAAGGGCTAGGCAAAAACGCATAATTGTGTGATTTTTGTTTTGCCCTGCACATCCATCTGAGAACACATACAGAGTAGTCACAGAGTCACGAATAGAGGAGGTAATATATTTGTAAAGCATAGAACAAACTGCATTGACACCCTTTTTCCCTTCACCTTCATGACAAAGGTAGAACTTAGACTTTTGTGTTTGCATATTGTGAATTCCAAAACAGTTTACCCACAGTTGTCTCAAATAAAATATATCTTGGACAGGAAGATTTGGTAAAGGGAGGTTTTGCATAAAATCAAAACTGAAGCCAACGACATTTTCATTGTTCTTGCACATATCAGATATCTCTTTAATTTTTATTTTTGTGTAAAACCTTTTTGACCGACGAACATGTACAATGTTTTCTGCAACAGCAGCTCGTTTTGTTGATTCTGAGAGACTTGGGCTTTTTAATTTAACAGTTAGCTCTTCACATTTAATACAAGTATCTATTTGTGGTCGACCAAACCGTAATTCAAAATGTTCTTTAAAATATTTAAGGGAAAACTCATATTTTACTGATAACGTTGTATGTTTTTTCAGATACAGTTCATACATTATTTTTACGTTTAATCTACTATATAAATACTTAATTTGATGTCCTCCATAATGTGTCCTTTTCGTAGGAAATGACTGTATATGGTCATGAACTGCTTTACATACCTCTGGTTTAATAATGTTCACTTTCTCATTTGTACCTCTTTTATCTTTAGGAGCACAGCCTTGAAGTAAAAGTGCACACAATCGGCGAATTCGCTCAGGAGATACTCCAAATAAAGAAATATATGCTTGTTACAAACATTTATTCTGTCCCCGTTTTTCAACACAAAATATTCGAAGCTACACTGTCTTGATTTTGGAATTTCTGTACGAGGTCTACGAGTTTTTTTTATGTCATGTTTTTCAATCAGATTTTGCAAAAAATGTCCTGTTCATCTTTAGAAGCAAATGAATTAAATTTAAATAATATGTTTAACTGTTGATCTTCATTAAAATTATCAAAACACTTCTTATTACATTTACAACTTTCACCGGTTTTCCTAGCCTGAACTATTTTACCTTTCCAATTTGTGTGTTCAATACCTTTAACATTTGCACAACGGATAATGTTCTTCTTGTGACTTTCAGGATTTCTCTTTCTTCTCTTTAAAGCAGGTTCATCACTGTCACTACTTATATCACTCATTTTAAAAATGACTTAATAAGAGTAGTATATAACAAACAAAACCTTCACAAATAGTCAGAGGCTAGACTAAAGAATAATATCAGCTGTTAACAATAATGCTTCTCAAACAGCTGGTTGACAACAGCGCTGCCACCACACACAGTGAGAGCAGAAACAACACAAGTCACTGACTGAAGTAGTTTCTGGTCTCAATCGATGGTCTACTACCTCTACACTTCCATGACAACACGTGTGACTAGTGTTGTTCCTGCAAAAAAGTAAGTTTTCAGAAAAAGTGACTTCTGTTGTTTCTGAACTCACCGATTCAATTGTTCTGTTGTGTTTGACATTTCTTTTATAAATACACAGGTCATGATGATGACAATAAACATTGTAGAATCGTCAACACAAGTAAGTTAAAATTTATGTTATATTTTGACCGACCCTCACAAACCCTTCACCGGGAAAGTTAAATTTAAAATTTAAAACCTTTTTGAAAATAGAATAATATTTTTATAAAAAGATGTTACAACTGAATTAACCATATAATTTTTAAACAATTGAAATTTGAACTGCACAAATGACATCAAGACTTAGTAATATAAGGACATTTATTATATACCGTAGAAAAATAATTTATTGTTATTTCCTTAGAATAATCTTTGCTCCTATAGCAGCATTCACATAGGTTCGTAAGTTCGGTAAACCATGTGATTATTCGCACCTAAAAAAATTAATTTTATTTTATTTGCTAACATTTTGCCTTGAAAACGATATTCGAAAAGCCGGCTTTTCTTCTGAACTAGCATTCAATGTACACATCTAATCTAAATCAGCAGATTTAAATCAAAGGAACTGAAAAAATTATACATAGCCGCTTACCTTTAGAAAAGCTTGTTTTATTAACAAGACTAATAACTGTTTCAAATAAATAACCGTATTTAATTAATTAACAGTGATTAACTTCAGAGCAAAGAAAAACGAAGAGACAAACTCGATCACGGCACTACAAATCGATACATCGACAGTAAAGTAGTCGCAGTCGAAACTTGTTTCGTTGTGCGCTCACTGAACTAACCACTCTTGTACTGACGTTTCACCCTGATTGAAAGGGTTGTCACAGTACATCATGAGTACCATCCCTTGGATGTCGCGGAGGTGGGACCCAATGACGCCCACTGTCCACACGAGCAACACTAGGTACATGTAAACGTCTACCACGGTTACAACCAAAATGATCGGGTTCTTAACATTGGCGTCCATCAACAGACGAAAACTGGTAACAAAAACAGTCATCAAAAACACATAGCAAAAGTAATGTTTATACCAATATTTCACTTCAAATTATACGTTGGAAATAGTCTTGTAAACAAGGCGTAACGTTTTTATATGTCTTCTCCTGTCAGCGTCGTTTATTCTTTTTCTCACTGTCCACGCTTCGTTTCGACTTAAAGCAGTATTTAACCTTACAGTAGCAGACGAGAAGAGCAGTACCTTTTGTTGTATAACGAACATAACACAAATAACGTAAGCGTGGAGTGAGGCTACGGGAGAGCCTAAGGTAATCTTCATTGCGACGTCACAGACAGACTGAAACTGGGAGCTAAGATCTGGATGTAATCTATCAAAATATGTTGTCTACAAAAGCATGCAGATCTGTGCTGCGTTTATACCCACAGTTATAGACATGTAACTGTAACAGATTAGTAGGTTTTTATATGAGCCTCGTTGACACCAACCGAATTGAACCGAGTTGGTAAGATCAATTTTTTTGAAAATGTCTTTTATAACGTCTTTGGCTGTCAACAACTTTCCTCGGTAGTAAGTAAGTGTTACCGTTGATGTTATATCCACAAGTAGGAACATTACACTCACTAAAATAGCTGGAGGTTTTAATACTTTTAGAATAATGTGTACTGTACAAAAAGTTAAGTGTAACGCGGTTACTAAACATTAGTATACGTTTATTATATTATTGATTGTCTTGTGTCCACGAAATTCTAGTGTAAAGAAACCACCAAGTGTGCAAATCATCAATGCAGGAATGGCGCTTTACTCATGTCGTACTCAATTGATAATAAACTGAACGATGGAGAGCCAGTCTTCGAAATTGACTTTACTGTCCCCCACTATGACTGGACTTTGTAATTCGTTGAAGAATTCAATAGGATAAGCAAATAATGACTATGTATTAAGGGATAAATAAAGAAGATAAAAAGATAATAACAATAACAGAAGTACTATTCATTGATGTTGATATATTGCGGTCAATATAACGCAAACAGGAAGACAAGTTGTTGAGGTCAGGTTGTCGTAGTATTACCAGAATGTAGTCAAAGTCAAAATATTGCCATTACGTTATAGCCTAATATGGATTGCATAGGCCTATACTTTATTGAAACGCGCCTACTATATGCAAACAATCACAAGTTAACACATATAAAAATGTGGACAATATTTTGTTTTGAGAAATATTATAAAGACTGAAATTGCTACATACTCTCTCCCCCCCTCAAACTATCTATCTCTCCCACCCTGACCCTCTATCTTTCCCTCTCCGTCTCTTTTTCACACACACACACACACACACACACACACACACACGCACGCACAAATATTAATATTATTATATTTATAGCGACAGTTGTGTGATTATGCCGAACCCAACTGTAATGTGTAAACCACAAATTATGCAGGTCCTAAAATGTCTCTTTTTGGTCTAAGTGCAGTATAACTCCTGCACAATAAACACGTTTTATTGTTAATATATAAGAGTGCGGATTTAATGCATAAAATAACTATTTAAAAATGTAAAATTAAAAATATAGAATTAAGAACTCTCATTTACAAAAATAATTAAATATTAAACTCAAATTGTTATTTTACAATATAAACACATTTTACGTCGCACCAAAAGAAGACACAAACACCAAACATTATGCACATATTTAAAAATAATGATTAAAATATTTAAATTGCTTGGATACATTACAATATTACATTGCTTAATATATTAATATTAAATTTATATAATACATTTTTTAACAATGTAGGTTATACGTGATAATATTCTATATACTTATATAATAAGTTTAAAATTTATTAGGTAGTGTTAAATAAAATAATATTTGCTTTAATTTGAAGAAATATTAGTTATAGTACAACCATTTTAATTATATAGAAAATTAGTAGCAACAAAGAAGTAAAATTCTATTATTTATTTCAATTTGTATTTCCAAAATTCAGTTTCAGTTTTGTCTCATTGTTATAGGTATATTTTAATTTTTAGGTTTTCTAACATTGTTCTTACAAAATCTTGCTGTTTTTTTAACCTATTCCCAGGACAGGGTGTTAGTCGGTGGATATAAGTAGAATAACTATAATTTTTAATGCATAGTTCTTTCGGAGGACGGGTAGTATTCCGCCCAATTATTATGCTGAGCATAGTAATATACACGCATACAATTGCCTAACTATACATTAATTTGTTTGGCAAAGTAACTTTGAGGATTCCTAATTGACGTGAGTAAAGAAAATCCTTACTTTATTCCGTACTGCTTTAAAGTCTTAAGCCATAGTCTATTCTGGAACTGCTTTCCCTAGTTAGTAACTATTTTATTTATTTACTAGTTACACGTACAACTACTGGTTAGTAGAGGGTTTGCGATGTTATGTTATTCTCGAAAAATAATAATAAGTCTGAGAATTCCTCAAGCTTGGCAATTTCTCTTTCGAACTGAGGATGATACATCACAGAAAAGCAGAAGCGTTTGATATTAGAAATAATTTGATCATCATCTTCTTAACGGTTTTATTTCAGCAGCATATTCTTATTTCACAGTCCACATTTCCTTAGGTTTACCAACTTTTCTTCTGCCCTTAGAGTAGTAATATTTTGCTATCTTTGGTATTCTACTTTCTTTTATTGTATCTGAATATGTGTTGAATCCATTTTCTTCTGTATACTTTAATCATTTCTTTAACTGCAAAAAGATCTAAATCATTTAATCACCACATGTCATACCTACGGTTGGTTGCCCTATACGGTGGTCTCAATCAACAACTCACAATTCCGACAGTAGCCTCGGAACCTGGACGCATACTGCAATTAGCAGTAGGGGTCTCTATATTACAGACTTTGAAGGCAGAAAGCTGGATGTACGTTTGCGGATGTACGATAAACCATATGTACGTATGGATAAGGCTGGAACAGAAATAGATGTAAATAATAAACAACATCAAGGTAAAGCTTTACCAAGATCAAAAACCAGTTCAAACATGAAAGGTTGCTATGATAAAATCAAATATTTAAATTTCGAATATAACTTCAAATTGAATGTGTAACAAAATGTCGATTAAAAATTCAATTCAAAATGATTATCTCCTTGTGAAATTAAATTTTAGTTGATTGCACTTATATCTCAAACAATACGTTGCTTTTCAACGTAATGCTGATATGTAAAAATCAGCTACAAAAGACGAGCTATAGTGTGTACACGACGAACGAAAATAAACACATTCCTCAGATTGCAGTGAGTAGGCAACATAGAGACGACAGTAAAGGAGGAGAGTAGTTGAGTGGAGTCATGCCTCCAAAAACTACAGGGAAAACCCGTGTCATGACGATGGATGGCGGTTGTAAAAACTAATATTTCACATTTTAGGAGAGCAATGCAGTGAATAAAAAAATGGATTGTCTCAATAATAAAAAATGCTTGTAAAAATGATAATAATTTGTGTTTACTCATTACACATTTTAAAAATAACACACACTCACACATCCATTTGAATGTTAAATAGTATATGGAACACTACTTGTAAATGACAAGATTCAGAAACGATGAAAAAGAATGACAAAATGATACGATGAAGAAGAGAAGAAAGAGAGACTAGTAGAGTAGCGTACACGCTAGACGTCTATGAATGCTGACACTGAATTTCACATCTGTCGTTCTGATCAGCGAAGGAGATCACATCCAATATACGGACAGATTTTGTTAACCTACTCACACACACACACACACACACACACACACACCCTACTGTATTTGAAACAGTTATCTCATGTTACGAACTTATTTTGAAGATTTCGTTTAAGTATTTCATATCTTTCTCATGATATAAATATTTTATTAGTTTGTCTCAAGTATTAACTATTATCTTTTAATTTAATGTGCATTACAGTTTTTAAGAAGTGTAATATTCTCTTTGTAGATAATGAATTTGTGTGCTTTGCTTTATTTTTGTTACGTCAACATTATCGGTACGTGTTTATACTTAAATAAAGTGTCAGGAAAATATACAATACACACCAGCACGTCTACTAACATCTTTGTATGTAATTTGTGTTTACAATATCTTTATAAAGTTTATAATATTTATGGAAATAAAATGCACACTTATATTAGCACCATATTATTAATGATAATTTAGAGGGAAAATACACTAAGCGATCTCTGATGGTAGTGTTGAATTTAGCGTTTATAGTTAGATTGTCAAGGTGCGGCCTGTAAACATAGCAACATATTTTTATTTGGTAATCCATCATATAAATCTTCGTTCATATGTATAAGTTTCACACTATTAAGCAAGCAATAGTTCATTGATTGACAGCAGACTAAAGTAGGTTGTGTCTCAACTACGGCAAGTGTTCACAACTACACAGCCAGGGAAGGCTTTCAACTTTTGTCCAAGAACGCATATTTCCCCTAAAAACCAATTGTTTTAATTAATATAAAGCTCTTTCTTTTGTGCTTGTATTACGTTTTAAATGTTTACTACCGCATTCTTTTTCCAACATTCATATGAGCACCTGTGTGTTTTGGTGTCTGGATGTGTAGAAAAAAAAAATAATATTAGATTGCAATTTAGTTTGTAGTCCACAGTATAACTTACTTTTGATAGTACCATACTTTATAGCAGTTATTTCAGATGGTGTAACGTTAATTTTTGAATTAGTAATTACATTGCTTTGTCAATTATAACGATTCAAAATTTGTTTAGTTTTTAAAACGTCTAATCAAATTTAAATACCGTATTTAAAGTATTTGTAGCTTACTTAAATATTTTATTGTGCAATAATAAATAAATATGATAATTACAGAACAGTCATATAAGTACCACGTAATTTTTTACACAACATTTACGATTATACAATGTATAGTTTCACACTTAAGAAGAAGAACTACAAGAGATTGACGAACCAAGATTTAAGGGAAAAAACGCAAAAGTAAAAAAATTTTCCTCAAGATGTACACAAGCAAAATTCAAATACTGTGTTAAAAATTAGTTTCAAACAAATTCTTGAATTTTTGTGTTTGGTTCACAGAGGTCTGTGGACTTAACTCGGTAGTCAGAAAATCTAATCGACGGAAAGAACGAACTACATAAGTCGTGGTGGTATATTAGAGTGTAAAAAACAAAGAGTCCACGAGGAAATAAGCTTATCTCAAGGATCTCAAGGTCAAGTAAAGCTTTATCTACTTCGTCACCACCGCTTATCCTGCCACGATGCATACGTCTGATTCATGAGCTGCAGCAATAAACGTCTGATTATTGCGCTTGTGGCAAAATATTTATAAGGCATATTTCGGTTTTTAGGCATGACGCAGAGTCTCTTAATCTGCAGTACTATATTTTTTATATTTTATTGTGTTTATGTTGTGAATATGGTACAACATTTTAATCTACTAGCGGATATTCGAACAGCAATTAAAATATTTGTCAGTACACAGGTCATTTTAGCTCTTACGTTTAGATCTCACTGACCATGTAACGAACCGAACTAAGGCTAACATAAAGACACTTTGAAACAACACCCAGCGGCAGTGTGTTGTTTTTCCCTTCTATGTATTCAATAAGTACCGTCAATTGTAATTAAATACCAAAATGATGAATTACTCTGAAACCCAGACACACAGTAATTTTTTTCTTTTTGTCCCCATAAACATTAATAACCCTAACCGTAGTTGATGTTACTCATAAACATGTAGTACATCTCACAGTTAATAACTGTAATAGACGCATGCAATTTTCGACTTGTAAAACAGAATATTAATTGACAGAATATAGGACTTATCGTATCCTATGATTCTATATGGACAATCTGAAGACACTAACAGTAATATTATAAAACTGGTTCAGGCATATGACCAGTGAAGACCGAATGGAATATGTGCTTAAGAGGAATATTTTCAAAAAGTCTCCATAAAAGTAATTTGAAAAAACAAATTGTCATTAACCAGCAAAGACAGTGACAGTGGCGGGAATATTTAAAATAACAGGGCCCCGTGTAAAAATATGATTTAAATAACATATACCGTACTGTTTAACGACATGATATAATATTATACTTATACACAATACATTAATTCAAATCTCATAAATAAATAGGAAATGATACATGAAACCGCTGGCAATTTCTTGGTATTTTGCCTATATCTTATTTTATATATGTCGCGGTGCTGGTTTTGGAAATAATATTAAAAGTATCTTAATAATGTATACTTTTTACAACTTTGTTTTCTAGTACACAACTATATTAAGATTATAAGGCCTAATAAATATACTCTTTTTGTTGTGTGTACATTACATAAACGTGGCAAATTGATTCATCTCAACGACAACACATTTTATGCGTTTATCATTAATCCTGCTTTTTATGGTTTGCTGTTTCTTATAATCTCCCCAAAATTGTTCATCAGAGACAATCAAGTATCCAATGTACTTTAAAGATAGTAGAGCATATATATATATATGGCTTATGTAAATATGCCAACTGGATGTAACTTCAACGACAAGTACTAAAACACATTTCTGCAAAACATGCCTAGAGGCAGGAGGAAGAAATATGTTCAATCAGAGTCATGATGAAAAAAAATGTTATTGTGTCACTCTTCAATTAAAACTAATCCTAGGAAACAGATAGTTAGAGTTCTTTTGAAAAACTCTAGGTATTTTTTAGCAACCTGAGGTTTTATGTAAGTGATGTTATGTAGCAAGTGAAGTTTACAGTAAGCATATTTGTTGAGGCAGGTACAGATATCTTAAGACAGGCAGTATATTGCTGCCTAATTAAGTAACCTAGAAAAATGCTTGGACTGTTTCATTGATTTTAAAACCAGTTTGTTTCTAACAGTAAAAAACCCTGACTTGCATTCCAGATTTCAAGAAAATTACATTTCTTATAAACCATAAATATTGCGGGTTTGTACAATTCTTAAAATAATGTCAGCAGTAAGACATTTTTCGTAAACTTTTGTAGTTTTAGTAGTAGTATTAGTAGTTGTAGCATTAGCAGTAGCCGTAATAGTAGTAGTAGTAGTACTAGTACTAGTGAAACGCCGCTCCAAAATTATACAAATTTTTTTTCCAAAATTTTTTTTTACTGCATTACTGCAAAATTTAAAATTAGTGCATCACTTGATTTTAGACAAATTCATTTTACAAATTACAATTCTCTTCGTCTTGATTTTTTTAAGCTAAACATCAACCAAACATTTTTTTATATACACCATGGTGGTTGGCTTGCACTAATAATCGCCAAGAATATCTCTCACAATTAAATTACAACATAGTATAACAACCAGACACAGATTATTTCAAGTTTCAATGAACAAAAGATTTTTCATTTACATTCACAGTGCTTGTGCAATTAATCAGCAATGAAATTACTACAAGTACATACTAATGAGAGCAAGTTATCCGTAGATAACGGTTAAAATTTTGAAAATAATTACCTAAATGTTTTCAACTACTTCCGTCTATCTGTCCCCAGAACTTGGAATTAATAATACGAATGACAAGTAACGATAAGATCACTCACTGTGATCATTTCTATGCCGGCATTAAAAAAAAATTGTTGTTTGTACTTAAAGTTATAATTAAAGCTGTAGCAAATTAATTTCAATTAAAATCAAAAGGAATTTCGATTTAGACTCATTCGAACTGGAAAAATGTTGAACCCACAAAACCACAAGTCATATGACAGGTAGATGCAAGGTCTTCATTGTGTGGATTTTGCAATTTTTTAAGGTTTAATTTTTATAAGTAAATTTAAAATTGGTTTCTTTTGCAGGAATTAAAAGAAAATTTCTACATTGTAATAATTGTAACCCTCAACATCATGAAAAATTGATATACTATATACATTAAAATATTTTCATAATCACGGTCATCACTATGAGCACAATTTAGCATGTCTGCACAAAACATGTTCCAGGCAATGTTAACTCTGAGGTACGGTATGAGTCTATTTTATTTAACTGAATTTTTTTGTTGGTTACGTTATAACCGACGGAGTACTGTGTGTGTGATGAATAAAAAGGAAACTTCCCACCTGATCTCTGAGAAAACATAGAATAGATTCCTGCCATGTAAGTCTGGGTGTGGATGGTTTTCTAGCGTGGCGTGACGGCGTCGGGGATCCTTTCGCACTGCTCTGCGGATGGAAAAGATTTAATGTTCCCATCTCGGTGACCCCTTTCACCTCCCGACTATGCGGGGAACCCTGTAAACATTTTATATGTATACTGGAGCTAGACAAAAGAGAACATTCCGCCCCCACATCTTTTCTCCATGCAAGCCCCATCACACACACCACTATAATTTCAATTCAAAAATTGCCTGTAATTAACAATAGTAAAAGTCATACTTGAAGTTATTAATTTAAGTATTAAATTTCGATTCATCACAATTAAGTCATTACAATTTCTTCAATTCATCCAACTTTGAATATTCATGGGTTACATTTTAGATTTAAATTCTCATTACCAATAACTTACAGCCACGTGGTCTCGGGCATACCCGAAATAACTTAAATAAATTAACATTAATTATTAAATCAAGAATACTGGCTCACCTGAAGCGCTTTATAAAATTATCGACTCATAGTTAATTGTTAACAACAGCACGCCGCCACGATCCGCTCTGTACCAGTGTTGGAAGAGAAAAAGACAAGAATTATCGCTGCGTAAAATTACAAAACGCAGATGCACGGCTAAATAGATTTCGTTGTCAAAGAACTGGCAGCACGGCCAACCGAATAACGTCACAGATCAAGGTCACAGCGACTGACTAGATCTCGATATCGCTATCGCTACCAGGCAGCCCAACTAGCAATGACAACGCACTGAACGTAACTGGATTACATTCAAAACTTGCCGTGGAGTTTACTTTTAATATTGCCACGGCACAGTAGTAGTAGTAGCAGATATTTTGATAGCCGGTGTTTATTGTTGTGATGGTGATGATCATGATCATTATGATGACGATGAAATTTTTATTTATTCTTTGTCGTATTGTCGATGTCATTTAGTATGTAGACACATAAGCTAGTGTTATGTAGCTAGTAAACACGGTTAGTTCTACAACATCATTACATAGTTGAAGACATTGTAGTAGTCTCTGCGTGAGGTAAGACACTGGAGCTGCGTGAGGTAAAAATATATTTTGAAAATTTGACGTCTACAGTGTGTACGGAAATCGAATTAAAAAGGTATAACACTGGGAAAACTGACAGCTCTCAAGTGACAAGTCTCGGCGTCGAGTGGTACAAACGTTTCTCACCTCACGAAATAAAATATATTTGAAATATCCTGCTCAAGCCGGATAGTTGTACCAGCGAGATAAGTGATGCCTTTTTCAACATTTACAACGGCGTTCTTCTCAATAGTGACACATGTCTAATTTCTGTCTATGAAACGGAATTCTTCATTCAGTTACACATTACGTGCCTTAATCTGAACGTGTTCATGTTTTGAACGGCAATCTCATACTGAAAACTGAAAAAATAATTATTTCGTAGAAAAGTAAAATGAATTTTATTGTCATCTTCATCAAAGTAAAGTTCCAACAGCTGCCCCACGGAATTGTTCTGGCTCAGTACTCAGCATTCACCAGTCATTACAGACAGACGGTTGCCCTCCATATGTATAATTAAGTGGAATATTGTTTGTAACAGTCTCATTGTCCTTTCTTTGCAATTGCTACTTCAGTTCAATATTGTTCTCATCCATTTCATCAATGATTCGTACTCTGTTAAACTTGCTTCTTATCTCGTAGTTTTGATGTTGTAAAACCGGTACAATTGTTATCGTGTTCTAACAACTTTGTTGAGGCCTTTCAGTCACTGTTGACTTTGTTCCTTGTGAGTATAGTATCTTCCCAGTTGCAGAGTAACAAATGGACCGCCATCGGTTTACATAAATGTATTGTGTTTATCGTATTTTTTTATTAGAATTGCTTTCCACTATAAACTTATAAATATCGAATTTTGAAACTGTGACAAATGTAACAACTAGCCCCACAGTGGGGCAAATTGTTACACTATAATCTTACACAAAATTGATACATTTGGCAATTATAAAAGAGAGAGACAAACTGTAACGACTCAGCAAGTTTTATTTACTTAGTGCAAAATCATATTCCTACAAAGTTTTACTAATTTACTTGAAAAATAATATTAAAAATTTGTAACCTTTAAAAAAATCAGTTACAAAATAAATGACAGAAAAATACTTTCCTTGAAACATAATATTTCCTAAGAAATAGACAACAGTGCACAAAACCATTCATTCACTTGTAGACAAAGTTTTCGCAATGATTCTAAAGAAAACAGCCAGTAAGTATTAGTCATCTTCATAATCAGAAATAGACAAATCTGATGAACAGTGTAGACACACGTAAAATGGATCTTTGCCTCCACAGCGATAGTAAACCCATTTCTTACACGCTGTACACTGAACCCAATCCTGTCCACTTTTACTTTCTGAATAAGATTTCAAATATACAATAAAAACACAGTCTTCACCTTCACTATCTAAACTCATTTAAGCCTGCTGCTTGTTTTTATCTTGTTTTTTTTTTCTTAATGTTGTTTTCTGACTTTACTAGATTTTTTTTGCTCTCGTAGACCTATCAATTTTCTTTTTTTTTAGCCTTCCTTCTTCTTCTTTCTGCAATTCTTCTTTTAACGGCGTACCGGTGAGGATAAGTGATTTTTCTATTCTTCGTTGGTTATTCTTTTTTCTTGAAGGCCTCACGTCTTCGGTAGTGGCTGTAGGCCTATTACATTCATATGTCTAGAAAGTTTCTCTCCGGTTTTCGAGCAAATGTTGTGGATAACCCACTAGTTGACGGCTGATTAATATTTTATAAGGAAGTATTCACTGATGGAGTGTTTTTCCTTACGGCTGCTGGCTAAGACTTATGTTGAATCCTATCGGTAACACTGGAAGAAAGAAACACTTGTTCCCTGTAAAATCTGCGATTGAATGGCCATATTCTCGTTTTTGAAAACCAGATGTTATATTGTTGGGAGTCAGTGGACTGGGAAGAGCCTGCGCTACAATACTAGTAATTCCATAAATAGATGCAGAAGACCCAGGATGTGAATTCATCCACCCAGAGCACGAAATGCTGTAATATTTTTTAATCGAGCCGTAAACACTTTTAATAAGTCAAGTGGCTGGAGAGGTGAGACGTATGAGGTGAGAAAGATAGAAGTATAATGCCGTTCTCTTTGCAAAATTCTAGTATGGAAATGGCCAAGTGAAAATTATGGTTGTCCAAAATAACCACCACTGGAGAGTCAATAGAAGAAGGGGCATGTTTGTAGAAATGTTCCATGAATTGTAAAAATATTTTGGAAGTTATCCACCCAATTGGGTGAGCAGCGCCAATACTTCCAGGTGGTCCTTGCGTAATAAAGTGAGATTTAAAATGAACCCGTGGAAAATGGAAACTGGGGGAACTGAGTTCCAATGGCGTTTACTGGAATCTCTATGGTAACCCTTGTCCCTTTCTCTGCTGAAATCCAACTTCGATCCAACTTGTTTCTTGCCTCTTTCTGGGATTACCTTTCTAGGCTTCGCACTGTTGTCAATCCCCTTTTGTCAATATTCCAAATTTGACGTGCATCGAATTAGTATCTTTTTAATATATCATCTAAATTGTCATAAAATTTACCAACATTATACACATTAAATCTAGTAGCTCTGGCAAGACTCGTAGCTTCCGGTGTTCGTAAAGACAGTTGTTTATGTCTTTTGAGGAAACTCAAAAGCCAGTCTACAGAAGCTTGTTTTATTTTATCCCATCCTTTAGAATAGTCAACCTTACAAGCAAGGGCGTAATTATAAGCTAGAGTTTTCATATTTTTGGAAGTCAAGCTATAATAAATTCTGCTACTGTGAATAATATATTGTATTAATTTACCTTCCAGGTCATATGAAAACACCTGCCTGTGCCTAACATAACCAACAATTTTTTTGCACGAGTGAATCCAACCTGATAATTCTGTTGTCTTTTCAAATAATGTTGAAGTGTTCTGAAATTAATTTTATGAATATCTGCCGATTTCCTGAGAGGTGATTTTCCTTCTTCAACATATCTTGCTGATTTACGATACAGTTTTTCATTTATAGACGCTCGAGTACTTTTTCTTTTACATATTCGCAATATTCTGTAAGGTAAAAAAAATTATATTTCAAAAGTATGGGATTAGTTCGTACAGTCCAACAACGTGCCCCGTCAACGTTGTAACAACTAGCCACGTCCGTCGCTATTAGTTTAACGTAGGCCTTCCCGTAATCAAACAAACAAAAATGATCGTTAACGGTGGTTAAACAAAGTCAATAATCATATAAATAAACATGTAAAATAACAGAAAATTACCTTCAATCGTTGGTATCAAAATGATATGTAAAACACAAACAACAAAAATTACTTTTGTAACAGATATATGATAAAACATTCGTAACGTGGACTCGGTAACCACTACAGACATCAAACTACAAGCCACAGTTGTATGTTCAACAAGTCACGTGCTCTGTGTGTAGGGAAGTGGTGCTCCCAGTGAAAGCCACAGGAAACTCATTACATCAACACAAAAATTGTAACAGCTAGCCCAGCCTCCCTTACCTGTTAAATCAAAAACGCTTAATTCTTTATTTTAAGTGTTACTGTGTTAGAACCATTGTATATCACATTAAACGTTATGTTTTCCTCAACAATGGCTTTTGTTAACTTTAGCAGTAAACTAAAACCAAAAACCGTTGTCACCTAACCTCACAAACGAAAACAACATGAATTTTGGCTTTGCATTAAGTAATAGTACAATTTACAATTAGTACACTTCTTCTTTTCCACATTGCAATGTATCAATACAATCATCGAAAATGTACTACAGGAGTGGATAAATGTACAGTTCCGATCCCGCTAAATAGCTTTTGTTTATTTACTTATTTACTTGCTACTATGGTAATTAATTCTGGTCTCCATGGAAACGTTGACATCTTTAGTAGTAGTATTTAATATATTACATTACTTATTCAATGCATCATCAGAAATACGTATAAACGTAAATTTTATAATCGTTTAAGGCAATTACAAAATATATAGACATACCTGTATACAAAATTACAAAATATATCGATACAATCTCATATTAAACACATTAAAAACTGCAGGAACGGATAAAGGTACAGTTCCAATGCCGATAAATACCATTTCTTTATTTACTTGTTATTATGGTAATTAATTCTGGTCTCCATGGTCATGTTAACATCTTTATACGCAACGAAAAGGCATAATTAAAAAAGTGCCTAAATCCTGCGAACAGGGCAAAATATCAAATTGCAAGTTAGGCAGTATTTTTTGCTTTGTGTCACAGGTTACCTGTGCAAAATTTGGTGGCAATCGGTGTAATGGTGTAGATTTGTATTCAGTACCCATAAATCCTCAGACATTGAGTTCTACACACACACACGTTAGATTAAATTTTGAAACCTTTCTATAGCCAGTGATCTGACAAAAAATTAGGCTTCCCCAAACATTTAAGATTGAATTTATTTTTTAGTTTTTAATAATAATAAAAATTAATAAAAAATGTATCAACTTTGCTTCCTTTTAAATTGTTTACATATGACTTTTAATAATATATTGTTTTATAATAATTGTGTTTACAGAATGTAAGTGTTTAAAACGAATTCCCTACATGAGATTTAAAGAGTCACTAAAGACTTGTCTTCAGTTGTTTCAGAGTGAAGTGTTCAGATATTAATAATTTGAAGGCTACGTGTTACTAAAAAGTAGTGATTCATTTACAATGTTCTTTCGTAAGTACGCCTATACCTGGAAAAAGACTGCACAGAAAATATTTACATATATTAATTTCAAGACAAAATATACATGTATTTTATTCACAAAATATTAGATATTTGTATTCATTCTTTTATTTTTGTTTCATTTGTATTTTACCGAGAATAGTTACTATTGTAACCACAGAACGATCTCGAACAGTCTAGAGCGTCGTTGTACGCGTTTCTCGTCTAGCCGAGAGGGTGCGTGTTTTTCTCAAGGTCGCACTCAAATACCTTCTTGACCTGTCGAGTGCTTGTTGACGCAAATTATGGAACATTAGGCTGAAACATATGCACGCTATCTATAGCAACAGCTACCGCTTAGAAGTCAGCCTTCTAACCTTGATTTACACAAGTGTGCGAGGTTACGAAATTATTTTTTGGGATATTCATAAACAAACATAAATTTAAATAGCCTGAGAAATATAAAATATTTTGTGATGGGACTTACATCAGAAAGTTTGTAATACAATACCTACTTGATAGCAGTAGTTAGGCCTATTTTAAAAATCGTTAACTGAATTTATGTGTTATTTAAGTTAAGTAAGAATGTTTTATAGCCAAAAAAATTAGTCGTAATTCTTTGTTTTATTTTTTAACAAGATTCGTTCTGTTCTGAAGCCTTCTTCTCAAGAAAGTCATTACGCATAGGAAAATTAGAAGTAATGGTTACCAAAGAATTAATTAATTTACAAGACATCCTGTTTGTAATATAAGCCTCTGACATACAAGTCAGTCTGTCTTTGGAATATACAACGAGTCAACGCAAAACTACTCAGGACGTTTAGTCTGCCAATCGTGACGAACACATGATAGAAAATTCCTGTTGAGTCACTACAAGACGTATTACAATTGTGGTATTCCACAAAAGTGCAAAGTATTCCGAATAGGGTAAATAGACACTTTAAGCTGCCTGGAAGTGTATGATCAATACAACAGAAACAGTAACAGAATCCTTTAGCGGTAAACGTGAATACAACCGTGCCCGTGAGATATATCTCTACGCACAAAACAACCCTAAAACAGGATATAGTAAGTATAGTAAGTCAACGCACGAATTCTTCAAGATACAAATAACCCGTCGTTTGAAAGCACACACACGCACGCAAACGCGCGCACGATGGATGTATTTACTATTCAAAATGTAATTGATGAAGAAACGCATAGAAAGTATTCAAAATGTAATTGATGAAGAAACTCAAAGAAGTCTTTTATTTTCATTATTATTATAAACATGTTAAAACACTCACTCTCAACATGAGAAAAATTTACAGGCATTGCACAAATGCAGTGCACAGAGAAGGGCATTGAAAATGCTTCAATAAATCTAAAAACTATATATATATATATATTTATGTTCATTCACAAATCAATGAATTCATTCTTCATTTACCAATGTACAGATTATAAGTTAAATGTAGTCGCATTCATAAGCGAAGTTTTATATGTGTACTACATTACTGACAACAAAGAAGTAATTTCTATGGAAACTCACCGGTTCCCATTTTCTATCACGCACAAGCGATCGGCCGCAAATGTGCGACACGTCCTTCTAAACGTTTTCAATGTTAAAAAACGCTTTCCTAAAGACACGCAGACACAAGTGCTCGCGCACAGATACATATATAATCAAATATTGATGTAAATCTTTATCGCTCCGGTGAATGAAGCTACGTAAATGTTGGTAAAATTTGCGTTCCTTTTAGATTAGAGAGAAAACGCACATGTTCCCTTGCCAGCTCCAAGTTTTTACAAAATTCTACAAAACAAATTTTGGAAAGGGACAGCCTGAAAAATTAATAATGTACATGAAATATAAATTTAGAAAACGAAAAGTTAACTTCAACCAAGAAAACTTTCGTTTCTCACATTCCACGCTTATTAACTTTTCTTTCTCTTACACCGTATTTAGAATAAGATCAGTGCTGCTTTTGCAGTTCTGCTTATGTTACTAACAAACACTTCCTTTCCCAGTGCGCGCACTTTGTTCTTTCTTCACAGTTTCTAAAACACAACACATTTCGTCGTATTGGAATTACCGTTTCCGTTCCAGTAACTATTTATTAGTGGAATAATAATTGTAAAGAAGAAAAGACTTACTAAATTTCTTGTTGCTATGAATACAATAAACTTTACAAAACCTGACTTTACCTTTTCTGTAGTTAGATGTACCACTGCAAGGCCTAAATAACAAATGATATATATCTAGAATGTAATTTAAAATATGTTTACATAGATACCGCTATTCCTATATCAACAAATTTCCTCGTAACTGTTCCTTAATCAGGGAAGAACTGATATCACTATGCGAAGTTTTTTTAAACGTCTTTTAGAAATATTTCAAAAGCGGTACGAAATTGACAAGTGTGTTGATTGTCTTTGTATATTTCTGGTTTTAGATAGTTCTCCCTACACTTGACACTTCAGGTAGAGTTTTCTAAAAATTTTAAATAATTTCATTGACAACATTACAATCGGATGCAATTTATATAAAAATGTGTCTTTGACTTAAGTGAATTGAGACGCTCATACCTCTATGTGGTTGTCGTCCTCTGGTTTGTCGCCTTTCTGCATATACCTGTGTTCACAAATGTGCCTACAGACCTATTGGCTTTATTTTATTCTAACACCCTGCATAGGTTTTAATAGTTTATTTATCTTTTGGAATATTGTTTTTTACTTTGCTGTTGTAAATAATTTAGTTTTCCAAAAGTAGAAATTTTTCATTCAAAGATCCTCGAAGACCCTAGATAATTCAAACTGCGTCGTTTACCAGACATTATGACGTCGATGCCACGCACATGCCTACCTATTTATAGACGAAAGAAAATTATTTTTAACAATAAAAATGTCGTCGATTGTATAATGTGAAATTCTCAGCGGTATAGCTGAATATGCTTATTTAGAAATGTATGTGAGAGCCCGAACAGTATCAGCTATAGCTATTCCAATATCTCTTTGACCGATGTACGGTATCGATGTTTTGACGACATCATATACTAGTAATTTGAGACTCCAAACAAATTATTCGAATAAAAGAACAATACCAATATGAGTAAATAGTTTGATATATTTTCCATCATATCGTGTGTTGAAATGTTTCCGATTGTTCACTACTTTTGCTTTCCCCTAAACAAGTTAAAGTAATGGTTTCTGTGTGCACTCACCTGAGGGAGTTGACCTCCAGTAACGTTGTAGGCCCAGCGTCGCTTTGACACTATTTTAATTAGAAACATCATTTGTATGCAGGAAAGCAGCAGACAACTTTGCCAGGCAGACGCTCATTGTTACTGGAACAGTGTAGTTATATCTCGCTTTGCCTTCCTCAATTAAACTGTCGTATTGTAAATGAAAAGCCAGCTAGTACATTCAAAGACAGTATTCACTTTTATTCCTGTGAGTTTAAAATTGTAGTGTGTGTAGTGTTCCTCTGAAAGTGTTCTGATCTTAAAATTGCGCTCTGTATGATTTCGTTAAATATACTAACCATAATTGTTATCTAATTTAATATGAGGGACATCGATTATTGACATTGTTAACATTTACAAAAAAGACAAATAACATTGATAAACTAAACTGTTTATCAATATTTTTTTGACATATTGCAAAAACTTCATTTTAGTTGGAAACTCTTTATGCAATTGAGCGTGAAATTGTAAAACCTAAAGCTCACTTTTAACTTTTTAACTACTAATATTGTGGAGAACAATGCAAAAAAAACAAACGGGTGTATTTAGATAACAGATCCGGATACGCATGTAATGTATTAGAAGAATAAGTTGATGCGTTTAAAAGTTATCGTTAGTCATCTGCAGAAGAGGCAGACAGATAGATGCAATAAGTAATTTTTACTCATTTTTGTCGTTACAAGGTCTAAAAGATGTAGAGAAGAGTGTATCTTATACAGCAACTTTTTGATTGTTTTATTACAGGTCTACTTCTTACCGTCCTTTCACAACTCCTCGGCAGTTGTTATCGGATATAGTTTTTTTTTATAGCTTCTAAAGTACCGTCCTTTCAAGTTTCCCTTGGCTACTGATTCTCTTCTATAATAGTTTTGTGTGCAATAGTTACCATTTCCTTACATATTCTTTTGATATTACACAACTCTCTCACTTGGGTTTCTCTAATTATGTAACTTATCAGTTTTGTTTGGAATCGTACTGTTAATCAGTTGTTTTATGTAAAATCAAAAATTATTTTATTGTTATTTTGTTACTTATTTCTGTTCCTACTAATTAAATCAATAATAGAGTTGTATATTAAAACATTTTTTGCCCATATCTTTAGCTATTACGTTTCAACGTCGAAACATTAATGACAAAGTCTTGTATTTTACGGAAAATGCAAGAGTTGAATTGCTAGCAAAAATAAATAATAATAGAAATTCCGTTGTCCTTGCGTTACACAATCCCATGTTTAATTTGTAGACAACAAAACACTCCTCACATAGTGCCGCGTTATATCTCTGTTCTGCCGTTGTTCACAAGCAGGCGTGCTGACAAATTACCTGCACCTTGTAGCAAATCTCAGCACAGACAAATGTCCCTCTTCCTGCAAATTATCCATTCCTTCAGACTAATCGGATGAGTCATGTTTTTAAAAAAGGAACAAAAACTGTTCAGTAAAACTGATCCAAACTCTAATTGTATACCACAAGCATGAAACCTTTGCTTTAGACGTTTCCTATTTCATATAAGTAAAAAGTTCAATAACATTCCTTATGATAACACAACAATACTTTGTAATCTTATTTTTGATTAAAATTGATTATTTATAAGTAAAATCTCAATACTTTCTTCTAATACTAGGAATTATTACCTGGCATTATTGTATGTGCCCAAGTTCTGCGTACACATTACACCATACCAAGTTCTGCTGTTTGTGTGTTGACGTGTATACGCCGCTCTGTTAGCCCCCCTCCCCTAATTAGGCAGACACTGCCGTATTACCCCGGCAGTAGGTAAGCTCAACTACACCGTCTTCACGTGGAGCCAAACCTACATCACAGCATCACGAATAAATGTCGTACAATGCTAGCTGTTTACTAGTAAGCTACCACACCATTTTATATTGTGACGATCATCGTCGCCATCAACTACATCGTCATTATCATCACCCCACCACACCATGCTGCTACATTTTGTTTGCAGTCAGCACATCCTCTAAAGCAACTTTTCAAAACGTTGCTTTCAGAAACGTCAAAAACATGCCTCTCTGCGACCACCAAATATGTCTATTAATTTACCTCTTCTCTTAACATACAGACTGACACATTGTTGTTTTGTTCTTTGTCCATTCCCGTGTCTGATATCAAAAACCAAACTGCCGTCCGCCACCAACGTATTTCAATAATTGTTGACCCTAAACTTTGCAAGCATAGCATCCTTACGCATCCTTACATGGGAATTAATTCATCAATAATATGTCAGCATTTCTTAATCGATTTTACTTTCTCCTAACAGACTTCCCGTGACTCAGTTTTTTTTATTTTGACGTATTTTACTATTTATGATCTACCTTGAATACAACATACTTACCGTTTTGTTCTAAGTTTGAATTAGAATTTTGAATTCACCGGAATCTTTCATGTAGTGCAATTCTGTAGGTGATAAAAGTAGTATTTATGTATCTCTATACGTGTGTTTCATCTCTCCTACGCAGTTCGTATCTCAAAATTTTTACACCTGTCATGTAGAACGCTTTCAAATAAAGAATTAATTATGCTACATTGTTGTCTCCGTTAGTGTTTCGTAAAATTTTTATGTATGAAATTTTTCTAGTGTAGGTTTATATTGGTGACTATTATTATGTAAAAATATAAGGCTCTAAGGTTGGTGACTTAATTAATAGAATTATAGCTATGCATCGTGATATGACAGGCATTGTTGTATTTTACTTTTCTTAGTATTTTTAATAGATATTAGAGGTTCTTTTAATCTGAAACACGGCCGCCAAGTCTGAGCTACAGGTAATCTGCAACTACTATCGGACGCGGTTTTATACAATCGGGTGATTCCCTGTTGCAGTTTTTTGTTCAGTTTGCAATTATTTATAGATATTATACCCTATTTTTAAAGCAATAACTGTACTAAATTATTTGTAAAATTTAAGTAGTAATTTTGGGATACAATTCCATATGTAAATGGAATTAATAGATACTATTACCACTAATAGATAAAATTATAAAAATCCGCGACTAATATTCTAGTAATATTGAATGTTTGTAGCAGACTGACGATACGTATAATAAAACATAATAGGCCTATGTAGAGACAGTTTTTCTTTACTTTCGTAATCGGTCCATCGATGGAAACTCGATGGTTCTTTCATACCAACCAGTTGCCATCAATGGACCGTTTGTTAAAATTTTGTTTTTTGTTCCTACTACCATATTTGAAAAACCTAAAAACAAAGTAAATACTCACGGTTAATCAGAAAGTAATAGAGAGACTATCTGTATATTGAATGGTAAATTTCAGTTGAAAATGTGATGAAAAAAAATTAAAAACTGTTATGTGGTCCAATGATGGCAACCTTCCTCTATACGATGTTATGTGAGAGATCGTGATATTGTAGAAGCCTGAAGAATTATCGCAGGAAGGCGCTGCCCAGAAAAGTCTTGAGCGTTCCTTCATCCTCCTGCTGAGGCAATGCAAGCCGCCAGCATTTAAGACGAAATTGGTTCCTGTTTCTTAGAAAATATTTTATTAATTTTTTTCTACTCACACGCTTATGAAAGTATTTGTATGAGTATTTATTTCTTTTGAATTCAATAATATATTGCAATTTTGTACAATCCATGTTCAAGATTTTTCCTTGTATTTGTTTGTATCATTGAACAAGGTAAAGACTACATTACCTGCGGCTAAAGGATTTATCTCGAGACGTGATGCGACAAGATGTTGTTCAGCTCTGACAAGAGTGTCTATATTTTGTATGTATAAATGTTAAATTATATTACGACAGAGAAAGTTAAAAGTCTACATAACAGTGGCTCCTCCAGTGCTATTATAGGGCAGTGAGTTTTACAAAGAGATAAAAGCAACATACAATCAACAGATTTGAGATTTTTATAAAGGGTTATAGGATTCACAAGAATGGTTTATATACGAATAAAATTTTTTTTTTAATTTTTGGTATCCGAGAAGAATTAAAAATATATACAGTCAACTCTCGATAATTTGACACTCGTTAATTTGAATCTCTCGATAATTTGAAATTTTTTCCCGGGCCCTTGAAAAATACTCGATAAATTGAATAAAATCAATATTAATTGGTCCCCTCGGTAATTTGAAGTTGAAGGAATAGTATCTTGCCCGCCAACATGCAATAATTTGAAGTCCGGGCTTCCCTACTCTTTATAATTTGAAGAGTTTATCATGCACAGACCTGTCGTTTGTTTACATACATGTACAGACCTGTCGATTGTTTACATAAATGAGATATGAGTGAGTTTGCAGTTCGCATTCCAGTCTTCCTTCAAACGTTAAGGTGAGTCATGTTAATGTTTGATTTGTGTTATTAAAATGAATTCAAGGAAGAACAAGTGTCTTTCCATAAGTGAAAAAAAGCGTGTGATTCAAGCTGTGGAGGATGGACAATTAAAAAAAGATGTCGCTAAACAGTTTGGCATTTTACCATCGACATTGTCGATGATTTTGAAAAACTAAGATCGCATCACCGGAAGTGCCTTAATTGCGAGTAGAAAAAGGTCACGCCAGGGTGAATTTCCCCGTCTTGAAGAGTGCTTGTTTATTTAAGTGGATTCGTCAGTGTAGAGGACAAAACGTTCCCGTCGGCGGTTTCATGTTGAAGGAAAAAGCCAAGTCTTTTGCGCAGTCTCTTGGAATTAAAGGATTTGCAGCAAGTGAGGGGTGGCTCTCAAATTTCAAAAATCGACACGGCATCACATTTAAAAAAATCTGCGGAGAGAGCGCCAGCGTGGATATTTCCATTTGTTCTCAATGGATTGACGAACTAAACCAACTTTTGAATGGCTATGACCCAAGGAACATATTCAACACAGACGAAACCGGGCTTTTCTATAAATGTCTTCCTGATCACACTCTGACGTTCAAAGACGAAAAGTGTCTTGGAGGGAAACTCAGCAAGGATAGATTAACTGTTCTTTTAGCGTGTAACATGGACGGTTCTCAAAAATTGAAACCACTTATTATAGGGAAATCTGCGAAACCACGCTGTTTTAAAGGAATAAAATCGCTGCCCACAGCTTATAGGTCAAACAAAAAATCGTGGATGACGACAGAGTTATTTAATGAATGGCTGACCTCAGTGAACAGTGACATGAAAAAGGAAAAACGCAAAATCTTACTGTTTTTGGACAACTGCACCGTGCATAATAACCCACCACCATTAAACCACGTAAAATTGATTTTTTTTCCAGCCAACACGACATCAAGATTGCAACCGTTAGACCAAGGCATAACTCAAAATGTTAAAACTCTCTACCGTAGAGAAATTGTTTCTCTTGTGCTGGATAGCATTGAAAAAGGTGAGAAGGTAATCATAACAGTTTTGACCGCTATAATCATGATTGATAAGGCCTGGAGAAATGTCAACCCTACCACTATTTATAACTGCTTCAGAAAGTGCGGGTTTAAGCAAACCGAAAACGTAGAACAGTCATCGGAGCCGGCAAAAATTACAAATTCTGACTCAGGGTGGGGACTTCTACCTAACTATGGAGAATTAACATTTGAGGATTATGCTCAAGTTGACGATGACATCAGTGTCCACGGTGCCCTAACCGATGCCGAACTGTTGAATTTGGCCCCTCTGGATGAGGACGAGGAAGAAAGCGAAGAAGAACAACCGCCAATTCCAGTCACATTGAGCGAGGCAAGGAGATCTCTTACTACCCTACGCTTCTACGCCCTCAGAACCGACACAAGTGACGATTTCTTCGCAGCTCTCACCACTATCGAAAATTCATTGGACAATGATAGACTGAAGTCGCTCACTCAACAGAAAATTACCGACTTCTTTTCAAAATGAACATTTGTGAATAATTGTACAAATGTTTAAAATAATAAATCACGAATTTTGATCAAACTCTTGTTTACTTGATTTTTTCCTCCCTCCCTCTTGGTTATTTAAACTCCTGTTATTTTGAACTCTTGGTAATTTAAAATTTTTCTCTGGTCAAATTATCGAGAGTCGACTGTAATTTATATAAGAATATTGAAGAATATAGGGGAAAATATAGGCACCATTTAAGTCGGTTGAAGGTGGAATCCCAGTAACTGAAATTAAGTACAAGCCTCCTAGAAAAAGGGATGTAGGAAAGCCAAGTCAGAAATGGATCTAATAATGTAAAGTCGGAACAGGCACATTGCCTAATCCCTGAAGTGTAGAAAAAGAACAAGAGAAAAACTGAGTAAAATTGTACAGTAAACACGTAGATCGGGCAATGATTATGTAAAATGGAAACAAATTAGTGTACGAATCATATATTAAGCATCGCAATAGTTACCTCCTTATATTTTGGGCAGCAAATCTAGAAAATAAAATACAAAATTGATGCTAAAAATGTCGGAATTAAAAATGGAATTTCTTCACGTAGTACTTTGTAAAACTTTAAAAAACGAAATTGTAAGGGAAAAGACTACTTCACCAAATACTAACGCAATAAGCAAGCAGATAGATGTGATTGTAGTGACAGTTAGTACGCATGATCCAGAAAAATCAAAGAAAATAAGAAGTTGAAAACAATCGAAACTAGAGAAAACGTAGACCGGAAGTGCAGTAGGGAAACAATAGAAATTTGATAAATTTTACCATCATGTTTAGCACAATAGAAGGTCATTTACTGTGAGTGAGCTGATTCGTTTTGCTGTACACACTTTTCAGTTTAAGCTGAAGTCAATCAATTTATAATCTCACTTAACTACTGACGTAAAAAATCAGCAGACTGGGAGATTAATGTATGTCTGTCAGTGAAATCCAATGACTGCACTTTTCTGAAACTTCAGTACTTCTCCTCACCGTTTAGACTGTGAATGACTATCTACCGATACAGCCCACTATAAGCGTTGCCCCCGACTATTTGCCTCCAAACATCTTAGTCCTCTAGCCTCCTCCTACAAGCCCCGATACCCATCTCCCTTAGATCATCATCTACGTCTTCTTGCCACCTTCTTATAGGTCTTTCTTTACCTCTTTGTCCATCTATTGTGGCAGCCAACAATAATTACATGCTTACAGTACTTAGTGATATGATTAAGTAACTGCCAGACACACAATATGCGTACCCTCAGTGTTGTACGAATTAACAGTCACTATTACCGTAACTAATGAAGACAGGTTATTTTAGATGTGAACTGTAATGCTGGGTATATGAATGTTATAACTATGGTACCCTCTCGCAAAAGCCAGAGCGTTCTTATACCCGTTTCTCCGTACCCGAGTGTTCTGGATAGCACTTAGTAAATACGCACTATGTTGGCTTAATGAATGGGCAAGGAGCGATAAATAAAAAGCAGAGATATTCGCAGAATATTTAGAAAATACATTCCAACCACTCCCTAAGAAAACGGCTGATGAAAGAATTGTACCAAGTTCAAGAAACGACAGTCTAGAAATCAGTCAGGTATCACTTACAGAACTCAAACAAGTAATCAAAAGCAATTTGAGTGCTAAGAAAGCTCCCGGATATGACTTGATTACAGGACAGATACTGAAAGAATTGCCTAACAAAGGCTTTATTAAATTGTTGCACCTTATTAACGCAGCTATTAGATTAAAATATGTTCCAAGACAGTGGAAAGTGGTAGAAGTCATAATGATTGTCAAGCCTGGGAAAGATCCAAACGATAAGAAATTTTTCCGACCCATCTCTTTGCTGCCGATAATATCCAAGGTGTTTGAAAAATTACTGATTAAGCGTTTGAAACCTATTTTAGAGGAGAGAGAGCTGATTCCCACCCATCAGTTTGGATTTAGAACCAAACATTCAACAATAGACCAGGTCCACAGGATAACTGGAATAACTGAGGATGCACTAGAAGAAAAGAAAGTATGTTCTACCATTTTCCTTGATGTCTCCCAAGCGCTCGATAAAGTGTGGCATAAAGGTCTCAACTAAAAGCTACAGAAATATCTTCCAAGACAGTATTGTGAGATTTTGAAGTCGTACCTGAACGAGAGACTCTTCCGTGTCAAATGTGGTAGCGACTATTCTAAATTTAAGGAAATATCTGCTGGTGAGCCACAGGGAAGTGTTCTTGGACCAATGTTATACTTGCTATACACCAGTGACATACCACAAGTTGAAGATACAACCATGGCCACCTTTGCAGATGATACTGCTATTATGGCTGTTGCAGAAACTGTTGAAGTAGCAACAGTAAATCTGAAAAACATCTGTGGATAATGTCAGCGATTGGACCAAAAAGTGGCGCATGAAGCTCAATTAATGTAAATCTACATATGTAATTTTCACAAAAAAAAAAGTGACGAAAGTACCTATAACAATCAATTCACGAGTGATCCCATGTGAAAATGAAGCTAAGTATCTAGGAATGTGGCTTGATACTAAACTAAACTAGAAGGTGCATGTTAAAAAGAAAAAAAAAACTTGATATTAAGTAGAGGAAAATGTATTGGCTGCTAGGACGACATTCTGAGCTAAGTATATATAACAAGCTACTCATATACAAACAAGTGCTGAAACCAATATGGACGTATGGATCGCAGATCTGGGGTTGCACCAAGAAAACTAATACTAAAATTATACAGACTTTTCAGAACAAGGTACTACGCAAAATAATAAATGCACCGTGGTATGTTCGTAATGACAATATTCATAAAGACCTTAACATGAATACTGTCCTTGAAGAAATAAGAATTACAGCAGTGAAGCATGAACACAGACTTTACAATCATGACAACATTGCTGTGCTGCAAATGCTGGATAACAGTAGCGTAGTGCGGAGACTTAAAAGGACAAAACCTAGGGACCTGGCGCAGTAAGCATTGATGCCGCGTGAAAAGTGCGTGTAGACACTAGGGTTATTCAGTGGAATAATTCCTAAAAATAAGTGATAGTTTTATGAAATTAAAACTACTAGATAAGTGCAAACTTAGTTGTAGTAATAAAGAAATGAAAAAAAACTATGTTGGCTAGCCGCAGTAAGGATGGAAAATAATTCTGGTAACTCAACGCCACCTACATAATCAAGAGCGTCTGGGTTTGTCAGTTCCATTACCGCATTAACTAAGGTTAGTGCGGTTGTCGAATGGTTGCTAGTGACTAGTGGAAAGGGTTTACTGTGTCATAATTAGTGTGGAGTTCTATTAATTGACATTATTATTGCGTGTGGACAAACATAACTTGAATTATTGTATGACAGTACCTTGTTGTTTACAAATTGATATTTGTTATTAATTAAAGCTGGTAATTAGTGAATTCATTGTTGTCTGTAGTTTGTTTTCCACTGTACCATACGACGATCAGTGAGACCGTCGTAATAATATTATTCACCTACTGTACTTAATGTATACATATTGTTACAATAAATAAAATGTCCCTGCCTGATAATAACTACGACTGTGGAACTCACCTTTTATCCGCCGTTCGTTTCAAAAATTCTGCGTTGCCAACTTCTTTTCGTAACTCGAAAAAGGTTATATTTATTATATCAAAAGCAAACTCTGTTTTAAGAACTGTCAGGAACCAAACATACAGTATTACGAATAATAATAGTTTAACTATCCATTTTTGAAACCCTTTAGTTACCCAATAACGTTCCCGATTATTTTAATTCAAAGTTGAGTTTTCCTTTATTTATTGCCGGTTGGCTATTCTGTTTAGTAACCAGTAATGGTCGATTTCGTTAAATCTCAAAGCGTGGAAATGTTCTTTTAACTACAGAAAAACGTATTTAAACACACAAATAAAAGTACAAGCTTTACAACAAATATCAAAATATATATTTGAAAAAATATGGACGACTAAGTTTACAAACTACGTTCGACAAATCTAGTGTTTATAGGTTAATTTGTTTAGAATAGTATTGAATTAATTTAAAATTTTTTGCACAAGAAATAACTAGAATAGTGGTTTTGGTGTTATTTTTAATAGTACATGATCAAAATGAGTGCACAATTTTAATTAGTGAGTGTGAAATCAGTGTTATTAGTGTAATTCACTTTGTCTGTCTTCGTTACGTGATAACTCAAAAATAGGTTACACTTAACAAATGTTTCTTCATCTCAGGTCCAGTTACCATGTCTTGGGTATATTTTGTTTCCTTTTTTGTGATTTATCCACTTCAGTAATCCACTTGGAAATGTTTTTTGGCTTATTATTAATAATCTATGATGCTATATCCAGATTGTTTATTAGGTAGTTCGTTTCTGTTATTTTTTTTAATAATCTCAAGCTCTGTAATTTCTTCAATCTTTTCTCATCAATGGTTACTTAAGAACCCAAATTAATTTTTATTATTTTATTATTTCAAGCTCTATACTTTCTTCAATATTTCCTCATCCTTGGTCACTAAAAACTCTCAAATTATTTTCAGTAATTTGTTGTTGCTATGGTTAAAATACCAAATTTGATTGGTGGACATTATGAGATATTGTCATTGAAATACATTGTCATTCTGTACAAAATTGGTCAAGTATCTTAAAATATGTCTAATTCGCTTATACTAACTGTGAATCTAAATCTAATAACATCACTGTCTTGCTTTTAACTTGAACATCAATTTGGAACCAAACAAGGTTACTTTTAGTTCTTAAATATTGATTTTACATTTTTACCACCTAATTTTCTTAATAATAATTAATGTTATACAACTTATTTCGAAAACATTTTTGTTGTGCAGACTAATACCATTAAACCTATTGATATTACATTCATTATTTCAATGAACCATGCCGTTATACTTTAAAATTTAAAATTTTCTAGTTTTTATATATAGGCCTAGCAGCTAACCAGTCTGAAATTCTATGCCTACAATTATTCTAACAAATGTTCTTTATGTTGTTATTTTAACACGTTCTACATAAACAAATTAGCATAATTATTAAAAATACAACATGTTGGTTTCTAAACCTTACAAAACGATAAAATCTTTTGCTTATAGACAAAATACATAATTTCTTTGGTCTAACTTAATGTTACAACAGATTATGTATTGTCTATTAGTCTTAACTTTTACGAATAACTTTATGAACATAAATAATTAAATATTACAACATATCTGAAGAGTTTCAAACCATAATTATGAATCTAGTACTTGTAAATGACCTATTTTTTTTTTAAACATCTTCTAATAGTGCAATTTAACATTTTACATTTATCAGCATTCTCCCCTTGACCTACTGATAATAAACATTTTTATTTGTCACTTTATCACTTCTTATTTTATTATTATTATTATATTGGTTCATTTACCCTTTCTATCATTTCATTACATCTTTATTTACTACTTATTATAATAATTCCCTACTCATTTGTATGTACTTTTATATGGTCATTACAAATTATAATTTACTGGGAATATGGTATCTGGTCTCGAATATTCCTTCATAGCTAATTTTATTTTGTTTTTATCTTTCTCCATCACCTTACCTAAACATTTGGGTATAATCAGTCATAGTTGGAGTCTGTCAAATATAGTCTTTAGTGTTATGCTATCATTCTTTTATTTTTTACTTGTTTATTTTTATTGTACAGCTTCTCATTCATTTATTCTTGCAAATCTTACATGGTTTTGTCACACCATTTGTCATGTTACAATATACATATCTTAAGTGCCCATAAAATAATACGTGCCGCTACAAGTCACACGATCCACCTCACAAATGTTTTTACAGGGTGGAACAAACAACAACCCGCAGTCTTTAAACCGTAGAATAATTTGTTGAACACAAGAGAAATTGTTACTTACAACCATAGCAAAAGTTTCAACACATAGAAAACAAACATAAACAACAATAATCCTAGTTTACAATAATGTATTTCATCTAAATAAGCACAGAGTAAATATCGGTCGTGTTAAGTAGTAAAATTACAAATATCCGCACACAATAGTTTACAAGTACACAGCGGTAACACGGTTTATCGCTCCGATTTGCGATACGACAACTGACTGTCGTTACGCAATGTATCTGTAGTTATAGAACATATAAACTTTGGTATTACGTACAAGAAATATTTGTGATTAAGACTAACAGGAAACAACTGCCTGCGTCAGCTTCAGGAGTACAAAACATTAGGCTACTACACATTACGGCGACGAGCTGACAACTTAACACATAATGTCAGTGAACACCAATGACAGTTGCCTAGCGCTCGCCGTAGCAGACGCGCCCGGACGTATGAATATTGTAACATTACATTAGGAACAACTTAATATCGTACCTGACTTAATGAAGACTTTGGATAGGAAGCTAAACAAGAAGAACAATATCTTCCAAGATGATAGTGAAGAGGAACGACTAACCATTTTAGACTGACTAGTAATACAACTGACCGTACCCAAATTAATGATTTAGGCAAAGTGATGCAAAATACATTCAACCCCGATTATGACATGAACTTTCAATAATGACAAAATAAATAATTATAAAGACAGACGGCTTATGAACCAGTACTATAAAGAAACAAATGGTTTCATTCAATGTATCATAATATCAAGATAATCAAAATACAAATTGAGGGATAATAGGCCCAAACATGTAATACTATGTAAAAAGAAGTATTAGTAAGTGATTAATTTAAATGATGTAATGAAAATATAACAAACCTTATTATAGATACATGAACCATACAACTAATTGTAACAGATAGTGATCATAAGATTGTCCAGAAAACAACAAATAATAACTTGTCCATAGTAACATTTGATAACAAGAGTGAAGTTCTTTTAATGACAATAAAATGTAAAAACCTATAAAAACCAATAAGTATGTTTATAAATACAAACTATTAAGTGTTCAGTGAAAAGGGTAAACGATAAACATAGTGACAAGTAATGTGAAACATAACATAGACAGTTTTAGAATAATTAATGAATTAACTGAGAGAAGACTAATTAATTAGTGCATAATTTATTTTATAAAAATGTGCATGTTATTATGTTTTATCACGTTGTTTTATTATCATGGTATTTATGTTGTTTTTTGTATGTAGCAGGTGAAGCAGTTGTTTTAAGAGAATATCAATTAACTGATGTTAATTTCATTTTTATGTTAACAAATATATCACCATAGAACTGGTGTTAAACAGTGATCAATTGATTGGCAAAGCAAAGTAGACTATAAAAAGATGTTATTGCTAAGTGTTAAACAATTGTATAGATTAAGTAAAAAACAGTTTATTTGTTCAAAGTTTCAGTAGAATCATAGCCGTGTGGGCATGAAATTAAACTAATAGAATAGTATATCTTTTTGTTTTGTTAAGATAGTGTTATATGTTAAACAGTTGTTATGGTTGTTAAAAGTTAACTTAACTGTTAAAGGTTTTAAACATGCTGATGAAAATAACACCAGTACATAGGCCAGGTAAAACCAACTTTTGTAAATTGTATATAATAATGTTAGGGATTTTGTAAAACAAATGTGGAAGGATAAATAGATTTATAGTTAATAGTGTACACAACGAATCTAGAAACAAAATAATACATCTCAGGTTATTTAAGAAAAATTCAAATAACAAAATTGTAACATCTGTAGCTCTTAAGTAAAAGTAGGCATGTTTAGTGTCTATATGTCACAAATGTAAATATCAAAATAATGCTGCTAATAGTTATAAATTCCCAATCAGTACAGAAAAGTTATACTAATTTGAAGGTTTTGAACAAATTTAGATTTTGAAATAATAAAAGTATATGACAATGTATATCCGAATCAACCAACCAGATTCCAAGTTTACCCTTAGCAACCAGAAATTTCGGATAAATAAAAAGAGACTTCTTTGACAACGATCATAGCGTACAGACGCGTTTGTAAAACGTCTAACATAATTAAAAATAAACTGTGAAAACACGTTACACACATATTGATACAGATAGAGATACATAACACGAACTATTACACCAAGAGAGGAACATCCAGTATATGAACTAAAAGAATCAAGAACCAGGGAGAAGGACTGAAGCGAACGTGGGCCCTATCTTCGACCACGAACCATACAAAGAAGAGGATTTGGTGACTTTGACATCTTATTATATTGTGTATCAACACCCACTTTTGTATACACGACTTTTTAAGAATTAATCAACTAAAACTACAGACACCATATCACACCAACACTAAGAACACTCACTAATAACACGATTTGAGATTGACACCTTTTCAAACACTACAAGAACCTTTGATTTGGATAATAATTATTAAACACCTAAACTGGACATAACCTATAATAACTCGTAATCACGATCCGACTGCCTGTGTGCACATTACACTCTAACTTTGTAATATCCTTGAACTGTAAAACTTGTATTTTGATTTATAGAATAATATTTTGTTTAAATGTAATCCCCGAACCAGATACGCCCTGAGATATTTTATTTTTATTAGAACAATAACCAAAGCATTCTTTTGGTCTGACTAAATACTGAATAATATCTGCTACTACTGTACCAACTGGTAAAAAGAAGACGTATAATTTGCGCCACAATTGTGATTATCATAATCAGATTTAAGAAACAATTAGCCTGTGCTTTTCTGAATAAAGGATTTCTATAAGGATATATGTTTGATGTTATATTTGCGTCGTTATTATTGCTGTTCCATTTAGAAAATAAGTTCACAGAGTACAGCGGAAACCACGACAGTTGGCAACGGTGAGTGACGTCACGGAAACGGTACGTATAGTGGGAGCGAGCGGCAGATTACAAAACCATTCGCCGTTCAACATAACGTATTAATAATTACAAATTGACGACTCCAGTGCGAGGCGAAATAAGTCGCTACATTTATATATTTGTTACAGATCGACGAACCCTTCAGTGGGGCAGAAAGTAAAAGAGACACATTATTTATTTGTTACAAATTGACGCTTCCAACGGGCGGCGTATGTAATTTAAATGCACACAAAATAACGTTTAAATAACACCAAACTTATTTGTTACAAATTGGAGAACCAACGTGTGAGGCGTTTAATTTAATATAAATTAAATTATAATCTATAGACAAACAAACGAAAATAAACAAAATGAGGAAGCGAGAAACATCGCGAAAACGAGCGGTCGAAACCAAGAAAGTAGACGAATTAAACATGGAAGACAAAGAAGCAACACCGGTCGAGGAAGTAGAAGTAATAATAAGAGAGGACCAAGGAGATAGACAAGAACCGGACAAAGTTACAGAGAGCGTTGACATGAAGAGCATTATGGAATATTTAAAACAGAGTCATGAAGATTTCAGTAAGAAAATGGAGGAATTAAAAACGGACAATAAACAGTCTATGGAAGAATTGAAGGAAGAATTAAGTGAGAAAAGTAATAAGAACTTAGAAAAATTGAAGGAAGATAATAAACAGACGAAGGAGGAATTAAGCCGGAAATTGGAAGAGACTAATAAGAAAATTGAAGAAAAAATGGGAGAATTGAAGGAGAATAGCAAGAAAATGGAGGAGAAAATAGACGCAAATAATAAAGCATTAAGGGAAGGATTGAAGGGAAATTACCAAGAGACCATGAAACAATTGGATGAACACAAAGAGTCATTAAAAGGTGAGTGGAATAACAAGATGGAAACTAATAACCGGCAATTGCAGGAAGAATGGGACAAGAAGCTGGAAGAACCGGTGACTGAAATTAAAAGGGTAGAATCCGAGACCAAGGAAAAGTGTGAGCGGATGAACCAAGAGATACTGAGCGTCCGGGAAGAGACGAATGGACGAGTTGAAAATATAAGAACCAACCAAGCAGTGATATGGGAAAGATTAGAAGGTATGAGTACTAGTCTCAATCGAGTACAAGACCAAACAACTGCCCATAGAGATGAAATTAATTCCCTAAAAAACAGACAATGTACCGGTGCGCATACAACATGCGAGGAAAATCGAGAAGTTATCGACTTCCAAAATTATAGAAGATACCCCATGCTTTTCTTAGAACGAGTAGAAGAGAAAATAACCAAAACCGGAGAAGACAGATGGTTTGTGATCAGGAGCATGCTGGACGAAATGTTCCGAAAGGTCTATGACAATTGGTGGACGGCGATGCGGCCGAGTATACAAAACTTCCAAGAATTTAAAAAACAATTCAAATCTAAGTATTGGTCTGATGCCACGCAACACATGATAAGAAGTGACATAGGATTGGGCCGATATGACCTGCACGGCAAGCAAACTCCAACCGCACATTTTCTTGGGAAAATAAACATAGCCAGACATTTAGAGCCTGCAATTCCTACCGAATGTTTAGTGAGGTTATTAGCTTACCACTATGGTGGAGAAATTACGAGAGGCCGAATAAACGGACGCATACAAACCATCGAGGAGATGTCGACATTATTAGCGGAGATGGAACAGGAGAAGAACTTCCTCCAATACAGACGAAGGATCGATGAAATAAACAGAAATAATGGTCGCCGCGACGCCCAATATGAAAACAACGGGCAAAGACCGAACAATAGTTACAACAACAACGGTAACCATTATCAACGCGGTTACCAAAACCACAATAACACTAACAACTATCCACGAAATAATGCGGCAAATAATAACAAAAAATAACAACAACCACTATTACCGTAACTCTCCTACAAATAATAACAATAATGGATACCAGCGTGCCAATGACAGAGACCACCATTACCAGAACAACAGAGGTTATAACAACAACTACGATAACCGATACAGGCATAATAATAACGGCAATAATAACAATCAAAACCAAACATATCGAAGACAAGTGAATTATGTAAGCATTGACGATAGAGATGTGGGAAGACGTTCGTACCAGGGACGAGCAAATTATAATGGGAACCCTGGGAGAAGTTTTCAGGAGGAGAGTAACCAGCACTACCGTGATGAACATCGGCGAAGTAGGAGCTGCGACGACAACAGGAATAACCGAAACTCAGTGACGTTCGATAATAACGCCAGTGAGGTACAAGAGTCACAGAGTAGAGACAGACCCAATCAATCAGACAACAGGACTGAGGAGATCAGCCCTGATTTAAACGGACCGCGGCAGTGAAAATCCATCAGGTCCCATCACTGAACCGACAATTTGGGTACTTACTAGGACGAGACAAAATGACTGACGATACAATGACGATAGTGCACAATCACTTCTTAAAAAATGTGAGAGAAGAACTACTGAACGAAGACACGATAACGCACAATAGTTCGAATAATGAGATCCCATATATCATCGCCCAAGTGAATGGACTAGAGACAAAATTCATGATAGATACGGGCGCAAACGTGTCGTTAATCGACAACAATGAATACATCAAAATTCAAAAATATAGTAAAGCCATCTTACCAACTTTACCAATTCAAAATATAATTTTAATCGGAGCCACTGGAAGGCAAAACAAGTCAATAAGGAAACAGGTATCATTAACAGTGACCAGGAGAAATGTAGCTATACCTATGATTTTTCTAATAGCTAGTAATCTACCATTTAATCTACTAATAGGCTGTGATATTTTGAGAAAATATTCAGCAGTAATTGACATGAGACAGGCCATAGTGTCGTTAAAAGTGGATAATATAGAATGGACAGCAAAATTAGTGGAAAATAAAAATGTACCTTCATGCAATAGTATAAGAAAATTGAATAATAATCAAGATGAGTCATGGAATGTAAGAAGGGAATACTTTGGGAGTGAAGACAGTTTATGGTTGGAAAAATTAGAAGAGATCCGACAATTTCGGTCAGAACAAAATGAATGTAATTTAACTACACAACAAATAGAAAAGTTAATATCAATATATAATAAATACCGCTATGTTTTCTCTGATATACCTGGCAAAGTAAAAGATTATCAATTTACACTACAATTCAAGGAGCCTGTAAATTGTAATAAAAAGTCATATCCCGTTGCTTATGCATTAAAAGAAGCAGTGAGGACTGAACTAGACAAAATGATAGCAGAAGATATCATCGAGTATAGCTGTTCCCCATATACCAGTCCGTTAATAGCCGTTCCCAAGAAAGATGGCAAGGTACGACTCTGTTTGGATGCTAGAGAGATTAATAAGATCATAGTTAATGACAGAACATCTCCCGGAGAGATTGAGGAGATATTGAAAAAATTTAATGGCATACAATTTATCAGCACCTGGGATACTGTTTGTGGGTATTGGCAGGTGGAGTTACACCCAGATAGTCGAAAGTACGTCGCCTTTATTTTCGAAGGGAGGAACTACCAGTTCAAGAGAATACCGTTTGGACTGGTAAACTCAGTAGCTGTATTCGTAAGATGTATGGACCAGGTGTTGGGTCCAGATACTATTCCATATACCACAGTCTATGTTGATGACTTGTTGATTACTTCAGTGAATTGGGAAGACCACTGTGACAGAGTAGGACAAGTATTACAAAAACTATCAGACAATAACGTTACCCTAAAGCTCCAAAATTCCAAACTTATCGCCAGTGAAGTCCAATTCCTGGGTTTTAACTTAACAAGACAAGGAATAACACCATGCAATGAAAAGATTGAAACAATCCAGAAGTTTCCAAGTCCTAAAAATAAAAAGCAACTTCAATCACTTCTGGGACTTTGCAATTATTATAGGAAGTTTCAGAGAAATTATTCTGAAATGACAGCAAAGTTTTCTCAACAATTATCCTCTAAGAACAAATGGTCCTGGGGACAGGAACAAGACAATTTACTCCAAATGATCAAGCATAATTTCCTAAGTTCAGTTATATTAAAACATCCTAATTTCAATCAACCTTTCTTTATGAACTGTGATGCCAGTGATATAAGTTTAGGATCTGTATTATATCAAGAAGATAGCGAGGGAGAACATCAGGTGGTGAGTTTTGCAAGCAGAATACTTAATGGATGTGAACGCAATTATAGTGTAACGGAAAAGGAGTTATTAAGCGTTGTATTCGCTTGTGGGAAATTCAGAACCTATATTCTTGGATACCCGATAACTGTGAGGAGCGATCATAAGTCAATATCTTTCCTAAAAATTGCAAGATTAACCATGGGAGATTGGCAAGGTGGATACTCGCACTACAGGAGTACCATATAAATTGGGAGTATGTTCCAGGAAAACAGAATATTGCTGCAGATATATTGTCCCGGATTAACATAGAACAACAAACTTTTGAAGGGGAAAAAGAAACAATCATCAAGGTATATACTATAATAAAAAACAAATCAGATTTGGGAAACATCATGAAATCAATTTCACAACAACAAACAGAGGATACAAAAATCAACAATTTTAGACAAAGACTGATCCAACAGGATGAAAAAATCACTGCATATTACTGTCTACATGAAGACATATTATTTTACAAACCAAATAATAACCAAGGCTCATGGAAGGTGGTGATACCTAAAGCGTTAAAAACAGAATTAATACTGGACTACCATAGTCGATATGGGCATATGGGTGCATTAAAAGTAATGAAGGCACTTGAGGAACACACTTACATTAAGAATATAAACAGGAGAGTTAGAGAATGTATTCGGCAGTGTCACATCTGTCAATTGGCAAAATGCAATAACGAAAAAACAGAAGGAATTATGCAACCTATTACATCAACTGGTAAATTAGAGAGAGTATTTTTAGATGTGTGTGGACCGTTACCTCGTAGTGGAGGGAGAAAACAGCATAAATTTATTATAATCATGTTCGACCATTACTCCAAATTTACAAAACTATACCCCATTAATCGGGCAACTACAAAAAAGATTTTGCAAATAGTGATCCAACAATACATACCAGAGTTAGGAGCTCCAAGATCAATTATTACCGATCACGGAACTCAGTTTCGAGGAAGGGTTTGGAAGGAGACTTTGTTAGATCTAGGTGTCAAGACATATAAAACATCTGTCTATCACCCAAATAGCAACCCGGCGGAAAGAGTACTGAGGGAGGTCGGCCGTATACTCAGGACATATTGTTTTGATAAACACCAGAAGTGGAGTGACTACATTACACAAACAGAGAGCTTTATCAACTTAGCTTACCATGAAGCAATACAAGATACTCCATATACCATAATGCATGAAAGACTACCACCCCGAGAAATTAGTGAAATAATCAACTTCCCAAACAACCCAGCTTACCAGTTCGACAACGTGAGATTCCACAGCAAACTGAATGAACAAGTGGAGAAAAGAAGGAAAAAATACAAAATAATTCAGCAGAAGATGATCCAGTACAAGATTGGAGACAAAGTATTGTTAAAAAACCGCGAATTGCCAAGTTCTAAGGAAGGAATAGCAAAAAAGCTATTATTACTGTATAATGGACCATATGTTGTTATAAAAAACAATAACAATAATACTTATGTCATTAGTGATGTGGAAACAAAAAAGATTAAGGGGACATACAATCAAGTTTCCTTAAAAATGTATTATGAACCTAATAAACAAAGTTGAATATACCACAATATTCTAAAAAAATAGTAAGATCAACTTACAAATAATTATTTATGAGAATTAATATGGAACTGAAGAATTTATTATTATAATACCTCAAAATTCAAAAGAATATAGTAAGTTCATCTTACCAACTTTGATAATCCAGAATATAATTTTTAATGAAGCCAAAATAAACAAATTTGAATATCAAAGAATTCAAATAAATAGTAAGGACAACTTACAGTACAGTTTGATAATGTTATTATGAATCAAGCGGATAAACAACTAGGAATAAATTTCCAAATTCTAAACAAAATAAGCACCTCTTATTAAATATAATTATGAACTTATTATTGGAATATAAAAGGAAGATGCAACATCCATAAATCAGAAGAAACCATAGTGCTATAAAACGAATAAGAAAGGACAAATGTAGACAATCGACGATGAAAATAAGACAAAACTAGAAAGGAATTTACCACAAATAACCTATCATGATTGTGAGAGATTTAACAACAACTCAAGATGCAAATACTTGTTATGTTTTAAGTGAATGAAGAATGAAGATTAAGGAGTACTGATAAAGAAGGAAAGAAGATATACCAATTGAAAATAAAAAATGTTATTAATATCGCCACAAGAAAATAAACATCTGAAAGAATCAATGGAAGGAAATATTTAGATCTGAGAAGTTAAGCTGAGTGAACCATCCCAAGAATATATTATTATATTATTTTTATTTGATTTAGTCGTGAATAGATTAGTGATTATTAAATGTGATTGACTGATGGGATACCTCCAGCAATCGATATTATTGATGTATTATGTATTATAAGGACAGCGGGGTATTAGGTCAAGAGAGCCCCCCGACTGATTCCAAAATATATGGTGATTAATTTGTTAGGGAAGTAACATGTTCCAGGGATAGAACACTTATAATTAAAGACAAGTATACCAGATCATAAAAAGAATAACAAATGATAATGTGAGAGATAAGATAATTGATAATTTCAACAAAAACCATATTTTATTAAAATGATCAAATTTGGTGGCTGGGTAGTATGTAACATTACATTAGGAACAACTTAATATCGTACCTGATTTAATGAAGACTTTGGATAAGAAGCTAAACAAGAAGAACATTATCTTCCAAGATGATAGTGAAGAGGAACGACTAACCATTTTAGACTGACTAGTAATACAACTGACCGTACCCAAATTAATGATTTAGGCAAAGTGATGCAAAATACATTCAACCCCGATTATGACAGAATAACTTTCTAAAGTCATTCAACTTTCAATAATGACAAAATAAATAATTATAAAGACAGACGGCTTATTAACCAGTACTATAAAGAAACAAATGGTTTCATTCAGTGTATCATAATATCAAGATAATCAAAATACAAATTGAGGGATAATAGGCCCAAACATGTAATACTATGTAAAAAGAAGTATTAGTAAGTGATTAATTTAAATGATGTAATGAAACTATAACAAACCTTATTATAGATACATGAACCATATAACTAATTGTAACAGATAGTGATCATAAGATTGTCCAGAAAACAACAAATAATAACTTGTCCACAGTAACATTTGATAACAAGAGTGAAGTTCTTTTAATGACAATAAAATGTAAAAACCTATAAAAACCAATAAGTATGTTTATAAATACAAACTATTAAGTGTTCAGTGAAAAGGGTAAACGATAAACATAGTGACAAGTAATGTGAAACATAACATAGACGGTTTAGAATAATTAATGAATTAACTGAGAGAAGACTAATTAATTAGTGCATAATTTATTTTATAAAAATGTGAATGTTATTATGTTTTATCACGTTGTTTTATTATCATGGTATTTATGTTGTTTTTTGTATGTAGCATGTGAAGCAGTTGTTTTAAGAGAATATCAATTAACTGATGTTAATTTCATTTTTATGTTAACAAATATATCACCATAGAACTGGTGTTAAACAGTGATCAATTGATTGGCAAAGCAAAGTAGACTATAAAAAGATGTTATTGCTAAGTGTTAAACAATTGTATAGATTAAGTAAAAAACAGTTTATTTGTTCAAAATTTCAGTAGAATCATAGCCATGTGGGCATGAAATTAAACTAATAGGATAGTATATCTTTTTGTTTTGTTAAGATAGTGTTATATGTTAAACAGTTTTTATGGTTGTTAAAAGTTAATTTAACTGTTAAAGGTTTTAAACATGGTGATGAAAATAACACCAGTACATAGGCCAGGTAAAACCAACTTTTGTAAATTTTAGATAATAATGTTAGGGATTTTGTAAAACAAATGTGGAAGGATAAATAGATTTATAGTTAATAGTGTACACAACGAATCTAGAAACAAAATAATACATCTCAGGTTATTTAAGAAAAATTCAAATAACAAAATTGTAACATCTGTAGCTCTTAAGTAAAAGTAGGCATGTTTAGTGTCTATATGTCACAAATGTAAAGATCAAAATAATGCTGCTTATAGTTTTAAAGTCCCAATCAGTACAGAAAAGTTATACTAATTTGAAGGTTTTGAACAAATTTAGATTTTGAAATAACAAAAGTATATGACAATGTATATCCGAATCTACCAACCAGATTCCAAGTTTACCCTTAGCAACCAGAAATTTCGGATAAATAAAAAGAGACTTCTTTGACAACGATCATAGCGTACAGACGCGTTTGTAAAACGTCTAACATAATTAAAAATAAACTGTGAAAACACGTTACAGACATATTGATACAGATAGAGATACATAACACGAACAACCGACATAACATTACATAACATTTACACCAAGTGAGGAACATCCAATATATGAAATAAAAGAATCAAGAACCAGGGAGAAGGACTGAAGCGAACGTGGGCCCTATCTTCGACCACGAACCATACAAAGAAGAGGATTTGGTGACTTTGACATCTTATTATATTGTGTATCAACACCCACTTTTGTATACACGACTTTTTAAGAATTAATCAACTAAAACTACAGACACCATATCACACCAACACTAAGAACACTCACTAATAACACGATTTGAGATTGACACCTTTTCAAACACCACAAGAACCTTTGATTTGGATAATAATTATTAAACACCTAAACTGGACATAACCTATAATAACTAGTAATCACGATCCGACTGCCTGTGTGCACATTACACTCTAACTTTGTAATATCCTTGAACTGTAAAACTTGTATTATAAGAGTAAAAGGCTGAGCCGAGATATGTACAGGAAGGTGAATGATATGAGACAGGAATTTCAGCCTAGAACAAATGCCTGTAGGGATAATAATGGTGGCCTTGTGAGTGATAATGCTGGCGTGATCAGGAGATGGACAGAACACTTCGAAGAGTTGCTAGGCTCAGTTGGGGAGGCTTCGATGGAGGCATCTGAGAATGAAGAGGAGGTAGGAGAATTCGAGGATGATAGAGAGGAGTTGGTGCCATCCTATGACGAGGTGTATGAAGCTCTAGAAAAGCTTAAAAATAACAAGGCAGCAGGTTCCGATGGTTTACCAGGGGAACTATTATAGAGCGCAGGAGGAGATTTCATAAAGGAATTTGCCCATCTTATAGAGCGAATATGGCTGGACGAGGTAATGCCTGATGAGTGGAACAATGGGGTGGTGTGTTTAATACATAAAAAGGGTGATCCGCTTATATGTAAAAATTATAGGGGCATCTCTCTACTTAATACAGCATATAAGGTATTGTCCAACATCATATTTTCTAGGCTGCTTCCCTACGCTGAGGAAAACATAAAAGAATATCAGTGTGGATTCACTAGGAATAGGTCAACAACAGACCAAATATTTACACTAAGGCAAATCCTGGAAAAAACGTTGGAATATGGAGTGCCCACTCACCATCTCTTTGTGGATTTCCAGTCGGCATATGATTCAATCAACCGGAAAATGCTATATAGAGCTATGAAGGAGTTGCATATACCATCTAAGTTGGTGCGTATGGTTGGAGTAGTTATGTCCAATTCTAAGTGCCAAATCAGAATACAATAAAATCTATCTAACTCCTTAAAAACATTGAATGGGTTGAAACAAGGAGATGCCTTAGCATGTCTGTTGTTCAACATAGCTCTAGAAAAGTTCATCAGGGATTCAGGAATTCAAACTAGCGGACACATATTTCACAAGGAGGTACAGCTTCTGCCTATGCCGATGACATTGACGTCATAAGTAGGTCTGAATCTGGCTTAAAGGAAGCCTTTCAGGAACTGGAGTTGTCCGCTAAGGCTATGGGCTTGGTTATAAACCAAAGCAAAACCAAATATATGGCTGTAGGTGCCAATACTCGTACCCTGTCCCTGCGCATTAAAGATTATGAATTTGAAAAGGTTCAGGGTTTTCCATATCTCGGGTCATATGTGGACTCTGGAAATGACTCCTTTAGAGATATTGAAAGACGAATATTATCTGCTAATAGGTGTTACTACGGACTGGTGAAACATTTTAAATCAAAATTAATAACTAAAGATACAAAAGCCTCCCTATACAAGACCTTGATTAGACCAGTCCTGATGTATGGCTCGGAATGCTGGGTGTTAAAAAAACTAGATGAGCAGAGACTATCCGTTTTTGAGAGGAGGGTACTGAGGAGAATCTATGGCCCTGTGAGGGAAAACAACATTTGGAGGCGACTGCATAATCGAGAGTTGTACGAAAGGTTTAAAGATCTTCGATCGTGCAACTCATACAAATTAACAGATTGCGTTGGGCTGGTCATGTGCAGAGAATGGCGGAGGATAGAATCCCAAAAAGAGTGATGAATTATTTGCCGATGGGAAGGAGAAGGGGGGGAGGACCGCGTACAAGATGGCTGGACCAGGTTGGTAAGGAGGCAGTGAGGCTGGGTGCAGCAAACTGGTGGACATTGGCCGGGAGTAGAGACCAGTGGGGAAGATTTCTTTTGGAGGCCAGGGCCCGGACTGGGCTGTAGCGCCGAGGATGTATGTATGTATGTATGTAAAACTTGTATTTTGATTTATAGAATAATATTTTGTTTAAATGTAATCCCCGAACCAGATACGCCCTGAGATATTTTATTTTTATTAGAACAATAACCAAAGCATTCTTTTGGTCTGACTAAATACTGAATAATACCTGCTACTACTGTACCAACTGGTAAAAAGAAGACGTATAATTTGCGCCACAATTGTGATTATCATAATCAGATTTAAGAAACAATTAACCAGTGCTTTTCTGAATAAAGGATTTCCATAAGGATATATGTTTGATGTTATATTTGCGTCGTTATTATTGCTGTTCCATTTAGAAAATAAGTTCACAGAGTACAGCGGAAACCACGACGGTTGGCAACGGTGAGTGACGTCACGGAAACGGTACGTATAGTGGGAGCGAGCGGCAGATTACAAAACCATTCGCCGTTCAACATAACGTATTAATAATTACAAATTGACGACTCCAGTGCGAGGCGAAATAAGTCGCTACATTTATATATTTGTTACAGCTCGACGAACCCTTCAGTGGGGCAGAAAGTAAAAGAGACACATTATTTATTTGTTACAAATTGACGCTTCCAACGGGCGGCGTATGGTGCACACAACATAACATTTAAATAAGACGTAACGAACTCAATCGTTACAATATGTGTAATAAACGGTGTATACTGATTGATATTGATAATTCTATATAATTACACAGATTAGAAAATTTATTATTAGATTCTTTAAAGAACAGATAGTACTCTGTTAATAATGTTCCACGACTTGCACAAATTCAGATCTTTAAAAATTGGAAAATAATACTAGACACCAAGACATGGCAAGAGATGTTCAAGATTATGTACAAGACTTACTTGTTATACACAAGTAATAGACTGGTGTTCGTCTGGCCCCAGTCATAAACTACAATTATTGCAGAAGCGAAGTAAATTTACCACTTTTAATATTACAATTTTAAGAGTTAAATAATGCAAATATTCTTTATTACGACAGAACGGGTAAAAATGGTGTTTTAACTAATGAACTTTACTGATACTAATTTTGTTTCAGATCACATAAGTCGAGGGGCTCTCTTGAGTTTATCTTGATGTAGATAGTTACCGAACAGAGCAATAGAAGACTTCAATGACATCCAGACCATAGGAGATGTGATCTAAAGAACCTCACGGGATTGTGAATTCGCCACATGAAATGATAATATTTCTACTAACTATCAGGTGGAAGTTTGCATATAACATCTGAGTAGCTTACGTGATATATATAAAGGAGAATTGCTCAAGCGAAAGGGGCATATTTCAAGTCACTACTTTTTTTATGCCCATAAAGGTGTCCCTGGCATTCAGTAACAAATACATCAAGAATTTAATTTGGACCGTGTTAACATACGGGTCAAAAAGCTGGACCCGAAGAAAAATGGCAACGAACTACCTTAAAGGGTTTGACATGCTGTCCTCGAGGAGAGCATTAAGAATACCACGGACGTAGAGAGTAAAAATGCTGAGGTACTGGAAAGGTGGGTGAAAGAAGGAACAGTATGGTCGGTTATCAACTACACAATATTTGAAGCTTGTTCACCACTCTAATTGAGAGAATAATTTAGAGGCGTAGTAAGAGAATAACTCCTAGACAAAGATATACGGATGAAATAAAAGAATGTGAACTATACCCAGATTAAAATGACTGTCTTTCCAAAAAAATAAATTACAAATCGAGCAGCCTCTGGGTTTTGAAGACTAAAAACAAGAAGAGCAGTTACTCTAAAGGTAACCTTATAAGCTTCATGCAAATCTTAAGAGACAGTTTTTATGCGTTGTGTGAGTTACCGTTCTCAAACATTCCTGTCTGTACGAGTTGTTTCAGAAACGTCCCGATTATCGTGCCAGAATCTAAAACATGGTAAAAATTCCTCATTCTCTAATTGGCTTCTTTCTTTTAATTAAAAATGGAAGAACAGCGGAAGTCATTTGTCTATTGCAAAGCAAAGCGATAAGACGTGTTATTACACTAGCAGTTGTAGTTTTAAATAAACTACTGTATCTAACTGTATTAAACTGAACGCAGATTATTGTATTAATAAAATAAATACAAACAATTATTAAACTTCATGCGTTTTTCAGTCGATGAACGTTTTTAGAAAACTTACTTAAATTTGACTGGAATGTAATTTTAAATCAATCTTTTAAAAACCCATTAGCTATATGTGAAATATTTTTTATAAAATATTTTTATTAATGAAATAATAATAAAATTTTTAAATAAAATAAAAATGTAAAATATACAAATGAGATTGAATTCAGTGATGACACATTTTAATTTATAGTAAATTTTATTACTGAAATAATTGTTTCATTACTCTCATTATCATTACCGATAACATTATAGATGTTATTATCATTAATATTATTATTTTTATTATTATTATTATTATTTTTATTATTATTATTATTATTATTATTATTATTATTATTGTTTCCCCCCTCCAAAGTAATGCTCTGTTGAACCACATTCACTCTATTCGCTTCAGCCCCGAATAGGTTCTACACCTATAAGCCACACTATTTTTCACACATAAAAACAAAACTTTTATTCAATTTTTCAGAATTTTACATTCAGAGGTGCGTGAAATCTCTTAATTTCTATGGAATAGAAGAATTCATGTAGACATCTAATCTAGAGGATTACTGAACCCGAGGGACCTCCTAAAAATTATTCATAGCCACTTCCCCGTACACACTATTCTTTAAATAACAGGATTAATAACTGTTTGAATTAAATAAACCTTTTTGTTGACGCTGTAGCTTACTTAAGCAGAACAACGAAAAACAAATTGACAAAGTCAAACACCGCACTGTAAATCGATACTTCAACTGTAAAGTAGCCGCAGTCGAAATCTGTTTCGTTGTGCGCGCACTGAACTAACCACTGTTGCATTGACGTGTCACCATTATTAAAAGGACTGTCACATTATAAATTGAGTACCATCCCGTGGATGTCGCGGAGGTGGGACGTAGTGACGGCCACTATCGACACAGGCAACACTAGGCAAAGGGTTTTCGCCTTTCAGCAGCATTTTTTCTTTTCCTCACTGTCAACGCTTCGTTTCCACTTCCAGTAATATTTAAGCCTAAAATAGCGGTCCGGAAGAGCATTACTCTTTACTGCACAACGAACATAACACGAATAACGTAAGTGTGGAGTGCGCTTACGGAAAACCATAATGAAATCTTCATTGCCACCTTGTAGACAGATTGAAAGCCAAGATATGGATGTAATCTATTGTAATGTGTGGTCCATAAAAGCATATAGATGTGTACTGCATGTACACATATAATTATGCTCATATAACCATAACAGATTAATAGTTCTTTTAATCTGGTCTCGCTGACACAGCGTGAATCTAATATATTGTTGATAACTTCAATTTTACTAGAAATGCCTTTCATAATGACTTTGTCTTTCAAAAACGTGGCTCAATAGTATGTCAGGATTATTGCCGATCCATAATTAGGAATATTGTGCTTGTAGAAATTGCTGCCGTTTGTAAAAGTTTCACAATAATTTGTATTCTGCAAAACATTAAATGTAACGCGGTCACTAAGCAACAGTAAACCTTTATCACGTTATCGCTTGCCTTATGTTCGCGGAACTCCAGTGCGGAGAAACCGAACACTGTGCAAACTATCGATATTGGCAGCAGCCCTTTGCCCATCTTGTAGTTCAGTGACAATGATGTGAAGAACGGCCAGCCTGTTGTTGACGTTGTGCTCTGCTGTCCCCAATATGATTGGAGTTAGTAATTCTTGGGACACTTCAATTGGATACATAAGTAATAATGTTTAATGACAGAAAAGTGGATTGTATGAAGTAGCATAAACAAAACGGGCAAAAATCAAAATAATATTATGAAGTGTACTTGTCATATTGTTGCTGATATATTGCGGTAAGCTTATTGCAAAGAGAAAAACAATTTAAGTCGGGTTGTCATGGTGTTACCTAATTGTAGTCAAAGTCGAAAGATCGCCATTGCATTTTTTATATATTGTAAAATATAATTAGCCCATATAATATAATTATGTATAATACGCATTATAGTATATATTATATATTAAGTATTATATACAATACATAGGCCTACTATTACATATATATTGTAACGGTACATATAACCAACCCAAAACCAATGAAAAACAAACGGGTTATAAAATACCCAAAGAAAAATAAACAACAAAAGAAGAACATTTAAACAGGAACATAGGACAAATTATGATTAAAATAAGGAAATAAAATAAATTATAAATAATAAGTAATGTATTACAGAAGAAACGAAGACACGACTAAAGACAAGACAACGTTGACCCAAATACCCAATAGATCAGACAGTGAGAAGAAGACTACAACACCCATAACAAGAAGAGATTTATTAAGGAGGATAAAAGAATCAGTGCGACTAGAGAAAATCAAAACATATCAGATACAAGAAGGAACTAATAATGGCAAGAATAAAATAAACCATGAAAGTATAAAGTATTATTAATGATAAAGAAAAGAGAAGTAATTTAAAACTTGATTTAAAACCCTAGGCTGTGACTTGACACTGACATAAAACTATTAATAAACTAACTTCAATGACTTGACGGTACAACCAGAACTCAAAGGTAAATCATTGATAATAGAAAATAAGAGGGAGAGTGGGGATATAAGAGTTTAAATGTTTAAACTAGTAATGTATAAAAATGACTACTAAATGATGTTCACAAGACTAGCTAAAATTGTAAAGTAGAAATAAAATTATAAAAGACAACTATTAATCAACAATAAAGTTGAGATAGTAACAAAAAAGGAAAATATAACTTCAAACAATAAAAATCAGCTTTAAGTAAATGTAAAGAATCAATGCAATATGTGAAAAACAAAATCTAAGGTTCAACCATTGTTGGGGATCCAAGTGAAGACATAACCTAAACTGGCCAACAAGTTTCCAATAGAATTGTAAAAAAAACAATGACTGGAATGATCTTAGACTAAAATGTATTGTAGTGTAAGCAAACTAGAGACTATAAGGAGCATTCCATTTACAAAAAGTAATAATATAAAGGAACTTGAGTACAGTATAAGTGTAAATTAATATGATCAAGAGTACAACATAGTATGGGTACTTTGAACAATACAAAAGCACACATAAAACGATGATAAAAGAGTATCGACTCAGTCCATGATATTAACTGAGGTATAATACTATTAATGTAAGGCAAATCAGTGTTTATTGCCATAAAATTAATAATTATGATGTATATTATATGTAACTCATAGCTAATACTAGATGCAGGAAGTTTCAGATAGATGCCAACAGATGTCAAAATACAAGAGCAGAACTAAACACTGCCAAGCATTAACATTACCGTACTATAATAAATCTGATACAAACTAAACCTAATCAAAAGATGAAGGTGGAATATCAAATAAGAAAAAATGTAACACCCAAATATACTCAATGATAGTCAGAGGAAAATGTAAATAATATAGATTAAAACGATATTAGCTAATACTGAGATAATCAGACGTTGTAATGATTAGTTCAGTATAAATAGGCCACAACAAATATGGTTTACAAACCCATAATATTATAAAATAACTAATGAACAATTAGCAAGCCCATAGACCAAGTGTCTAGCCAACAGTAAAATAATTGTTAAATAAAGTTAAATAATGATGTAGAAAACGATTGTGCATAATGATAAGCTATCACAAAGAACAAAAGTGAAGAATAATAATATAATAAATATAAGAATCCTTACTATGAGAAAGGGATAAAGACATAGAAAACCTATTGAAGTAGGCCTAAACGAATAGTGACAATTTTAACGAATTACCGACTGAAACGTTAATGAGAAGGGGTGGTAATTAATAACTAAATAAAATTGATAATAATTTATCAAAGAATGAACATTATAAATAGAATAAGTTAGAAAATAAGAAATGTAAATAGATCGTAAGAAATAATAAGACATTTATTTTGTTAATCCTTATCAAAACTATAGGGTGTGGGTAACCGAAATACTCGTGATAAAAAGAGAAAACCGATGGGAGTAATGAAAAAAGGATTAGGGTATTTATAAATGAACTATTTAAAGAATAAAAAAATAATTATTTGCAATCCCGTGGGCTTACAATGGGAAACCAAAAATTCATAGCCTCGAACCCAGTTAGATGACGCCAAGAAAGCGTCTATTTTGCCGAGTGATACCGAAAGTACACGGAAATTACAACAATTGCCCAATCAGCGGCCGTTATTAATTACTAGGTACGGGATCGTGCCACAGGTTCATCTCAAGCTTTCGACGAGGACTCCACGCTGGTCATCATAACCAAAAAATATTGAATTGAGAGCCGATAGCTGACCAATGTGTTCTAACCTCGAAACACGAAGTTGAGGTTAGGTCGGATGTAAACAGAGTAAAAGTTTTATTTAACCAGTGTTCTAATCCGGAGTATATGTGCATAGGCAGTGAGCGATAATGAATTATTAAAATAATTTAATTCAAATAAAAAGTGTTAAATAGTGGTACTCCAAGAACGACTTAGAACGCAAGTATAAGTAACAATGTCAAAATAATTTAAAATAGTAATTCAATAATTAAGGTACGCTATCAGCGAAATTAATTAACCAATTAGATCAATCTTAACCAAACCAAGATTTGAAAAATATTTTAATAATTAAATCAGACATTTAATAGTGAAAGATTTAATCATCAACAAACTTTAATTTTATAATTAATTCAATGGATTTATCGAAATAAGAGACATTAAATAGTCAATGATGAACTTAAAAGAAACCTTTGACCTACTGTAGACTAAGCATTATATTGTGTTTAAACTTAAGGTTATAACTAAACGTGTAATACTCCTCAACCCTAGGAGTGGGTAATTTCTGAATACCTGTTGACTTTGTTTTTATCCAATCTCAGAAGATAGATGATGAAGTTTATCACTAGATTACATTTATAACCGTATTTCATTGAGATGTTTGCATCGTTAAGGAAATATTAATTATTTAAATTTAATTAAGTTAGGTTACAATGAAACCAATTTAACCTAACATTTCAATAATAATCACATGTTCAATGTTTATGTTTTTCGTTAAAGAGTTTTAATAATATTATCACTCTCCTAATACTAACTATAATAGTAGTGCATTGTTTTAATTTGTGTGTATCTTGCAGCCTAAAAGAACCTGCTTTATTTATTAAATAATGTAACGAAATGTTTAACGTCCAGAATGACAAGTAGTTCGATTCAGACTTGTAACCCTGGGATATAAGAAATTTAAAGAGCCCATCAGTAACTTGAATTTAAAAGAAATTAAACAATATTAATGTATAGTAACAATCATTAAAAAATGAGTTAGGAAAATAAAAATAATTCATAATCAATACAAGAGTTTTTACTGTTATTTTACTAGACTAAGACTTTGCAGCTTAGGTGAACGGCATCCATGGTTGGCAGCAGTGGTGGCGGTAATAAGTGGGTTTGAATAATTTTAACTTTATTACTATCAATACATATCAGCATTACTAGTAAACCACCATCCCAAGTAAGTATCTGTATAAACAAATACTTATGTTTTCAGTGAGAAGGCACACCAATCGGTTCATCTTAGCGACGTGTGAAGGTCAAAATCCGAATACGAACTCAGCGAACCGAGCAATACAATAACCAAATAATTTAATTAAACAACATTCAACCGAAGTAATAATAATAACAACATTTTAACGAGAGAGTATCTCGTCTCTTTATAATATGAATGTGTGAGTGTGTGTGTGTGTGTGTGTGTGTGGGTGGGTGGGTGGGTGGGTGTGTGTGTGGGTGTGTGTGTGTGTGTGTGTGTGTGTTGTTGCGACGGTCTAGTTATCGTTGTATGGTACAGTGGAAAACAACATGCATGACACCAATTAAGTCACTAATTATCAGCTTTAATTATCACAGTTAAACAGTTTGTAACCAACAAAATAGTCTCTTACAACAAATCAAAAAAAGTTGTTCACAGGCACTCAAAATATCAAATAATATAAAACACAATTTTATTACAATTGTCCTGCACAATTACAAAACACATAATACTTCGCTACAGTACTTTGAACCGCACTGGAATATATCGCAATTCAAACTGGAACTAAACGATGCTGAAGCCTTGTATTTATAACCCGTTCAGACACCATAACATTCCATATTACGCGTCAAGAACGCTACTAGAAAATACCAGAACGTAATTGCTTCCGACCTTGACACAGTGCGCGTGGCCGGGAGTCTAGAACAGTCTGGCTAACGCATGTTGAGACCACGTACGCACACAACATTACATCTGGATTCCACTCGAACATCCGACGAACACGTAGAATGTTTTGTAACATTACAACTTGAAGCTCCAGAGATATAACAAAAGTGAATGTTGCAATATGGGAGTCACATGGGAGTCCCAATTGGAGAGGTTACAGCATGCTTTGTACATTGTGCATGATAAAATCATGTGGGTGGAAGGTGAAGAGGAAGAATATTAGATGCTTAGAAAAATTTTAAAAGTGTGCCACTAATGGGCCTGCAAATCAACCCAAATGGATCAGAATACATCATGCCTACAGACAGAAATCAATAATTGAAGATAAGATTGGTTAAGAGTGTATTGGGTTAGGAAGGCAAGGTATAAAGAAATTACATCCTGTTATTTGGGATGAGTCAATTGTGTAGAGAGGAAAACGATTAAAATATAAGAGCAGACTAAAGACAATAATATTCCCAAATTTCTATTGTAGTGTATTTATTGTTCATAGCCTAAAGGTATCATACATACATGTATGATTTGCAATAAAATTTGTAATACTCACATTCTGAAGAACGATCAATTTCGGGCATAGACCATCGTCAGATCACATACAGCACACTTGCGGTCACAATATCGTAAAACAGCCACAATTATAACGATAGTCTATGACCGAAATCGATCGTTTTTAAGAATGTGAATAATACAAATTTTATTGCAAATCGTATGTATGGTACCTTTGGGCTATGAACAATAAATACACTACAGTAGAAAAATGAGATTACAGGTACTATTAGTAAACAATAAGTGTGTGTGTATTAGAAATACATCACATTATCATTAGTAATAATATTCCACCATCTTTACCAAGGATTCAACCAGAAATGGTTTGTTCTGTCCACGCTACGTTTCGACTTCCAGAAGTATTTAAGCTCTCAACAGCCGTCCGGAAGAGCAGTACACTTTTCTTTATTATGAACATAACACAAAACACATAAGTGTGGAGAGCGTTTACAGAAGAGCTTAATGTAAATTTCATTACCACTTCGCAAACAGAACGAAACTCGAAGCTAATATCTGTATTTAAGTTATTAAAATATGTGGTCCACAAAAGCAAGTAGATCTGTGCTGCCCTTATGCACGTAATTATACATAATATAAAACTGCTACAGATTAACAGTTCAGACTCGGTGACACCGAGTGAATCAAGTATCTCGTTAATAACGTTGATTTTATTGGAAATGTTTTTCATAACGTATTTGGCAGTTAGCATCTCGACTCGATAATACGTCAGAATTTTCAAGGACGCTGAATCCACAATTAGGAACATTACGCTAATAAAAGACGCGGGCGTTGTTAAAACTTTCACAATAATCTGTACAAAACGTCAAGTGTAACACGGTCTCTAATAAACAGTAAATATTTATATTTTTGATTGTTTTGTGGCCGGGAAACTCCAGTGCAGAGAAACTGAACACTGTCTAAAATATTGATGCCGCCAACAACGCATTATGTATTTTGTACTCCATTTACAATAAATTAACGGACGTCTAGACTTTGTATATAACTGTGGACTTCGTTTTCTCCACAGGACGTTTACTGTGACATGTTAGATGATGTTAGATGACAAAAAGTTATATCTGTAATGCTGCATGAATAATGAGAACATATGAAAACAATAATAACAAACGCACGTGTTACTGTTGTTGAATTATGCGGTGAATTTAACGCGACTAAGAAAATACAATTTACAGAAGTCAGTTGTGCCAACAAATTATACTCCAATTTGAGAAATTGACATCTAAAATATTATTGATTTTCTTAAAAAACTTGTACTACACTCATACGACCCTTGCTCACACAAAAAATACATGTGTGAACAATTTTTTTTTTCTCTACACTCATGCGGACGCAGACACTTGCTCACACGCGTAAATATGTATGAACGTTTTTCTTATTTCAAGAATTGTGGTAGGCCTATGCCTACATACACATTAGAAAAGACGGCATACTGACGTTAGGGTGTTATGGTCTCATCAAAATATAGAAAAACAGGCACACAAGCACAATCAAACAAACATCCATACGTAACATATTTATATTGTCAAAAGTATAAAAAGTACTCACCTGAAAAAATTATAAGTTGAAAAATTATTCAACTTTACAAATACTTCTAGATGTGCTGTATAATAATTTGTTGTGTCATAAAAATTTACGTAGACTTAGAATCGTGAGCGAACTTAAAAAGAAACAGTCTGTCTCAATCGTCAACGTCTGCCATTTAAAGATTAGACAATTCTGCCTGTTTTGGCTTTACCAGATTTTGTTTTACTATACTTCTTCTGCTTATTTAGTGATGTATCAAGGCTTGTTCGGGAAACCTGGTAAGAATTTCACCATACATGTTTTCTCCATATTCCTTTATAGACTTGTGCGTGTTGTGCTACCGTTTGAATATTTAATTGCTGTATAATAGCATCATTTTGTATACTGTTACCTTGTACACAGACTTTCCACAGAATACATAACTCTAATTTAATATATATATATATTTTTTGTGAAGTGTTTATGAGGACCGGTCATTATCGGTGTTTGTGTGTTTGGCGTCAGGAATAATTGCCCTGATGATGATAATAAACATTGTCGAAACGTCGACATAAATAAGTTAAAATTTGTTTTATATTTTTGGTCGATCGTCGCAAACCCGTCACCGAAAAATTGATTGATTGACAGTCACTACGAATTTAAGGATCTAACTTATTATTATTCAAATTGTCTAAGATTTCTTTTCTTAGTGCTCATTACTCCAAGCCATACACCAAATGTGGCAAAATTATGTCTACTTGTACAATTTTAGCGGTATACGTTTTATTATCTTATTCTTAAGAGTAGGCCTACTCATAATTACACCATATCGATGGGTTAGTGTTAAAACTGCTCAAGTCCTATGACGTTTTAAAGAAGATGTTTCATTTTTGTATTAAATTATATTTTTCTTTTCATATTCCAAAAGTTATGTAATCAATGATAAGCTGTATTAATAATAAAATTTAACTATGAAAATTAGTTTAATAATTTGATTATTTATCATTCTATTTGGAAACCATCAATTTCAGTTTTCCGTAAATTTACCTGAGTATCCTTACCAATAACCCCAAGATATATTTTTTTAATTTAGGTTATTTGCGGCGGCCCGTGGGTATGGCACCTGGCTACTAACCTAAAGGTCTCGGGTTCGATTCCCGGGCCCGCACCATAAAATTGAGGTGCGTTTTTCAGAACCCAGGTCGATTCAGCCTGTCGAAAATGAGTACCTGGGATAACATACTGGGGATAATAATGGGCGGCTGAAGCGTAGTGCTGGCCAGACTTCTCTACCCTGCCTTCTCCTACACTACTTTAGGTGGTACACATGGGAGCCATTATTATTAGGTTATTTGCTGTTGGTGTTTTATCTTCTTTATAAAATTTACTGTAGGCCAAATATTGAAATTGTGATACCAGTTCTGAAAGAGTATTATTCATGACAAAATTTCTTTTACGCGATTCTTATCACAAAATGCTACGGTTTTAATGTTTCGAAAAGATATTTTTATATTTTACTGTGAACTCAGGTTTTCGACGCTTTTACATAGGTTATTGTAATTTGTGCTCTGTGTTCAAGTTACGTGACTCCAATTATCACTCTTAGTGCAAAAGAATTCAGTCTACTGACTTTATAGTTTTACACGACATAACATGTATTTAAACACTCTAAGACGAAACCCCATAATGAAGTGTTAGGGGAGTTTGTAACGAAAATTTTTTTATATATTCAGTTATTCAATAAATTTTTATCCTGAAAGCTCTGAGTTGTCAAAAAACAAATAATTCAGCAAAATGAGAAATAATAATTGTTTTAACTTATAATTTATTTAGTGAAACGAAAACAGTTTAATGTGTTACGATATTGTTTTGAAAGCCGTGTCCTGGGGTACAGGGTGCTGTAACTTTGTACCGCCTGTAAATGTGCTTTTATAAATCAAAACATCGTCTACTCGCTGAAGGCGTGATAGTCAATAAACTGCTCAACTGTATTACGCATGTGATTAATGGGTCCACGTTATCACTAACATAAGCTAGTGGTAATGTACAGTCTGCTTTTAATCCTGGTTGTTCCTTAGGGCTTACTATGTCACCGAATAGCATTATGCCAGTTTGTGTGTTGAGTCAACGCTGACGCTCTGTCTGACGTTATATTTACTATTCTCCTTACGCAGATTTTCATTATTAATTTCATTTTAATGTTTATTTCATTGTTGTTGTTTTTTTTTGAAACATTGATAACAGTAATACCACCAAAGAGACCCAAAAATTCAATCATATTGGTTTCTATACACTTGGACAGATATACTTAACATTAAAATTCTATTGTTTATGTAAATTAAAAAAAGAACATGTTGCATAGAATATAGTTTTAAACAATTAGATAATTTATTACCTGCCACGAAATTAGTTACTCAGAATTACTTTATCGATTCTTTGTCAGACATACTGAATTGTATTACTGTAGTTCTCCAGTAGATACACAATTGTCTAATACTCATTCCGTAGGATAATAAAGGTAGAAATTGTTTCGGTTCATTTTCTTGTCAGGTCAGCTGTGTATTGAATAAACAAAGACAGACCTGTTTACAACAAAGAAGTAATGAACAAATTATAACCTACTAAACGTGCCACCTAATTTTACCTTTCTGCTTCAAAGTTTTTGCATTAATTTTGTTAATATCTGTTACTGCTAAATTACTAAGGTTTAGACTGTAGAAAATCGCTGCATTCAGATAAAGCCTCTGCAATACAAAGCCATGTTTAGCCTAATTGTATGTAAAATGAGCCAAATAAATACACACCTTTGTTTGAAAATCTTACAATTTGACCTCTATTTTTACTATTCCTGTTTGGGTTGAAAAATATACGACATGTCACGACATAAAACGGAAACTGCAACGCACACATATACAACCAAAAAGACACAACAACGAAATAAAAACGCTTAATAATGTAAAACAAAAGTTGCTTGAACACAACATAACAATATTAAAAGCTGATAAAGGGAACATAAACGTCATAATGGACAAACATCAACTAAACACTAAAATTGTGTATTTCTTCAACGAAAATAATATAACGGAAATAAATAAAGACCCCACACTAAAATTATAAAAACAAATTAACAAATTTTTAAATAACACAAAACATATAATCAAACCAGAAAGCACCAAATACCTTAAAAAATCAAACCTAACCCCCCTAAACTACATGCATTAACAAAACTACACAAACCTAACATTCCCATCAGACCATTAATAAACAACACACAAGCTCCCTCCCACAAAATCGCAAAACAACTAGACAAAATAATCAGGGAAACATTAATCTCAGTAACAATACTTCTATCAAAAATAACATCGAACTAGTCAAGAAAACTGAACACATCCACATCGCACACAATTCAACACTAGGATCTTTTGATATAACCAATTTATACACCAATGTCCCAATTCATGAAACCGTACAAACACTAGAACATTTACTCAGACAAAACAGCACGCCCGAAACACACATACAAGAGATCATCACACTCACCAAAGTAATAAATGAGCAAAATTACTTTACATACACTAACAAGATATACACACAAACAGATGGTCTCTTGATGGGATCCCCCATATCTGGAATACTGGCAGAAATATATATACACAACATAGAACAGAACCACATAATAAACAACAACAGATACACCAACAAAATCATTTACTGGCACAGGTATGTAGATGATATATTACTTTTATTCAAAGGCAACACAAGACAGGTTTAAAACTTCTACAAATACATAAACACAATACACCACAAACTAAAATTTACACTGAAAATTGAACAAAACAATAGTATAAATTTTCTGGACCTATCAATTAACAAAACTAACAATACAAACACGTACAAAATATACAGAAAACCAACCACAACCGACATGGTTTTACACAACACATCAAACCACCCAACACAACATAAACAAGCGGCCTTCAACCATATGCTCCATAGGCTAACTAAAATACTATTAAGTAAACAAGACTATACTGACGAACTCAACACAGTCAAATACATAGCAATGAAAAACGGATAAAACCCTAATTTAATAAACAAACTACACAAACACATCGTAAACAAAAACAACAAAACACAAAATACCAACAACACACTACAAACTACATACATCACGCTCACATACCAAAACTGCAACACACACAAAATCGCCAAATCATTCAGAAAACACAAGTACAAAATAGCATACAGAACAAACAATACCATCAAAAAACACACCAATGACACAAACACGGACATAGACAAATACAATTAAATTGTAAAAACTGCAATTGTTTCTACATAGGCCAGACGGGAAGATCTTTTTCATCTCGTTACTCTGAACACCTAAAAGCTTTACCCAACAACAATATAATTCCGCGTTTGCCACACACATACACACATAAAACCACAGCTACACCAACATAGATACTAATCTTGAAATATTACACTATTTACCCAAAGGTCGAAAACTTAACACAGCAGAACAATATGAAATATACAAACACCACACAACACAACCAAACAACATACTTTCCGACCAATTACAGTATAAATCACATACACTTTTTGACACAATTATACAAAAAGCTAACAATAATTTGGATCGCCGCGCCAATCCCCTTCCTCCACACACCACCCCCACTATACCTTCCAAATAGAAATCGTTACAAATTTAATGGCAGTCTGTCTCAAAGCTGACGAAGGCGAACACCACGCCAGAACGCGTTCGAGAGGAAAAGACAAGTATGTTTTACAAGTTGAAAGTTTCATTATTATATAAAGTTTAGTGCCGTGAAAAAAGATGATGAACAATCAAAACAACTACGATCAAAACAACTGAAAAATATTGTTACAACGGTCACACCGGATTGTTGTGGGTACAGTAGAAACAGAGTAACTGACATCAACGAAGTAATGAAATATACACTTTAATTTGGCAAAGACAACAGTTACAAATTCTTATACAATAATTTAAGTCAAATCGTACAACGCACGACAATAATAATTCGCAACAACCACTTCATGCTCACTGAACAAACCGCCAGCTGCAACTGAACTGAACTGACGTATGTAAGATGCTTATATTTATACTCCGCTGAGATTTTACAATAATTTGTTACGTTCCGGATGACGTGCCGAGCGAATTGATTATTGCAGCACCCATTGAATTCTCTGTCAATGCCTGGCTTTGAACGTACTGCCCGACCGTTGCACTTTAGAACAGCCTCCACTGTTGATGCATAACATTTCACATAATTGTTTTTCATCTTAGTGTAAGTTGCGATATGTAATAACTTAACTTTACAGGAGTTGAGTAGTTTCTATAATAGCTCTATATCAGACATGAGGTTTTATTTAAATTATAAAATATTTCGAATTAACATTTGTCCAAATTATTAAGTATACGGGCACAACAGTATGCAACGCAAGGCTTACGGTAAACGATAAAAGTCATTTGTTGTAGAATAAAGTTTTTTCAAACTTTTTTGGAAATAGAGATGTGATGCTTTAAAGACAAGATTATAATTATATGTTTACTTAACATGTTTACTTACGCAAAACGTTAGTTTAAATAACTGTAATTAATATATCATTACACTTTCAAATCAGGCATTCTACAGTTACAGGGGCCTACTTCTAAATGTAATTTAAATCAGAAAAGTCAAAAATAAATTAGTGACGTCGGACTAGTGAATGCAAAAGGAAAATAATTTTAACAATCTTGCGCGCGCGCTCTTGTTTCACACGAGTGCACTGCTGTTGCCTTGAGGTTGTTGTACAAAACCTACTCTATTACCTTGATCTACAGTAGTATTATCCCACGTTGATAATGAGGCGCTCTTGTCGTACGCAGTCAAGGTCTTCTTAGTAAAGTGGTTAATTTGTCTGGTGTTGTGCTTAATGTTATGCAATGAGAACACGCAATTTTATAATTCAATAACTACCATTAATGCACACCTTTATTCATTTTGAGTTCTTCGATGAACACATAAACGTATATGTCTACAAAAGGAACCAACGCACAAGCGATCGCTCACACGCACGCACACCGGAATACGTATCTTAAGACGTAGACAGCTGCTGAAGTTTGGACGGAACTCTAAGCAAATAATAGTGTTAATAGGGTAGCATGAATCGTAACCTATTTTTATATTTTGATAACTTGCCGATTTGCCGTTTACTGTAACTTTTAAAAGTGTTAAGTAAATAAAGCAATAGGGAAATTGTTGTGACGGTATCACCATCCAATACTGATTAGTTTATAGACATTTAAGTTGAAATGTGATTATCATCAGTCAGATACAGGTATTATTGCTTCCCTAGACGTAGGCAAAGTCCCCAGTCAGCGAGGTCTTCCGTAAGATGGTTTGCATGTCCAAGAAAACGCACTTAAAATTCTGCAACATTCCGTACTATCTGATGTCATCAGCAACAGACGGTGTGTTTTTTAGGTTTTCATGAACTGTTTGTTTAGAAACGTAGAGTGACAAAGCTGGTTCAAGATTGTTAATATATTAACTTCCTTGTAGAGAGTACCCTTGTTGAGTTGAATTCCGTACGGCCAAATATGTTATAGTTCAATCTTATACACGTAGCTTAGTTTAGTTACGCGTAAATTAAAAATGAAGAATACATTCCTAATTGTAGAGAAATTGACACGAACACTTATCAACGACACTCCCCAATATACTGCTATTAGGTAATTTCTACTACTTACTGTGTAAGAAAATAATAAGAGTCATTATATCACATTAATATTAATTTGTCATCAACACAAATCAACAATTAAAAACTTGACACAACAATTTTTCGAATTCTGTTAATAAACGTGGCCGTTGTAAATTTTGAAGAGTCTAACTGCTTTTTTCACCTAACTTTTCTATGTACAGCAGAAAATGTCATTAGTGTGCCAAAATATCTATAAACCTGTAGTTATTTTCAGAAAAATCGAGTTACGTTGGTCCAATCAATCAAACTATTCTGTCAGACGCAATTTATGTAATATAATTATACTTATATTATTCTTGATAGTCAAATGAAACATAGAGATCAATACGACAATGTAGAAAGCAAACATGTAACTGGAAACGAAAAAATTTGTTCGTAATTTTGGTGAACGTTTTATATAATAGCTTAATAATAAAGACTAATAAATACATAAGCTTTAAAAACTTGGAAAGCATGGTTGTAAATAATGCAGATCTGAATTAGTATGAAGCTATAAAATAAAGCATACAAACCTCTGCTAAGAATAAATAAATTATGATTTAAAAAAGACAGAGACCTTAACAAAAATGAAAATGCAACAACACTAAGCTCTTTTGGGTACGGTGGAGAAATATGAGATTTATAACAGTGCAAATACACGTTATAATTTGCAGCAGATATACAGTATTCGAGGACGACGGCTGGTAAAGTTCTGACATGACTGCAATTAGACAGACAATTATAGTACAAATGTAATTAGAATTTGGCTAATTACTGTGGTGTAGAGATGTTGTCAGAATAGAGTACAGTAGATTCACAAAAACAATGCTGAATTTGGGAAGGCAAAGGAAAAGTGAAGAGAGAATGCCAATAAAGCAATGTATGCAGAGAACATAAAATAGAATAACAACACCAGATGTATTAAAATCGTTGGATAAGCTTTATCCTAACATCATGTTGCTCCGTAGCCGTTCTACAGCTCACAAACCCAAAGACGTGTGAATATTTATTTAACTGCAATTAAAAATGTGGATGTTGCCCAATTATTCAATTATTTTCACTTGTCTCAATTATGTGTTTATATTGTCCCAAAGTAGTAAGTAGATTTGACCTTCAGCGTAATGAAAGTAGATTTTCTCGAAAGCTTGAAACCTTAATCTATAATAATAATCTATAGACTACTATCCTTAGTAATCTATTCTAGTAATCTATTGAAAACTTGAAACCCTAACCTAACAACTGATTAATCTATACTAGTAATTTGAACTTTTATTTGGTACAAATATTTTTTCTTGAATTGTCACTATAGTAAATGACACGAATGGTTTTCTGTTTATAACATACCAACTTTGAGAACACAGGAGGTTATTTCCTTAAACAACGTCACACAAGAAGATATATAATATTATGTAAGCAGATCAGTTTTACATGCCAACCTGATTTTTTCTCCAAACCACTTGAGAATATTTTGTCTCTACCTTTGCGCGAATTGCAAATTAAACTCAGGCTTTTAAACTACTTAGGTTTCCTTTCCCTTCCAAATATTTTATCATAGTTGTGTATCCATAAAACTGTTTCTGAGTAACTTATACTTTGTAAGTAATGATTAAATTATTTTATCCTTCAAGTAGCCTGTCATATATGTTTCAGAATGTATGAAGAAATCTTCCTCATTATAAAATTAGGCCTACATAGGTAAGGACTGTCTTGTCTAGGACATAAACAATTGACGCTATCTAATTAAAGTCACCTTCAAACTACGGAAAACTGTGAAGATACGTGTTCAGCATTATTGTAGAAGAAAACAATAAAACACAAAATTTAACTGATTCTATTAAGTAATTTTAGAAACAAAAGAGGCACTAAAGACCACTGTTGAAGTAACTTACAAGTTCCCTAATCTAGAGAAATCGTCCGCCATTTCCTACAATATGCATTTATTACAAATTAAAAAATATTTAGTTTTTTAAGGCCTTGAAATTTTTTATCTATATGCGGTGTTTATATATATATATATCCATCATTTTCTATAAAAGTAACTCGATGTTTCTTGCAGTAATTATTTAATTTGTGATGTTTTCAATTTGTTTCTTCTGCAAGTAGTATAATTTTGTATATTCTTTTTAACACCTGACGCACTTTTCACTGAAAAATATCAGTATCATCAGAGGTTTGTAAGTAAATTAATAACCATCGAAATAATTCTATTAATATAAGATTAACGAATAATCGAATCTGTGATTATGGCAGATTCGATTATTCGTTAATTTTATACTAACAGAATTATATCGATTGTTATTAATTTACTTAGAAACTTCTGATAATACTGATAATTTTCAGTGAAACGTGCGTCAGTTGTTAAAATGAATATACAAAATTATACTATTTGCAGAAGAAACAAATTGAAAACATATATATATATATATATATATATATATACATATATATTACATTTAATATTTATATATAAATTTACCTCAAGATGTTATTTTTCTATTTGGAACATGTTTCGGGTACTATCTTGTACCCATCCTCAGCCTTCCGGTTTTTTTGTCTGGTGAAGTACATATGTGTTGTTGGTTGACTATTATTATTGTGGCTTCACCAGACAAAAAACTGAAAGGCTGAGGATGGGTACAAGATAGTACCCGAAACATGTTCCAAATAGAAAAATAACATCTTGAGGTAAATTTATATATAAATATTAAATGTATTATATACATCAAGAAACGTACTGTAGCAGAAAGTGATTGAAATATATATATATATATATATATATATATATATATATATATTACTATAATACTTATAACTATTTTACCTCAAGATGTATTTTTTCCTTTAGGGACATGTTTCGGGAGATCCTGTTCTCCCATCTTCAACCTTCGCCATCTTGCTTCTGGTGCAGTATTTGTGTGTTGGCTTCTGGATGTTATTATGGTGGTTTGTTGGTCTTTGGTCCTTCAATGTTGCATTATTGTGTGTGGTTGTGGTATCTGTTTTTGTATTTTGTGTATTTTCGATGTTGAGTGCTTTGAATATTGTGTCATGTTTTGTATTGGTTTGTATTTGTTCTGGTATTAATTTGTTTTGTGTTTTATGTTTGTAAATCTGTAAATTTTCCCAAATGTTCATTATGGTGCCTTTGTGTGGTATATGTTTTATTAATGTTACATTGGTTATGTCTGGGATTTCATGTCCTGTGTTTATTGTATGTGTGGCTAAATTGGATTTATATATGTTTGGTTTTTTGTATGCATTTAGGTGTTCAAAATAACGTTTTTTCAGCTGTTTTTTTGTTTGTCCTATATAACATTTATTGCAATCTTGGCATTCAATTTTGTATATACCGTTGGTTGTTGTATTATCTTTGTTGTGTGAGTTATTGAGATTTTGTAATTTATTTTTATTAGTTTTGTATGCTATTTTTATATCTGTGTTTTTAAATAGTTTTGTTAGTTTTGACATTTTATTATTTATATATGTGAATGTGGCCCATTTTTTGTTGTTGTTATTATTTATGTGTTGTTCAGTTTGATTAATTCTTAATTGTTCAGTTTTTATTTTGTATTTGATTTTATTTTCTATTTTGATCATAGTATTTTTATTGTATCCATTTGCATAACCAATTTGGTATATTATGTTTCTTTCTTTGTCAGTTTCTTGTTTGTTTAGGGGTATTTTGTACATTCCGTTCAATAACGAATAAAATGCTGCCATTTTATGTTGTGGTGGGTGGTCAGAGTGGTTAGGTATAATGATGTTAGTGGAAGTTGGTTTTCTATATATTGCATATTGTATGTGTTTGTTGTATCTTGTGATGGTTATGTCTAAATAGTTGATTTTGTTATGTTTTTCTTTTTCTTCTGTGAATTGTATTTTGGGATGTATGTTATTGATTTGTTTCAGTATGTTCTCTGCATTTGTGTTTTTGTTATTTGATACATATAGTCCATCATCTACATATCTTATCCATATGCCATCTGGGTCATGTGTTTTTATGATATTTTGTATTATATAGGACAAACAAAAAAACAGCTGAAAAAACGTTATCTTGAACACCTAAATGCATACAAAAAACCAAACATATATAAATCCAATTTAGCCACACATGCAATAAACACAGGACATGAATTCCCAGACATAACCAATGTAACACTAATAAAACATATACCACACAAAGGCACCATAATGAACATTTGGGAAAATTTACAGATTTACAAACATAAAACACAAAACAAATTAATACCAGAACAAATACAAACCAATACAAAACATGACACAATATTCAAAGCACTCAACATCGAAAATACACAAAATACAAAAACAGATACCACAACCACACACAATAATGCAACATTGAAGGACCAAAGACCAACAAACCACCATAATAACATCCAGAAGCCAACACAAATACTGCACCAGAAGCAAGATGGCGAAGGTTGAAGATGGGAGAACAGGATCTCCCGAAACATGTCCCTAAAGGAAAAAATACATCTTGAGGTAAAATAGTTATAAGTATTATAGTATTATATACATCAAGAAACGGACTGTAGCAGAAAGTGATTGAAATATATATATATATATATATATATATATATATTACATTTAATATTTATAATTAAATTTACCTCAAGATGTTATTTTTATCCTTTATTGGAACATGTTTCGGGTACTATCTTGTACCCATCCTCAGCCTTTCGGTTTTTTCTCTGGTGAAGTACATATGTTTTGTTGGTTGACTATTATTATTGTGGCTTCCTGTTGGCTTCTGGTATTTCAAATTGGTTTTATTGTGTGTGTTTGTGGTGTATGTGTTAGTTTTTTGTGTATTTTCTATGTTGAGTGCTTTGAATATTGCGTCATGTTTTGTATTGATTTGTATTTGTTCAGGTATTAGTTTGTTTTCTGTTTTATGTTTGTATATCTGTAAATTTTCCACAATAATAATAGTCAACCAACAAAACATATGTACTTCACCAGACAAAAAACCGGAAGGCTGAGGATGGGTACAAGATAGTACCCGAAACATGTTCCAATACAGGATAAAAATAACATCTTGAGGTAAATTTAATTATAAATATTAAATGTATTATATATATCAAGAAACGGACTGTAGCAAAAAGTGACTAAATATATATATATATATATATGTATATTGCAACAGATCATATTTTATTATACTAATAAGGATACAGTGAGTGTGTAAAATTCACAAACAAGTGTATTATGGAGGAGATGAAAAATTATTTATTATTTTCACAAATATACTTTTTAAAGATGTATATTGTAATATAAATTGTCATGTATAGATAATAGAATATTTGTTTGTATTGTTCGATCATATAAATCGATTTACTTGGTTTCTGCATCGTCCTCCTCTCCTCTCGTCGCTCCCGTCCTGGCGTCTTCTCCTTCAGCGTCACTCCTTCCTGGTGTCCTCTTCGTCCTGGCGTCCTCTTCGTCTCATCCTCCTCTTCTACAGCGTCACTCCTTCCGGGCTTCCTCTTCGCCCTGGCGTCCTCTTCGTCTCGTCGTCCTCTTCTACAGCAGGCGGCTCCAGCGGCGATATTCCAATGAGTCTCGTTGTTATGTTTGACTGCTAACATTAATTAGGTTCTTCATAAATTGTTCACTCGCAATGATTATAAATTTCACTAGTACAGTTTATTTATATTTTATACTTTATATTTTCTTAATCTCAGGATTAATATGGGTATTAACTAATGCGGTGCGTTTAATATACACCTTCCCCGATATCTTGAAATGTCTTTAAATTCCCTAAGCGTATATCTTAACTTACACGAAAACAGCACTGTATTATATTTTAAATTTTACCTAAATATTTTACCCAGTCGGTTCTTAACGCGAAACGTCGTTACGAATTACCAAGGTTTATTTTATATATGATATTTCGACGTTCGTAGGAGACAACTCTCTTCACCGGACACAACTTCCCCTTGTAACTTCTACAGACAGACTGTGTCCATCCTAACTCTACAACATATGAATCTCACTGAATTTAGTGTATTCTGATAGGCTAAGCCCAAGTCACATGATTGATGGAACAAACAGATATACAAATTTCATGAAAAACTTTGTACAATTTAGCAAATTCTTGCATGGAAATTATCTAATTTTATTACCCTATCATTGATAAGAGTTACAATTAAGTTTTTCTTTACTTAAAAAACCATATTTCTAAAATAGTTATAAACCTCAGTGTATACACAAATTGAAGCTATTTACCATAATATTTCCTTGTCAAAATTTCACGTAAATCGGTTTACTACCACTGAAGCTATAGCGATCACAAATTATCACACCCGCACACGCGCACAAATTCACACAAAAAAATACATGGCAATATAGAACACCCTTTTGTGAATAGTTTGGTATACCCTACATGCTTATCCATTTCTAAATACAAAACTTACGACTAAAAGACAAAATATTACATAAAACATATCTAAAGAAGAAAATGCTCGCCATCCATGTGCTCTGATATAAACAGCATAGCTTCTCATCCTGTGTTCTGTTGCAGGATTAACCCCTCCACGTGTAGAAAAAAATTTGATATATGGAATACAAAATTTGTGTTTCTTCCTAACCTAAATTGACATAACTTCCTCCCAATAATCATAATCATCCAAATAATAACATAAAAAGTTCAAATATCAAAATAACTGAATACCTTCTATCAAACATTTCCCCAACTGTCACTTTGACAGCCCTATTGTAAACAAACACGCACATGGCTAGATATCAACAACCTTCCCGCACACAGATAAGCGTATCCTACTTCTGACGTCATTTGTCTAATTCTATGTATACTACAGTTCAACCATACATTTTCCCACATGATCACAATTATTCTTACTTTACACATATTTTTATACAATTTCCTACCAGTCATTCCACCTATATCCTGGCATTTTAGGTTTAATTATCTTTAACGTAACATTTTCTTAAGGATGATGCATGGAAATTCCCTATCACCCTGTTTGTATTTGGGTTTGTGACAATGTATGTATTTTTACCCACTTGTTCCGATAAAATATATGGACTGTTGTATAATCTAAAGAATTTGGCTGCATTATTATCTCCCTGTGACCTACATTTAAAGCACGCAAGAGTACCTTCTCGCCAGTTTTGAACGTTACCAGTTTGTGATCCGCATTTTTCTCCGTCCGTTCTTCAGTACACTTTTTAATGCGTCTCCTTGCATCTACCTTTTCAACAAAATTTGGAATAAGCAAATTCTGCGTTGCAATCCTCCTGATGCACCCATCCCAGACACGCTTTGGCATTTCCCCGGTTTGTAGTTCGTTAGGTGTAAATCCTGTCGTGACATTGTAATTACCGTCGATGGACGCCTCGAAAAACTCGAGATAATCCGGCCACCTACTCTGGTTGGTATTACAATAAGTGCGAAACAGACGACCTATCTCCCTGTTGACCCTTTCGGCGAGGTTGCCTTGCGGTCTCCGGATTGCTGTCAACACTGCCTGTATATTGTGTTTCTCTAATTCAGACTGCCATTCCTTGTTGGTGAATTGCTTACTCTGGTCAGATAGAATTTTCTTCACCGGACCATATTTCGGAATGTATTTATTTAATACAACATTTAATACTGCCATCGTGGTAGGTCGTCCAATTGCATATAAACATACGATCTTAGAAAATGCATCTGTGCAAACAACCAGGTTCTTCATACCCCTTGCAGCACGTGGTAGCGGACCTAAAATCGATACACAGTAGATCATTCTTATTCTTGGTAATGATGTTACCCATCTCCACATAGGTGTGTTGATTTGGGTATTTAGCTGTTTGGCATATGTGACATGTTCGCAAAAAAGACTTAACTCTCCTTGCCATGTTCAACCATACGAAGTCTTCTCTCATCGCCAAATAACATTTATAAGCTCCAGCATGAGCAAGACGTTCATGATAAGCCCACGTTAAATCTTCTACGAGATCATCAGGAACCATAATCTTCCATTGTCCGTCGATTATTTTATACTTCGGGTTGTCTTGCCTTTGTACTTGTTCACTAATTTTTCTTAATTTTGCGTCCATTTGTTGTTCAAGATTTACCAATTTCAATCTATTCTTTAAATCATCTGGTACTTAACTGCCAGAATTTGAATTTCATTCCTGGTCGCGGGAGTACTGTTCTTCGATGATGGGGGATATCTACTTAGAGTATCAGCAGTTTTATTCTCACTGGCTTTACAATATTTGATGCTGAAATCATATTCTTGGATCGCCATGATCCAACGCCATATCCGCGCATTGGCCAGTTTACAATTAAGCCTGAAAGATAAAGCCTGATTATCTGAGAGAATTTCAAAGTGTTGACCCACCAGGTAATATCTAAGCTTACTGATACAATACACAATTGCAAGAATCTCTTTTTCAAACGAAAAATAATTTCTTTCGGCACCTTTTAAAGATTTACTTGCATGTGCAATTACCTTATGTACTCATTTAATATTTCGTTGATATAATACACCACCGATCGCGTACTCTGAAGCATCACAGTTGAGAATAAAACTGCTGATACTGTGTTGTTGTGTGTTGTGTGTTGTGTGCTGTGTGTGTGTGTGTGTGTGTGTGTGTGTGTGTGTGTGTGTGTGTGTGTGTGTGTGTGTTCTGTGTTGTGTGCAACAGAACACAGGATGATAAGCTATGCTGTTTATATCAGAGCACATGGATGACGAGCAATTTCTTGTTTAGGTTTGTTTTATGTAATATTTTGTCTTTTAGTCGTACGTTTTTTATTTAGAAATGGATAAGCATGTAGGGTATACCAAACTATTCATAAAAAAGTATTCTATATTGTCATGTAGTATTCAATATATGTAATATTGTATTTTTTGTGTGAATTTGTGCGCGTGTGCGGGTGTGATAATTTGTGATCGCTATAGCTTCAGTGGTAGCAAACCGATTTACGTGAAACTTTCACAAGGAATTATTTAGGTAAATAGCTTCAATTTGTGTATACTCTGAGGTTCATACCCATTTTAGAAATATGGTTTTTAAGTAAAGAGAAACTCAATTGTAACTCTTATCAATGATAGGGTAATAAAATTAGATAAGTTCCATGCAGGAATTTGCTAAATTATACAAAGTTTTTCATAAAAATTTGTATATCTGTTGTAACGCGATAAGTTTATGACGTTAGCCCCACTGTTGGGTTCGCCAATTTGTAACGATACGTTTATAGATGTGTTCTATGTTCGTTACTTCTTTAAAGCCTCACTTTGGATTCGTCAATTTATAACGAATTTTATAAATGTTGCGGGCACTTAAATTATATACGCCGCCCGTTGGAAACGTCAATTAGTAACAAATGTATATGTATTAATTACCTTCAACCACACTGTTGTTGTTGTAATAATGTTACTGTTAATAATATATGTTGAACGGCAAATGATTTTGTAATCTGCCGCTCGCTCCCACTATACGTACCGTTTCGATGACGTCACCCACCGTTGCCAACCGTTGTGGTGTCCGCTGTGCTCTGTGAACTTATTTTTTAAATGGAACAGCAATAATAACGACGCAAATATAACGACAAACATATATCTTTGTAGGAATCATTTATTCAATAAAACATGGGTTAACTGTTTCTCGTTTCTTTTATAATAATCACAATCGTGGCAAAAATTATGTGTCTCCTTTACCAGTTGGTACTGTAGTTGTAATTCTTATTGCATTCAGACCAAAATAAAGCGTTGGTTATTATCTCTTATTAAAAATAGATCATCTCAGGGCGTATATGGTTCGGGGATTACAATTAAACAAAACATTATTCTATAAATCAAAGTACAAATTTTACAGTTCAAGGATATTACAAAGTTTAGAGTGTAATGTGCACGCCTGCAGTTGAATCGTGGCTGCTAGTTATTATAGGTTATGTCCAGTTCATGTGTTTATTAATTATTATTGAAATCAAAGGTTCTTGTGGTGTTTAAAAAAGGTGTCAAATCTCAATTCGTGTTATTAGTGAGTGTTCTTAGTGTTGGAGTGATATGGTGTCTGTAGTTTAGTTGCTTAATTTTTAAAAAGTCATGTATGCAAAAGTTGGTGTTGATGCATAATATAATAAAATGTCAAAGTCACCAAATCCTCTTCCTTATATGGTTCTTGGTCGTAGATAGCCCACGTCTGCTTCTGTCCTCCTCCCTGGTTCTTGATTCTTCTATTTCCAATGCTAGGTGTTCCTCACTTGGTTGTAATAACTCGTATTATGTGTATCTATCGGTGTTAACATATCTGAAACGTGTTTTCACAATTTATAGTTAATTATGTAAGACGTTTTGCAAACGCGTCTGTACGCTTTGACCGTTGTTAAAGAAGTCTCATTTTATTTATCCGAAATTTCTGGTTGCTATGGGTAAACTTGGAATTCAGGTTGGTTGATTCGGGTATACATTGTCATGTAATTTCATTATTTCAATGTCAAAATTTGTTCAAAACCTTTAAATTATTATAACTTTTCTGTACTGATTGGGAATTTAAAACTATTATCAACCTTATTTTGGTCTTTACATTTGACACACATAGACAATAAACATGCCTACCTTTACTTAAGAAATACAGTTGTTACAATTTTGTTATTTGAATTTTTCATAGATAGCTTAAAACGAATTATTTTGTTTCTAGATTTGTAGTGTATACTATTAACTATCAATCTGTTCATCCTTCAATATTTGTTTCATAAAATTCCTAACAGTATTATTTAAAATTTACAAAAGTTGGTTTTTACCTGGCCTATGTACTGGTGTTATCTTCATCACCATGTTTATAAACATTTTACCTTAATGTCATTTTCCATGACTGATATCTTAGTAAACATTTAACAGTTAAATTAACTTTTAACAACCATAAAAACTGTTTAACATATAACACTATCTTAACAAAACAAAAAGGATATACTATCCTACTAGTTTAATCTCATGCCCACATGGCTATGATTCTACTGAACATTTGAACAAATAAACTGCTTTTTACTTAATCCATACAATTGTTTAACTCTTAAATTTATAACCTTAACATAACTTTAACATAGCTTTAATACAACTTTAATATAGGCTTCATCCCCACTCAACAGAATATAACTTACTCTTAGTGCTTATTTTAACAATTATAACTTTTGCACCGTTCCATAACATTAATATTACCAACTCCTCTGCTTTCTTTATGCTATCGTAACACTGCTTATAAACATTTACTATATAAACTTACTATTTACACATTCATAAAAATAACATCCTTAATAACATTAGAGGATTTTTATCCTGAATACAACTATACTATTAAGCTACTATCAATTCTTACTATAATAACAATATTTTTATTACTCTTCATTTTTTTCTACTACTTCATTTGTTTATTCCATTTTTTGGTACTTTTTACCCTTAAACATAGTCATATTCCTATAGGTTTAAGGAATTGGGAATATAAACAAATATTCTCTCAATTGTCATCTAGGTATATCCTTAATATTAGCACTTGACTGGTGATACTTGTTCAAAAAACACTTGGTTTATTATTTTATCACTGGTTAGTATTGCACTGTTTGGATTCTATTTGTCACACTTATAAATAATTAATCCATCTAGTTTTGACTGTTTGATTAATTATTTGTTATCTTCTCATGTAAATATTATTTCCACTTTTGTCATGTAATCTTACATATAGTATTTTCTTAAAACTAATGTACATTAGTTTATTTATTAACTGTATTGTACTTCAGTATCGTTTTAGAATGGTTTTGTTTTTATGTTTATTCTTATTGGTTTTTATGGGTTTTTACATTTTATTGTCCACTCTCACCTTTATAGGCCTATGAGTTCTGATTTATAATTCTTGTGGTTTATCTCTATTTTGGGTTAAACTCGCACTTTGTACCTTTTCACTGTACTTTAGTGTCAATAGTGGTTATTTCATAATATTTATTTCTTTTACTCATTTCACTTTGGTGTACCCACCCTTATTAAATTGTCACTTGGTAAATCACTTACTAACTTCTATTATGCACTCTTGTTATAAAATGTTACTGTGAATAAATTATTATGTGTTGTTTTCTAGACAAACGTATGACCATTATTTATTACAATTAGTGCTATGGTTCATTGTATCTATAATAAGGTTTGTTATACATCATTCAAATCAATCACTTACTACTATTTCTCTTTACATAGTATTGTATGTTTGGGCCTATTATCCCTCAATTTGTATTTTGATTACCTTGATATTATGACACATTGAATGGAACCATTTGTTTCCTTATAGCATTGATACATAATCCGTCAGTCTTTATAATACTTATTTTGTCCTTGTTCAAAGTTCATGTCTTAATCGGGGTTGGATGTATTTTGCATCACTTTGCCTGAATCATTAATTTGGGTACGGTCAGTTGTATTACTAGTCAGTCTGAAATATTTATTCGTTCCTCTTCACTATCATCATGAAAGATATACTTCTCCTTCTTTAGCTTCTTATCCATTGTCTTTAATAAATCGGGTACGATATTAAGTGGTTTCAAATGTAATGTTACACTGTTTGTTCCATCAATCATGTGACTTGGGCTTAGCCTATCAGAATACACTAAATTCAGTGAGATTCATATGTTGTACAGTTAGGATGGACACAGTCTGTCCGTAGAAGTTGCAAGGGGAAGATGTGCCCGGTGAAGAGAGGTGTTCTCTTACGAACGTCGAAATATCATATATAAAATAAACCCTGGTAATTCTTAACGAAGTTTCGCGTTAAGAACCGACTGGGTAAAATATTTAGGTAAAATGTAAAATATAATACAGTGCTGTTTTTGTGTAAGTTAAGATATCCGCTTAGGGAATTGAAAGACACTTCAAGATATCGTGGAAGGTGTATATTAAACGCACCGCATTAGTTAATACCCATATTAATCCTGAGATTAAGAAAATATAAAGTATAAAATATAAATAAACTGTACTAGTGAAATTTATAATCATTGTGAGTGAACAATTTATGAATAACCTAATTAATATTAGCAGTCAAACATAACAACGAGACTCATTGGAATATCGCCGCTGGAGCCGCCTGCTGCAGAAGAGGACGACGAGACGAAGAGGACGCCAGGGCGAAGAGGAAGCCCGGAAGGAGTGACGCTGTAGAAGAGGAGGATGAGACGAAGAGGACGCCAGGACGAAGAGGACACCAGGAAGGAGTGACGCTGAAGAAGAAGACGCCAGGACGGGAGCGACGAGAGGAGAGGTGGACGTTGCAGAAACCAAGTAAAATCGATTTATATTATCGAACAATACAAACAATTATTCTATTATCAATACATGACAATTTATATTACAATATAGATCTTTAAAAATTATATTTGTAAAAATAATAAACAATTTTTCATCTCCTCCATAATAGACTTGTTTGTGAATTTTACACACTCACTATATCCTTATTAGTATAATAAAATTTGATCTGTTGCATAAAAATATTTGGTTAACAATAGGAGTAGTTCCTCCAGTGGCATAATACCTTGTGTAATTACGGCGATTTCAATACCTCGTCCGAAATGATGAGCTAATTTATTAACTGTCTCTGACTCTGTCAATTGTGGTTCAAGATACTTGCACGAGATATGAATTGGATTAAATAATTTTCTTTACACCCTTTTAAAATGGAATAGCTACAAAACTCTAGCTGTACGTGTATTTTTCGCTGTATTTCGCTGTTCCAGTATCTCGCCCTAAAATGTTGTACCAGATCTTAATATGTAACTATTTTATCTTGTACTACCGTGAATCACTCAGCTGCAGAGCCCTTTAATCTCCTAACTACATAGTTTATTTTATCCATCTCACTCAGAGTGTCGCCTATTGGGTCCATTTCTCGCTGGCAGTTATTCAGGAAGAGAATCGGAATTTCGGAGTCCCTGCCGAAGAATTTCAACTGTGAATTGTTTTCTTCTAAAGTTCTATAGATGAACGTGGTCTGGTTCGCCGTTGTCGAGGTATTCTGGTGTCGGGTCAGCTGTTGTTCCAGCTCCTGTATTCGCTGATCTTGTTCAGTTGCGAGCTCACTCACAGTAGATGTGTGTTGAACTACTCTTTCCTCTATTCCAGTGATTTTAGCTTCACATTCACTGATGCGAGAATTGTTCGCTTCTAAAGCGGTCTCAAAATAGCTGAGAATTATTTCTACATTTTCGCCTATACGTTTTTCGGTTGACTCAAAAAGTTGTTTATTTTGTTTAGCCTGGTCATGAACGGCTGTATAGATTCTTTTATTCTCATCGTAAAGCGATTTATTTTGTTTTCCTGCTTCGTCTTTACTAGATTTAATTTCTCCTTTAATTGTTTTATTGTCGTCAGACATTTTCTGCATATTGGCCAATAATGCCGCTAACGCATTCTGTAATTCTAGTGATTCGGCCATATTGATTATTTATTTTTATCAATTTAACAAATATAGTTAAATATAGTTATATTATAGTCTTTATTTATCCTAACGGCACTATTTAATAATATTTATTTTTATGAATTACGTCCGTTTATATGTTATTTATTATTATCATCCAGTATTTCAATTAAATGTAAACCAGCTTAATCTAACACAGATACAATTAATAATTCAATCTCCATATAGATAAATTACTACTATTGTTCCACTATCTGATAAGAGAGAGTATTCAAACTTGTATCTACACTCCCTGATAAAATAGAACAGCACTAATAAATAGTTCAATGAATTTAGTCTCTACACACTCAAAATAATATTTCTTCTTTCAAACTAATGCAAAAAAAATCGGGCCCCACGTTGGGCGTCAAATATCCTTATGCAACAGATCAAATTTTATTATACTAATAAGGATATGTTGAGTGTGTAAAATTCACAAACAAGTCTATTATGAAGGAGATGAAAAATGATTTATTATTTTCACAAATATAATTTTTAAAGATGTATATTGTAATATAAATTGTCACGTATTGATAATAGAATAATTGTTTGTATTGTTCGATAATATAAATCGATTTTACTTGGTTTCTGCAACGTCCTCCTCTCCTCTCGTCGCTCCCGTTCTGGCGTCCTCTTCTTCAGCGTCACTCCCTCCTGGTGTCCTCTTCGTCCTGGCATCCTCTTCGTCTCATCGTCCTCTTCTACAGCGTCACTCCTTCCTGGCGTCGTCTTCGTCTCGTCGTCCTCTTCTACAGCAGGCGGCTCCCGCGGCGATATTTCAGTGAGTCTCGTTGTTATGTTTGACTGCTAACATTAATTAGTTTCTTCATAAATTGTTCACCACAATGATTATAAATTTCTCTCGCATCTATTAATATTATATCAATAGGGGCCACTGGTCGCCAGAACAAAACTATAAGAAAACAAGTGTCCTTAAATATTATTAGCAAGGGTGTAGCTATGAATATGGTAATTTTAATTGTAACAGGATTGCCATTTAATATATTGGTAGGATGTGATATACTAAGGAGAAACTCAGCAAAGAGAAAGTATCGCTGTTCTCAGAAGGGATAACGTGGACGGCGGATTTAGTAGGTAGCGAGACGGTACTTCCCAGTAGTATCCACCAACAACTCCGTGAGCTAAATTAATTATATAGAAAATAAAAGATTATGTAATCAAATAATATACGATAATACAGAAGACGACATATGGGCACAGAAGATACAGGAAGTAAGGAAATTCCGATTCGGGAATACAAAGTAAATATTATCAATACAACAAACAAACAATTTAATACAAATATATTAGAAGTATCGAACAGCGTTTTCATATGAACCCGGTAAAATCTAAAACTACCAATGCAAAATTCAATTTAGAGAACCAGTAAAGTTTAACAGAATGTCCTATCCAATAGCGCATTCACTGAAAGAGGCAGTACGAGCGTATCAGTATCAGTAGTGATATTATAGAAAGTAGTCAATCTCCATTCACCAGTCCAATCGTGGCTATTCCAAAGAAAAACGGACAAGTCCGGCATTGTTTGGATGCTCGCGAGATCAATAAAATGATAATAAATGATAGAACATCGCCCGGTGAAATTGAAGACATTTTAAAGAGGTTCCACGGTACCAAGTTCATTAGTGGTACCCGTGTCATTCATGGGACACTCTGTGCTGGCGGTTACTGGCAAGTGGAGTTGCACCCACAGAGTCGCCAGTATATGGCGTTCATATTTGAAGGACGCAATTATCAATTCAAGAGACTGCCCTTCGGACTCGTGAATTCAGTAGCCACCTTTGTGGCATATATGGACCAGATACTTGGCCCAGAAGCACTCCAGTTTACAGCTGTGTACGTAGACGATCTACTCATTACCTCGGCAAACTGGGAGGAACACTGCTACCGAGTCGAACCTGTACTAGAAAAATTAGCCACTAACAATATCACCCTTAAGTTAGCAAAATCAAAATTTATTGCTAAAGGAGTCCAGTTCTTAGGATTTAATTTGAATGACCAAGGAATCTCACCATTACTAGAAAAGGTGGAAGCAATACAGAAGTTCCCTAAACCTAAGAATCGAAAACAATTACCGTCATCCTTAGGAAACTGTAATTATTATAGAAAATTTCAAAACCAATATTGCGAGCTGACAGCCAAATTCCAATATCTATTATCCTCCAGAAACAAATGGATCTGGGGTCAAGAGCAAGACGTTACTTTTCAACTAATAAAGGACAAGTTTTAGAAATAGTAGTACTTCACCATCCAAATTTTAACCAACCTTTCTTTTTAAACTGCGATGCCAGCAACATCAGTTTGGGAACAACCCTGTATCAAGAAGATGAAAATGGTCATCATTTATTGATTAGTTTCGCTAGTCGAACGTTAAATCAATGTGAAAGAAACTACAATGTAACCGAAAAGGAGTTACTTAGTGTAGTGTTTGCTTGTAGCAAATTTCGTACATATATTTTGGGTTATCCAGTAATAGTCCGGACAGACCATAAATCTATATCATATTTAAGGAGATGTAAGTTGAGTCACGGGAGACTGACCAGGTGGATACTTGCCCTGCAAGAATATGATCTACGATGGGAGTACATCCCAGGAAAAAAGAATGTTGTAGCTGACGTTTCATCACGGATTAATTTAGAAGATCAACCTTTTGAGGGAGAGAAGGAGAGTATATTCAAAATTTACAACATTATTAGAACCAGATCATATTTAGAGGCATTATTGCTGAACATCAGCATTCACCAGCAGTCTGACCAAATTTAAGCAATACCAAGGATCGATTAATAGAACAAGGTGACACTGTAGCCAAATTCTACTGTGTTAACAACGGTATATTATCTATTAAAACTTCTCTCAATCAGGAAAACTGGAAGTTTATTATCCCGACCAATATCGAAAAGACATAATAATGGACTACCATCTCCGATATGGCCATATGGGAGCCTTGAAAGTGATAAAGGCACTAGAAGAAAACTGTCACGTCCAAAAACATTAATCGAAAAGTAAGAAATTATATCAAAACTTGTCATACTTGCCAACTGGTGAAGACAAATAACGAAAAGAAGGAAGGCATTATGATACCAATCACATCGAAAAAGAAATTAGAAAAAGTATTCTTAGACATATGCGGGCCATTTCCTCGTAGTGGCGGTCGACACCGATATAAATATCTGATAACCATAATGGAACATTTCACAAAATTTATAAAACTATACCCTATTAATCGGGCAACTACTCTGAAAATCCTGGGAGTGATAACTGAACTATATATTCCAGAAATAGGAAAACACTCATCAATTATAACTGCTCATGGTACGCAATTTAAGGGGAGAAGATGGAGGAATACCTTATTATCACTTGGGGTTAAAACTAACAAAACATCGGTTTACCACCCAAGTAGCAATCCGGCAGAGAGGGTGTTAAGAGAGTTGGGAAGAATACTGAGGACGTACTGTCACCACCAACAGAAAAAATGGCAAGAATATCTGGCAGCCACGGAGGAATTCCTAAATTTAGCTCATCATCCAGCTATAGGGATTACTCCATACTCCGCCATGTACGAGAAACCCCCCGCCCCCCGAGAGATCAAAGAAATCATAGCGTTTCCTAATAATGATGAATATAAATTTGATAAAATAAAATTTTATAATAAAGTGGCAGAGGACCAGGAGAAGCGCCAAGTATCAGAAAGCAATTGGAAAAAGAGTAACATATAAAATAGGAGTAAATGTACTACTGAAAAACCGCGAATTACCAAGCACCATAAAAGTGATCACTAAGACGTCATTACTGCTATATACCGGGCCATTTATAGTCACAAGAGCTAATAACAATAACCCCTATAAAATAAAAGAGATTGTTTCAGAAAAAATCAAGGGCGTATATAATCAGGCCTCAATCAAAAAATATTACGAGGATTAGAATTAACTTAAAAATTCTAAAAGGAAAGTAAGGTCAACTTACACCAATTATTTACAGGATTTAATTTTCAATGGAAATATATTTACTAAATTCTAAGGCTAAATAAGATCAACTTATATCAATAATTTACAGGAATTAATATTGAAGTAAAAAATATATCAACAAATTCTAAAGGTAAAATAAGAACAACTTATATCAATAATATGAATAATCTAGTTTTGGAAAGGAAATATTAAAAGATTTACGAAATGCAAAATGAAGAAAAGACCACTTAAATAATATAATGTTAGTTAAATAATTTGGATGAAACCAAGAGCGAAATAATAATTTTTGAAGAAATAAAATAAAATAAAAATATCTATCATCACTACTTTAAATTTAATTATAATAAGAACAATTGGAAGAATGACTGTTGTAACGTAAAACCAGTAGAACAATTAATTAGAACCAAGATGAAAAAAAATGCTAATAATATTGATAACCAGAAGAAGATTATGCGAACAATAGAAGAAATAAAGAGAATTCAGACGAAAAAAGTTTACACCCAATAACTAGTGAAAAATATATCAGCAGAGCTTCCAACCATGAGAAAAATAAATATGTCAGCAGAGCGATAAAACATTAGAAGAATAAATAATAAGAAGAATAAATGAGATAGAAAGTATTAGCAAATCTGAGCAACCACGAAGTGAGGTATCCAAGGATGTTTTTTATTAGTTGAAAAATAGACTATTCTTGTATAATTTTTATTTAATGACTGTCTGTAGATGAATTTTAGCAGTATTATATTTTGAGCAGAGGTGATGTTCCTCTGATCTCAAAAAAGTGTAGTATGGCCAGCAGAGTATATGTAGCTACAAGTGCCTCTCTGGACTGCCCCAGCTCACGTGTTAGGGAATGAATATCCCATGGATAAAGCACTAAGTAAAGGAAAAATTAAATATAATAATAATGATATACCTCAGATAACGATAACTATCGAATAAGAATAAATTCGATGAAAAAAATTAAAACTAAAGCTCAATTACGAAGAAGCAGATATAGAAGTGGGTAGGAAGACAAAGAATATAATAACCAATAAATATCATAAGCAATTATTTCATACATACTCAACGTATGACCTGAATTAATCACTTCTGGAGGAGAGAAATCTGTAGCGTGACAGAAAATCCACCTTGTTATAATTTAAAAAAAATCATGTATAGAATACAAATAAAATGGGTTAAAGGAAAATTACTATAAAAATTAATCAAGGACCACAGTAAATTGAAATCATGGTTTCAAAAAAATAAAGTGAATTAAAAACAATCATCCAATATTTAATAAATTATAGGAAAATAGTGATAATCCAATGTATAGAGTAATTATACCCAGGTAGAATAGGAGCATGTAAGGAAATACCACAAATAAACAAACCTTCATAATAAAAGGATAACTTTTGGAAAAAACAAACACACATTATAAAAATAGAAACCCCAAAAAAGATTAAATGTCCATAAGAAAAGTACAATACAATAAAATAAGAATAAATGTAAAGTAGATGTAAGTAAAGTGTCTAGACATATGATTAACAGTGGACCAGTGCAATTTATTTTTATGATTAAAATCAACTCATGATGATCCCATTTAAGTGATATTCTTTATCTTACAAGACTATATAAAATGACTAGAAATAAGATAAGAGAATGCAGTAAATAGTGAAGTGATCAAGGTTAAATCCCTAAACTGAAACAAAAACAGCCAAAGACTGCAGAAGAATTAATTTTAATAAATAATTTAAATGAATAAACAGATGTGTTTTGTTGATGTTAACATTTCATTGAACTCAAGGCTTGAATGCTTGAGATTGAGTCTATTTTTTATATAATATCTTTATTTATGTTTTAATGATGTTCATTAAGAATAAACACTATTGTAATTAAGTAAGGGCAATTTAGTTAAGATTTTGTAAGAATTGTATGTCAGAAAGGGTATTAGCAAGCTGAAATAATAATAAGCATTGTAATTGAACTAACATAAAATATAGGCAAAATGGTAAATATCACCAAACTTATAATTAGTAAATAAGTTCATGGAATTAATTAAATTGTTGAAAATTGTTTAATGTAAATCAATAACCGTGTATAACAACTGTAACAACAGTTTGTGAAGGTATTGAAGGAATGTATAAAATATTATTAGAAAAAATGCAAGTGTAATAACACTGGAATATAAGGAAAAGCCTAAATTGAAGATAATTTTCAAAATTAGTTAACCAAATCATAAAATTACTGAGAATTAAAGAAAACGAACCATTATAATTCAATCAATGATCTTGTTCAATGATATTTAGAATCTAACAGAAATTGTAAACCATTTAATGTGGCAGGAAGTAAAATAGCTAAAGCCTACATCCAGATATATTGTAAATATGACCTTTTAAGTTAAAAAATACTATAAAGTATATCATGTGTGGTATTAAATAACGCAGAATTAAATAAGGAAATTGATGATGTAATTAGTATTTAATAAGAATAAATAATAAGCAAAATGTTATTAATCATATAATGTAAAAGTCATTTATTTAGTTCAACATATAATTAAGGCTGAAGTGACAGCTGATTAAAACAATGTGAATTTAATATTAAATCAGCCAGGACCTTTTGTATGAAGAAGAAAGAGAGTTAGTTGATTGTTAAACGTTGAGATGAACACATCGGAACGATCTCACACAAATTAAGAATTTAAAAAAGATAGGAGATATCATTTTGAACCAACTAATCCTATAAAAATAAAAAAGAACAATTTAAAAATATGAGTCATCAACACTGAATTCAAGTGAAATAAATCAAATTAGCCTATTTATGAAGATTGGAAGGCGTAACCCAGATATTAGAACAATATAAACGTTAATTCAGTATTTTATCGATACGAAATTTGCCATTGTAAAACCTTATGAACTATTGTAACAAGAACACATTTGAACACTGATTGCCGAGCCGAACAACTGATCACTAATCCAGGATAATTACACTGTTATGAAGAGAAATCAATCACTACTGCTTGGATGAGGAACACATAAAGAATCAACATTTATTTAAAGGAATTTCGTCGTGAAGACTTCTCGTACATAAGCAGCACGGGAGCGGCCATCTTTGTTGTAGCGGACCCAACCAGCTAGCTGCGGTGACGTCAGAACATCGTCCAGATTTGTTGGTTCGATAAATCTAATTTATTAATATTTTTATATTAAATATTATTTCAATTTTTATAATTAAGAACTTTTTTATTGTAAATGTTGTACTTTTCAGCTTTGCCCTTCTTTCACTATTTTAATAAGAGCTAAAAGGACCTGTAATTCAATATTAATAAATTATATAAAGAATCAGATTCGCCCTGAGATATGGGTTTTCAAGCTGTGGATTAACAGATCGATTCAAAGTCGATTAATTGCGATAAATTTAATAAATTCATATAATATTATAATTTTGAGTTTATTTCTTAGTAAAAATATATATAGAAGTAATTCAGGTAATATTTGAAACTTGGACTCCCAGAAAAGAAGAGAAGAACATTGCGAAGGAAATAAATAATCACTGAAATAAATAATAAATAAATTAAAAAAAATTTTATTTTCAAACAAAATTTTTCTTACCAAGTGATATTATAATTTTTGTAACCCCGAAACTCAAACCCGAAAAAGTGGTTTTGTTACAAAATTGACGCCAACAACGTGTGGCATAAAAATAAACATATACAGAAGAAATTTTGTTTTGTTACAATGTGCTCTGATATAAACAGCATAGCTTATCATCCTGTGTTCTGTTGCTATATATATATATATATATATATATATATATATATATATATATATATATACATGTGGAAGTACTTGTCAATACATAAATATTTATTTATATCTGGTATCTATCTGCAGAAACCACTTACGCCACTTATGCAAATATGCATAATTTTTAGCTCATGCTATAGCTTATTTTGGAAACATAGCTCACAAGCTTAATAAGAAGGGTCCACCATTTTCAATGGGTTGATAATATGCAATAATTACATACAGCTTGAAAAATTTATATTCTGAATTAAATTCCTAATAAAATGAAGGTATAGGGCTAAAATTAAATTTTTTATTATACTAATTGTAAATTTTAGCTCTGTACTATTTTGAAAAATAATTTATTTTTAATTTTTTTTATATTGCACTTTACGATTTTGATTAAAATTTGTTCTTATATAATACGTAGCATACATTTTCTCTTAATATTTTTACAATTTGTGGCCCCCCGATTTTAATCGCGATATGAAAGTATGAAAAGTGTCGCGAAAATTAAAGTATCCAAAATATGAAAGTATCCAAAACTGAAAACACTATCTAGATTTTGTTAAAATCACTTGTCATTGATACCAGTAGAGGGAAAGTGAGCGTATGAGAACACTTCCGGGTTCCAGTTGAAAACACTACCGGGTTCCAGTTCATGACGTCATAGAGGCACTGGCAGCTGGTGTCCGAGCTGTCCATGTGACGTCACTGTTTTGTGTGTGTGTGTGTGTGTGTGTGTGTATGTGTGTGTATGTGTGACTGAAACACTTCCGTGTTCCAGTTCATGACATCACACAGAGGCTCAAGTCGCTGGCGTCCGTATGGCTAAAACCTGTTTCAAGACGTCACGGAGGCCGCGGTTTCTGCATGTCCAAAATTTGGTAGCCGAAAACAATGTGTAGCGGATGGGGGTACCCGGAATTCGGCGGTTGCCCGGAGAGGCGATGTCATCGGGTACCGTTACTCGAAATTTTGGGGGTATCGGTTACCGTTACCCGAAATGTTTAAATCAACGGATGGGGGTACCCGAAATTTGCATGACAGAGGCCCTGGCAGCTGGTGTCCGAATGTTAAAACACTTCCGCGTTCTGGTTTATTTTGATGTAACAAAATAATCGTTCTCTCTCGAAATTTTTTTAATGTCAGAATTTTGGTACCCTAAATGATTAAAACAACGGATGGGGGTACCCGAAATTTGTGGGTACGCCCACATGACGACGACGTAGAGGGCGTGATGTCTGAAATGTTTAAATCAACGGATGGGGGTACCCGAAATTTTCGGTGTCTGAAATTTAGTACCCGAAATGTTTAAATCAACGGATGGGGTTACCCGAAATTTTTGGTGTCCGAATTTTGACACCCGAAATGTTTAAATCAACGGATGGGGGGGGGGGTACACCCTAAAACAAGTCCTGTATGTCTAAACTCTGGACGGGGAGGAGAAACCGTTACGCGAAATTGATCGGTTAAAATTTGGGACAATAGGTACCTGACGGGTTCCGAAATTTGGTGATTAATGACATCCCGACGCGGTTCCTCCGGTACTCAAAACCGGATATTGTATTATTATAATGTTTATATTGTGTTAATATAAAACAGATGCATCGATTTGAATACTGTTTAGAAAACATATATTCTTATCATGCGTTACTAAAATTGTTAACTGAATAAATATATTTACTCCTGTGACGATTCTCCTGTAAACCAGTCAAACAGCATCTAAGCTGGTACAAGCGGTGTGTGTGTGAAACACTACCACGTTCCGTTAATGTATTCAAAGAGGAACTGATAGCTGGCGTCCGTGTTTTATAAAGCTCTGTGTGTGTGTGTGTGTGTGTGTGTGTGTGTGTGTGTGTGTGTGTGCGTGTGTGTGTGGTTTATTGTCAGACGTTGAGCTGTCTCAGGCAAGTTGTTGTAAGATGTAGCGCTATAAAAACCGGTTTCTGCTACATTCCATGCTGCTGAGCGTATGAGAACACTTCCGGGTTCCAGTTGAAAACACTACCGGGTTCCAGTTCATGACGTCATAGAGGCACTGGCAGCTGGTGTCCGAGCTGTCCATGTGACGTCACTGTTTTGTGTGTGTGTGTGTGTGTGTGTGTGTATGTGTGTGTATGTGTGACTGAAACACTTCCGTGTTCCAGTTCATGACATCACACAGAGGCTCAAGTCGCTGGCGTCCGTATGGCTAAAACCTGTTTCAAGACGTCACGGAGGCCGCGGTTTCTGCATGTCCAAAATTTGGTAGCCGAAAACAATGTGTAGCGGATGGGGGTACCCGGAATTCGGCGGTTGCCCGGAGAGGCGATGTCATCGGGTACCGTTACTCGAAATTTTGGGGGTATCGGTTACCGTTACCCGAAATGTTTAAATCAACGGATGGGGGTACCCGAAATTTGCATGACAGAGGCCCTGGCAGCTGGTGTCCGAATGTTAAAACACTTCCGCGTTCTGGTTTATTTTGATGTAACAAAATAATCGTTCTCTCTCGAAATTTTTTTAATGTCAGAATTTTGGTACCCTAAATGATTAAAACAACGGATGGGGGTACCCGAAATTTGTGGGTACGCCCACATGACGACGACGTAGAGGGCGTGATGTCTGAAATGTTTAAATCAACGGATGGGGGTACCCGAAATTTTCGGTGTCTGAAATTTAGTACCCGAAATGTTTAAATCAACGGATGGGGTTACCCGAAATTTTTGGTGTCCGAATTTTGACACCCGAAATGTTTAAATCAACGGATGGGGGGGGTACACCCTAAAACAAGTCCTGTATGTCTAAACTCTGGACGGGGAGGAGAAACCGTTACGCGAAATTGATCGGTTAAAATTTGGGACAATAGGTACCTGACGGGTTCCGAAATTTGGTGATTAATGACATCCCGACGCGGTTCCTCCGGTACTCAAAACCGGATATTGTATTATTATAATGTTTATATTGTGTTAATATAAAACAGATGCATCGATTTGAATACTGTTTAGAAAACATATATTCTTATCATGCGTTACTAAAATTGTTAACTGAATAAATATATTTACTCCTGTGACGATTCTCCTGTAAACCAGTCAAACAGCATCTAAGCTGGTACAAGCGGTGTGTGTGTGAAACACTACCACGTTCCGTTAATGTATTCAAAGAGGAACTGATAGCTGGCGTCCGTGTTTTATAAAGCTCTGTGTGTGTGTGTGTGTGTGTGTGTGTGTGTGTGTGTGTGTGTGTGTGTGTGTGTGGTTTATTGTCAGACGTTGAGCTGTCTCAGGCAAGTTGTTGTAAGATGTAGCGCTATAAAAACCGGTTTCTGCTACATTCCATGCTGCTGAGCGTATGAGAACACTTCCGGGTTCCAGTTGAAAACACTACCGGGTTCCAGTTCATGACGTCATAGAGGCACTGGCAGCTGGTGTCCGAGCTGTCCATGTGACGTCACTGTTTTGTGTGTGTGTGTGTGTGTGTGTGTATGTGTGTGTATGTGTGACTGAAACACTTCCGTGTTCCAGTTCATGACATCACACAGAGGCTCAAGTCGCTGGCGTCCGTATGGCTAAAACCTGTTTCAAGACGTCACGGAGGCCGCGGTTTCTGCATGTCCAAAATTTGGTAGCCGAAAACAATGTGTAGCGGATGGGGGTACCCGGAATTCGGCGGTTGCCCGGAGAGGCGATGTCATCGGGTACCGTTACTCGAAATTTTGGGGGTATCGGTTACCGTTACCCGAAATGTTTAAATCAACGGATGGGGGTACCCGAAATTTGCATGACAGAGGCCCTGGCAGCTGGTGTCCGAATGTTAAAACACTTCCGCGTTCTGGTTTATTTTGATGTAACAAAATAATCGTTCTCTCTCGAAATTTTTTTAATGTCAGAATTTTGGTACCCTAAATGATTAAAACAACGGATGGGGGTACCCGAAATTTGTGGGTACGCCCACATGACGACGACGTAGAGGGCGTGATGTCTGAAATGTTTAAATCAACGGATGGGGGTACCCGAAATTTTCGGTGTCTGAAATTTAGTACCCGATATGTTTAAATCAACGGATGGGGTTACCCGAAATTTTTGGTGTTCGAATTTTGACACCCGAAATGTTGAAATCAACGGATGGGGGGGGGTACCTGAAATCTCTTGGTGTCCGAAATTTAACACCCGAAATGTTTAAATCAACGGATGGGGGTACCCGACATGACGCATGTGTTCGACTGCGAGGCGAAACAGTTGTTTTCCGCAAAAAATAAATTATGGCCCCTCCGGGATTTGAACCCGGGACCTCCGGTACTCCAAACCGGCATGCATCCACTACACCAAGGGGCCGTTGTCGTTTAACTGTAATTATTTTTGTACTTATACTTCTCGTCTCTTACTTGCAACTATGAGGTGGACGAGTGATATCTACTGTTGTCCTATGTGTAAAACCATAAAAGCACAATATAAGTTTATTTATTATTAAAAATAAATAAACATTTTTTATACTTTTATTTTTTACCTCTCATCCTCTTCCTAGCGGCCAGAGGCGAATGAGAGACCGCTACGCTTTTTTTAACGTGGTTTCCCCAACTTTACAGATTCGTAAAGCAGGCCTACTCCACGTTATCTATCGCTGTACTATTAACTAATACAGTGGTAGATAATGATAAGATACACTATGCAATGCTAAGTCAATGTATAAAAGCAGTACATATATTTTTTATTTATTTACTTTATTTTTATTTTTTTATTTTTTTATCGGGTGTATATGTTGTTCATACATGATGCGTATTCACATTTGCTGTACCGTAATGAGTAATTTTCACACCCATGCTGGTCCTTGACGAGTTTACAGGTATATCTACCGTGCCAGTGACCCGTCTCGAACTACCAGGACTACGTTTATGAGTATGTCTACCGCGACAGTGACGTAGTCAAGGTTAACACTCACGCACACACTACGGTACCTAATTCTACGTTTATGGACATTTCTGTCACGTAGCATTCACACTAACACCATGATGAAAACATGTTCACAACCGACTATATTTTATTTCGTTGCCGCAACCATTCTGCATAAAACAAAGCTTTGCGCAATGCACAGTGTAAGGGGGGAGTGGTAACGGGTTGACGATGAGGAACAGGACATTGTATGATGGGTACAAAGGATCTAGGAACTACAGGTGCTTGAATATCGTTTAAGTCAATCACCTCACCATGGTGATACAACTGTCGTAAGAAATTTGCCTTCTCAAACCCTTTTGTATAGACAACAGAACTGTCTGAAAAAAAGTCTGCAACGATGCGTACCATATTGTTGTACGGCACATTACCATCGTTCCACCGAATTCTGTGATAATGTGTTTCCAACCAGTCATTGATTTTTTGAAATTTCAGGTGCAGTCGTGCACGTTCGTACGGTGGAGCGAACAACACGATAACAAAACGTCCGGTTGTTATATCAACTGCAAACGAACTCTTTGATTACATATTCATTTTTGTCACCACGAAACGCTTCAAACTCGGCAATAACCGTCCGATTCAAGTTCATTTTTCCGAGTGACACTTGTTCGCATCGAATACGTTAATTTTTTCAAATTCCCCCTCTACTTTTCCTTCCAATACCAGTTCATCGTAAAGACGATCAAATGTTAGCTGTTGGTCATGACGACTGCTTTCCAATCGAAAAAACGAGGGGAAAAATAAGGATGGTGGTACATAACACCCCTTGGCTACTACCTGATTAATGTACGACTTGAAGTGATCTTGATCATAAAACAAGCGAACAAGATATTTCTTTAGTACTGTTAATAAACAACCAAAACGGATCCACTCGGGTTCTGTGAAAACAAATTTTTCGGTCTTACTACCTTTAATCCGAACAAACGTTTTCCCAAAGTTACGACTGATCATCACACTCTTCTTCCTTTCACGGTTTTCACCTTCTTCGTGCAATAACATACTGGATAGTAGCTGTTCACGAAAGATCAACAAGTAATTCCACTCAGAAAAGTCAAGTAATATACGTTTCTTTTTTCCGTTTGTAAACAAAACACCCGGTTCATAGTTGAGTTCGTTAAACAGTCCGACGGTAACGAACTTAGTGTAAGAGTTAATAGGATATGCAAGAGATAAGTAAACGTTACACTCACAATGCCTGCTGCTGCTGCTGCCGCCGCTACCACAGTCACCTTCCATCGTTGAGACGGACTGATCTTGTTACAAGCTAGAGATCGCTAATACCTATCTTTATAAACTGGTAGAGGGGAGAACAAGTTTTTTATGACAAACGATGAACAGTATTCGACAACGCTGTGTACTGTACTATCCTATCGTGAATAATCAAAGCGTAAGCGGTGGTTTTATCTGGAAAATTGTTACTGGATTCAAATTCTAAACGCACATCAACGGCAGACGACTTGATTGGTTCTTCTTGTCTGGAACAATCGATGACAAACAACGGTGCTTTCGTTATAAATTCATTAGGTTTCAAAAGAGGCGTTCTGTTGCGACGGTCGTAGTATGATGTTTGAAAACGTGTATACATGTCGTAGAACAGTGCGTAACGTTTTTTTTCGATATCCTGGTTCAGGTTATCGTACGGATAGTATTTATCGTTCAGAAATAGCTTGACATTCGTTAAATTGCAGTGATCAAATTCCGACGCGTTTTTCGCTATATTGTTCTTTCTGTCCGTCTGAAATATCAGTATCACATACCGTGGTTTTTCCAACTGTGACGATGTCTTCAAGGTCCACGAATGTCGATTTGTCGTCGGTAGAACGGGATACTCGTGCAATTCCCAACTGCGGAACGGCATCACCAGTTCATGATCCTCCTCGATATGCTCCAATAGCGGTATTCGGTACTTGTTTGACACGCGCACATAGGGCATCTTCCAGTATACTTTGTTTATTACGAGATTACCGTTTGCAGTTGCACCTGATTCTTTTAGCACCATTGCGTTCTGATCGGTAGAGGTACGCAACAGAATCAATTCTTGCTTAACGTTCAGCATGATGCGTGTATAGTCTTCGTTGAAACCGAGTAGCATTTGTAACGGAAGACAAAACGTAAAATCACCGGTACTCTCGTGTACTGTCAACGACTCATCGGTTGTCGTCACCCATCCTGCATTGATTAGATGCTTTCTTTCATGCTCATTGCTCGATAGTAACAATTTCACAGTGCTCGTAATTCCAACGTTTTTCGTACGATCTACTTCCACACCGCACACTTCGTAACGGATCTCCTCAAACAAGAAAGCCATTGCATTGTTGATTAATTTCACGTTCAACGCTGTGTCGGTAGCGTTAACCTTGGTCAATGTTCCTTCGATGTACAGAAAACTCTCCGCCGGTAAAGTGAAAACATCCTGTTGTTGGATGGGTATACGTATTTCATCGTTGTTACCGTATCGGGTGGAAGCATACGGTGTGTGCGTACGATATTCGAACTCAACGATTCTGTTATCGAAAGCCGCTCCTCGTTCGATAGCTAGAATTTCACCCGACATTATTTTAATCGTATAATTTGAATCCAAGTGAAAGTAAGAAACGCTTGTTCCTTGATGTCAATCGCTTCAACGTTGAACACCGACTACCATGTTTCTTTCGTACACACTCCCTTTTTACAGGTGACGTTTGTCCGAAATACAATCCCATATTTTCAGATGCAGTCGTATCGTGATAACTTCACCGCGAAAATCGACTAAATCCCCGTCCTGATCAACGAGAGACAAAATTATGTTGTCAACGCGTTGTACGTTTACCGGTAAGTATATTACGTTTGTCGGTGTTTCAACTATTTTGAAACCTGGTGCCACGGTCGGATAAAACGAATGCAACGTGTGCTGGTCCTGGCCGTCCTTGTACGCACCCTGTACGATATTACTCCGTACGTGAACGGTGTTAACTTTGATTATGTCGACGGGTACGTTCGACTCGTGTGTTATATACGCTTCCAGCTGCTGATTCTCCTTGAATCCTAACATACTTGCAATGGTATTCGGTGTATGCGAAAAGTCGATGACATGCTTACAGTAAATTTCACACTTTAATGTGTTGTTGTTTGGACGTAAACTGATTGTTCTCTCGCCTAACTGTTTCTGCAGATACGTTTCGATATCACTGATTTCGTAGGTGCCGGTAGGAAACTTGATGACGGACCACTGATCCTTGGAAATTTTTACTGGAAATGCATTATTTTTTCCTTCAGTAACGTTTGGTATTGAATTATACGATGTAAAATCCAATAGTCCAACGTACCATTCACCGTATAACTCGAGAGGTGGGAAAAAGTTACACACGAGATTCGCAGCGTCGGTACCCGTCACGGTAACCGTTAACGACGACATGCTGAAGTTTACTGATCAGAAGACGATAAAAAGTCTAAACATAAATGACCGCAGATGACCGTGTTAGGAGGTTGCTTCCGTTCATAGTTGTAACGAACGTCGGTTGTATCACCAAAATATTGCATCAGCTCGAGAGGTGGACGTAAATTACCGAACCCGTCAAAATAGTGTACTCGATTTCCACGCTTCTTGTAACATACCCAGTGGGTTCCCGGTCCGCTCTCGTCGTCCAAATTTACGATGACGCTTTCGTTCTTCCACGGCGCTGTATCCGGTAATGCGTTACGCATGTAAACACCTCTAAAATACGGTATGTTTAGCTTTTTTGCGTATACACGTAATTCATTTTCGGACAACGGGCGGAGCGGTATGTGAATTAGTTTTTTCGGTACGGACGTAGATACAATCCGGACGCAGTTCTCTTCTTTTTCCTAGCGGTTCGGACAGTTCTCTTCCTCCTCTTCTTAATCCCACCACCAGCACCACGACCACGACTACTCACATTCTTTTTATTTTTACGACGTCGACCGCTTCCTATTGCTGATTTTGCTTTCATAGTCGCTGCAACTGCTGTCGCATAAGCTCGTTCGCTAATACCCGAATCCAACGCCTTTACCCGTTCCCACGCTTTTTCCGCGAGTTTACGATCTGCAATACGTCTACTTTCGTTGTCTTTGTATTGAGCGTAAGCGATGTCGTGTTCGCGACAGGCTTCGTCTAATTGGTTGATTCCGCGATCACCACGCGCTAATCTTTCTTCAAGTTTCGTGCCCGGTCCACAGAATCTGTAACCCGGCAGATGTAATTCGACAGGTAGTGCGTCCACCGCTCGATTGATAACTGACGAAACAACGGACGGTACAACGTTTCTAAGCACGTTTCCGACGCCCCACCCCTTTTTCCTCTTAACGTTGTTGTTCATCGTAAACCGATCTCCAGCCTTTCTCTTCTGTGTTTTTATCGTATTCATCTATTAACCTTTTTATTTCCTTCGTGTCGAGTTTCCACTCGTCTTCTGAACTACGTGGCTTAGACAATTTCAATAAGTAGTAATCCAGTTGATACTGAAATGTTTTAACGACCTTATACATCTCGCTCTTTACGTATCGTCTCACGTCATTTAATTGTTGTAAGTTAACAGCATCGCTCTCTGCAAAACCATCCGCTACGTCTGATATTCTCTTTTCCGCTGCTTTGAAAACACCATCTTCGCCCAAGCTAACGGTGTTCTGCAACATGTATTTTACGTTAACCGCGTCATCTGCAAAAATCGGTGAACTCACTCCTGACAACCAGCTCTGCCCAAACAAATAGCTGTTCGATACTTTTTTAATGACGTTCGAGTCTACGTAGTTTTTGTTGACCGCATCGGTCGCTAGTTCCGGACTTCGAACGTTGATTACCCATCGATCTCGTGCATCGATGACCTCACCTCTCTCTTGACTCGAGTGTTGTATACAGTTGTCATCAACGTAATATTTGTTGACTACGTCTTTAACGTCTACAGGAGTATCAACATTTTTCAATCTACACCCTTTAACGTCCACGCTTTTACGTTCATCATCGAGTAGCAGACAATGTGTTTGCATATAAGTCAGGGATACAGCATCCTTTCCTGCATCCGGTTCGTTCAGATTGCGGATCTTTTTGTTTTCAACATCTATATGCCCATCATTCGTAATCTTAAATCCTACAGTATCGCGTAATTGTCTTTTTGTTTCACGTCGCACGCTCACGGCGCTTTGATGTCTACCGAACTTGTCCACAACCATTGTACGACTGCACGCTACAAATGATGTGCTAAGCGTTTTAAGTAACGACACTGTGGTGACCATCGCGTGTGTAACACAATCGGATCGTCACCCTCTTTCCAACGAAAGATTTCTATACCGCAAAATGAACATCGAACCCTGTCAATTTCATTTGTGTAATGAAAGCCTGCGGCAACCATAGCGGTCGGACTGATGAAATACACAGGCCATGATGTAAAGGTTTTCAGTCTCTCGTTTTCGACTTCAAAGTCAGGTGTCAAATCTAATCCGCACATGTCGACAGTGTTGACAACAATGAGTTGTTACACCGACGTTCATAAAATTTATACGATAATGTTGGCTTCACGTAATTCCTCTACTACTGAGATGATTTCGTTGTCGTGTCCGGTGTGACCGGTGCGTTTTGAACTTACCAGCAGTCTCAACCGTTCAACCAGTTCGTTGGGATCGTTCCAATGTACGTAATCGATACCACGTCCGCTGCGTGGTGGGAACAATCGAGCGATTATCTCTCTGTACTTTAAACCTTTGTTTGTATTTACTTTAGCACCGGGTAAATAATAACGTTTATAAGCGTTAGTGTCCGACAATATAGACCTGTACGCTGCTAAATCGTTTTCATCGTAGACGCTCTTGTCGGGTTCTTTCATAAACATAAGTTCGTAGAGGCCCGGTGTGCCTCTGTATCGTTTTCCAGCTATGTAGAAGCTATCGTCTTGATTGGTCTCTAACACCGAATTGCCTACCATCCATTTATCTTCAACGTTACGAACACCGTATGTATGATCCATCTTCTTATCTCGATCATCAGACAACGCGAGCAGTAAGTATTTCCTCGCGAGCGGACCTTCGACAGACTGTTCAACGTATTCTTGTGCTTCGTGTCGACCTTCGGGTGTTGATAAAAACTCTTCAAGAGTTACGTTCGGTGTTTCGACATCAGGCGTTTGTGCCAACACTTCCGTTCTGAGGAAACGAGGTTGTGATGGTGTTTTCGTCTCAACAGCTGCCTTCGTATCTTCATCTTCAACTTTTATTTTTTTTTTAATTTTATCACTGGAGTCATTCAACTTTTCCGAAATCTGGGTTAACGGTTCCAAAAGAGGTTTGTACTTTCTCGTTAACGCTTCATCGCTCTCTCTGATGTCATGTTTCAACGCGCGATACTTTTGTCTTATGTTATCGCTAATTGCATCGATTTCATGTGTCAGTTGCTTGTCATCCATCTTGACACTGATGACTTTCTTGCACAAACTATTCTATTTATGTATAAAACGATCGAAACCCACTCTGTATCTACCTGCGTTTATCGGTGAGTCCTTGTTGATGACTATGAATCCGTAACGATCCTTCCACGCTTCGGCGCACATCGCTTTGAACTCTTCGTATTTCATATCTGTGTTAACGTGATCGTTATAAACGTGACGTAAATTGAGATCATCTTGTCTGAACAAAACCAAGAAATTGGCATTATCACGCACCAGTTGCTTTGGCACCAGACTATACGTTTGGCAAAGGTACAAAGTGTCCACACCGCTATGCCGTCCCATAGCGAAATATTTTCGTATGTTATTCTGCCGTTCACATACCACATCATCGAACAACATGATTGAATTAGGTACAATTTCGTGCGGAGGTGGTACTTTATCGTTTTCACTGTATGTGAAGTACGTCATTCCTTCGTCAGCGAGAGTATTAAAAATGTCTTCCAACATACGATATTTTGGTTGAAATAACGATTTGGAGAACACGTACAGGTTCTGAAATCGCAGTCCGTTTGAATCGAATAACATGTTAAAGGCAACGTTTGACTTCCCGCTACATGATCCGCCGCACACGATACATCGAACTGTGTTTGGAAACAGTGGACTGTGTTTATTATATGCAACTTCACCGTTGTACTTAGCAGAGTCTACGTTCTTAACATTTAACTTTAACGATTGTTGTTCAATCTTCATCTTAACTCATTTACGTTCGGTTAAATACTGTGGTAATGTTATTATATCAGATCATTTTTATGTATCCACGAATCGTGTTTACCATCAAAGCCGAGCCAGCGCACTCGCACGCGATCACCTTTACGTTGTAATATTTTCTCAACGAGATACACATCACCAACGCTGGTTTTACTCAATTCTTGTTCATAAAACCCACCTTTTACAACGTCACCCGTGTGATCTTTCAACAAGTACGTAACCGGTACGGTTGGCTGAACTCTGTGCACTGTATATATCTCGTTCGTCCAGTTTGGTGTATAACCTTTAGCGAATGTGATTTTGTATTTACTGATACGCACTCGATCGCCTATTTTAAACTTATGTTTCTTGCTCACTTTCCGCGGTACGGTATTTTTTCTTATTCGTTCCAACACAATTTGCTCGTTGCTCTTGTCGACTTGTCGCGGCTTCATCTCTATAGTTCTATGCACTCTGTCGTTGTAGTCCATCACCAATTTAGGCAAAAGCGACAACCACCGATAATGGCCTTGCTCGCTGAACGCGCGGTACATGTTCGTTTTCAACGTACGATTAAATCGCTCTACGATGGACGCTTTCTTCTCGCTATACGTTGAATAGTGTTTGACGTTGTATCTCTTTAGTAAAGCTTGTACGGTAGTGTTAAAGTACTCTTTCCCCTTATCCGTTTGCAGGTATTTCATTTTATTTTTTACAATTATTGGTTCGAGAGCATGTGCTACTTCAACACCCGATTTAGTTTTTAAGGGAATCGCATATGCATACTTGCTAAATGCGTTTATTACCGTCATTAGATATTTGTACCCCTTGTTCAACTTGGCATGCGGTATCATTTCCACCAAATCCGCTTGGTAGAGATCGTGTAACCCCTTCACCTCCACCGCACGTCTGGGAAAGTTCCTTCTCACCGGTCTGTGCAATTCTTTTGCAATAGTTTTGCGTACGTTTTCCATATCGCCACCCGAAACGCGAATCGCAAAATTTTGGTACGAGATATACCGTTACGTTTTCACTGAACCTCACCGACTTCATCGTTGTTACTGACAGTGTGTTGCTCCTGCAAGCGAGTCTTATATCAACGTATATCGAACGCATAATTTATAACGGATTTTCTCGCTTGCTGAATTATCTCGCGTCTGGGTTGACAGAGTTTATAATGACCGTACGCCAGTGTTGTTTCACCGTCATCCAAGACATATCGTTTGTCATCGTATGGTGACAGCGATAATTTTGTAAGCTTTCTTGTGTATATGTTATGTTTTTCGCTTTGGATAGTCTGCGCCGTAGTATAAGTTTGAGAAGTGGTCTTTACACATTGCTTATAAAGTTGATGTTTCAACTGTGTAGCTATCGCGGAACGTGGCACACCTTTCGCTACCTTTTTCTCTTTATCGTTTGCCGTAACGAATGAATAACATTTTGCGCGCAACCCGACAAATTCAAGTATCGGTATTCCATTTGTTTCGTCTTTAAAAGTACCCAACTTTTTCTTGTTTGTTTCACTATAGCACGGATGTGCCTTAGGGTACTCCGACGTGTCAAAGAGTTCGAGATGCTCCTCCATGTCTTTGTACACATCGTCGGTGCGAATGTCGTACAACAGAGAGTCAGTGTCCGTCATACATAGACGTGCACGTGACCCGTACGTATTCATCGTGAATCCGTAATGGAACCGATACATAATCAGCTTACTAATATCCAATACACTGAACCCAACGTACAAAGGTCGGTTCAGTGTAATGGATATTTTTTTCATCGTGAGACCTACCAGGTCCTCGTTATAGATGAAAAAATGTTGTAGCCTGGGGTTAGCGGTTAGTTTGTGAAGTTTCTTCTCGTTTGGAACTAACTTGAAATCGATTCGCTTCCGTACGTTTTCCAACGATTTTCCGTACGGTGCGTTATTCATTAACTTAAAAAAGTCTTTTTCAAAGGTGTTTCTGGCTTCCTTTCGTCACTCCGTATTAAAATCGATGAAAGGTTTCAACCATAGGCACTGTGTGAATGCTAACACACGATGAATCGCTTTCAACTCCATTCCTAGTTCGAGGTAGAGTTTCAATGTTCTGTAATGAACAATGTATTTTGTCTTGTCCTCGAGGGACGTTATCAGTTTCTCTACCTTACCGTTACTACACACAAAGTCTTTTAACAGCTTCATGCGATAGCAGTACGTTGAAAGCATACTGTCCGTAATAGTACACTTTTCGGGTGCTAAAGGGTAGTCACTGTGTAAGTCGTGTAGGTAATGTGGATACCCCAGATCGACTTCCAGGATATAACCGGTGTCATCATCGTCACGTAACGTGTGCACGTTCAACGTATCGATCTCTGTACGTTCCAACCATCGAAAACCTGACAGTGGTAAAGGCTGTGTCATAGCCGTTCCGTACAGGTTGGTACAATCGAGGTAGAGTAAATAGTTATGCGGCTTGCTTGCGTCATAATCGGGAATGTACGGGTTGTTGGCCTTGGAGTACCGATTAGAAATTGCTGCTAAGCCGCCACGGATACCTCTTTCGATGTACAGGTGTACGTCTATATCGCGGAGTAACTCTAACCTAACTCCTGTCATTTTCAGCATCGCGTTCCACGCTAAACCGGCGGTGGTAAAAACGTTACACGGATCGAGTTCGTAGTACTGCAGGCTCATGTTTCGAAAGTTTTCAAATACATCTGCAAGCAGTAGTACATCCGTTTTTAAATAAAGGTCATGATAATCACCGAACGATTGCATGTCGAAAGCCGACCAAACCGCTCGAGCGTGCGCGTAATCTTCTTCGTTTATATCCGACTCTGTCAACCCGTTGTAAAAATGTTCGCGGTCCGGTAACTGCCTCTCGTCAAATTTTGAATCGTCCGTAACGTATTCGTAAGGGTACACGCCTTTACGCAACAGTAAATTAACATTACGCGTGTAAAATTGATTAAGGATTTTAAATTTATCCGCGGATAAGTTGGAGACGAGTTTTTCAAGTGACGCGTTCATGAACCGCAGAGAATCGAGAAACCGGAGCTGACCGAGTGTAACGGAGATGTAACGTTCGCTTGTAGTAGCGATACACGTTATTTCATCTTCCTTGTACTTTCCGAAACCTTGCATCAAATGATGCGAGTCATAGCCACTTAAATTATGGAAAAAAACCGGAACGTGTGTTGGTATTTTGTAATTTATATTACACGCATTGTGAGCAGCGCCTAAATAGTTTCCCGTTATGTGACAATGGTTTCGAACCGTGTCATCCGTTAACGCCTTCTTGCACAGATGACAGTGCGTAGCGTTTCGGAATGACCGTTCATCGGCCGCTGTCATTTGGATCGGTTTATTAAACTTTCTATCGAGTCGTTGAACGTCGACTAAAAGCACACGAAGGAACGTGTCCACCACGTCTTTACCGCGGTATATTACAGGTTCCTTCACGGCGTTTCCCATCCAGTCAACTATCACATAGCAGAAACTGGCTGGTATATGATGTGCCACGTTTTTACCGGTGGTCGGAACAATAAACGATTCGAAGTCAGCGTATACCGTATAAGGTACGCGGTGACAAAGTGAAAAGTTTTTAAAATACATCCACTTTTCGTTCTCGTCAGGAAGTTTTACTTTCTGTACTGCATGCTGAGAACAGTTGCGTTCGTGTTCTTCAACTCGTTTTCGCGCCGCGTTAGTATCTTTATTGTCCGAAAATCGGTGTAGACAGTAGTTGCAGTAAAACGAAGCGCCGTTTCGTTTTGACAACAACGAAAGCATACGCGAAAGGTTCCGTATGAGGCAGTAGTGAGTAGTGTTCGCGTCGGACAGTAGCAGTAGGTTGACGTGGTACTTTCGACCGCGGTGTTCAGTAATACGTAAAGGATATACCTCGCCTTCGTAGCCAAAAACGTTAACGGATATGTTTTCGTCTAATTTTTCAAAACGTTTTATCTTATTGACTGCGACGGGATAAGGTATGTCCTTCATGTTTATTTCTTCTTCGTACGGAAGGTAATGGCTAACGCGATGTGGGTTACACGCGATCGGGTGTATACAGGCGAGCACAGACCACAAGAAACACTTTTCATCTCCTAATTTTTTCACATTAATAATTCCTTTCCTACTGTGCGACAATTTCGATGGTGTAGGTAGAAAGCTCGACCCCACAAGAGGATTGTATTTTGTAATATTTATTTCCACCGACTCGACACCATTTTCGACCCACCCGCTTCCGTCACGCGTGAATTTGTCAACGGATTCCATTATTTTCTCGCTAGCTATCGAATACTGTTCATCGATATCGTCATACTGTGACTTAAGTTCTGTACGCGATCTGAATACCGCATTACAATAAATATTTTCGGTGTTTATTAATTTTTTAAAAGATACACGAACTGCTAAATACCATTTTATATAATTATTTAATGCTACGGCTTCGCTACAAATCTTATCAACAATCGTGTGTTTGTAATCTAATAATACTGTTTGTGTGTTTAGTGTATTGTCAAGTATCATAAATTTTATAGTAATTACATTACCATTGATAGCACGGTGTTCGCTGCTGCTGCCGCTGCCGCTGCTGCTGCTGTTGTCGGTCATTGCGAAAGGAGTGAGGCCGGCTTCGCGTCGTCGGTTCCCTATATAGACAGTCCGGTAACCGGTGACTCTGTCGCCGCGCGCCCTTGACCGATCGGCCTCGCGAGGAGCAGCGGTGCGGGGTAGGTAGTCGTCCGGTCGTGACCGACGACGCGCGTTGCGGTGGGTGTGGTGGGGTGGGGAGTGCGGTGTAGGAAGCCGACCTCCGTGACCGATGCGGTGCGGGGTGCGGGGTAAAGGTGTGGGATGGCGGTGCGGGGTAGGGAGCTAGGTTGCAGCCGGTGTCCGTGACCGAGAGGTAGGCGAGGTGCGGAGTACAGGATGCCGGCGACCTTGGCCGAAGCGCGCTCGTTGAGTCGCCTCGCGCGGGATGTAGGGTGCGGGGTACGGGGGGCTGGGTTGTACGACCGGTCGTGACCGAAAGCAGATGGTGGCCCGAGACGACGCAGGGTGGGGTGCGGGGTGACCGTGACCGACGGACTCGAGTGGGGTGGGGGGGGGGGTTAACCCGGTCGTTGCGGAGCGACAGACAAAGTAATTGAACAAAATATGTAGGCGAGGTGCGGGGTGGTGGCGAGGCTCTGGGTGCGGTGTGGTGGTGCGGTGTGGGGGTGCGGGGTATAATGTCATCGTCCGGTCGTGACCGAAAGCAGATGGTGGCCCGTGACGACGCGGGGTGGGGTAGGAAGCAAAATTATAGCCGTTACCGTTGCGGTGGAGGTGCGGGGTAGGGTGTCGTGACCGAAGGAGATGACGCTTTAGAAGGAAGGAACGTGGTCGGGGGAAACAGAATAAATACGCCAGTGTTTCCCTGTGCAGTCATCAGTACTCGCCATGGAAGGAATCGTTGCGAACGCGAAGACAGTTGAAAATTTTTACCAAAAAGAGACTTGTCAAGTCTTTCTTTAGGAGTAAAGTATCATATAATTCACATGAAATTTGTGAAAACGAAATTCGGGGAGTCAGTTGTGGTAGATTTGGAAGATACCGGAGCCTGTCCTCAGCCGGAGGATAAACTTTTCTATGTATACCTACCTAAAAGATGGTGTGACGTATTTACAGAGGAGCAATTGAAAGCTGTGAAGCCTTGTGTCCTATCACTATGCGTAACCTCACACACTCCGCTGGCGAACGAGAAAGTGAGCGTGCAGTTGGATATTGATTATGTGAGTATGATATTTCAGTACCACTAATAATTACTTATACAGAAGTGGTTATGTATTAATTTTTTCTCTTTTTTTCCAGACCAAATAAACGAGAACAGGATTGATTTATTATAATAATAATAGTAATAATAACATTAATAGTAAAATGTTTTTAAATGATGAAGTAGACTTCTCTATTTTTTTGTCGTTTTTTAATGTTAACTATTCATTTTCAGAGAAAGAACAAGGTGTTGCTTGGATCTAATATTGTAGAAAAACTTTTAAACAGAGAAATAAATGGTAATAATAGATTATATTGTCAATGCAACATGATTAAATTCGATTATAATTTTAGAAATAATCGTAAGACACTGAGTAGATGGATATCAATACGAAACGAAAAGAATATTTACAAAATGAAAGTATTTATTCGTAATGAGTTTTTCAAACTCTTCAAAACATCAATTAGTTATTGTAACAACCATAATATTGAATATCTTCAAATAAAAGATTTGCTAATTGCTAAAACAAAGCTGGTTAATCAGATATACTATATGATGTATAATTTTACTGGTACAGCGTATACCTCGCTAGTAAAAAAATATGAGTGGTCAAGGCATGACTCTAGCGGATGTCCGCTTCGTAACCGTTGTCGCGTCTGTTGTTATCTAAGATATCAAAATGACTTTAATTCAGAATACATGTTTTTTTAATACCACACTAACTATCATTTGATGTGTCTACATTCTTTTGTATTTGATCAAGTATTATTAATTGTAGGAAATTATATTCTGTTTTTAATTATTAAAAAACGTATGTGGTTTATAACATAAAAAGTTGAGATAAACAATCATTAAAGTGTTAATTAAATTTTTATGTGTAATTAAATTTTTTAAAAGATTTCTCTCATAGTTACAGAAACCTTGTTTCGATGTTATGTGTTTGTGCGAATGCGAGGGAGATGTATGTCGTTCACCACCATATGGTGACCACTGTAACATTCTGAGTGCTTGTGAGTGGAGAGAATTTACACTCTGAAGAACAATTGTTTTAAAAAATTATTTTGACGAAAAAATGTAATTGGTTAAGGCATAATTCCACTGGATGTGCGCTTTATAAGCGTTGTTACCACTGTTATTATCTAAAATACTAAAAAGAGTTGAATTCAAGGTTTTGGTGTACCATTTTACACATGTAGTTAACACCATATTAATTATCATTTGATGTGTGTCTACATTCAGTATGTTATTATTAATATATTACACATCAACATTGTAATATTGTATGTTATTAATTATTATTATTATTGTTAGACATATAAGGCTTGTTTTGGTTGTAGTAAATGTAATTATTATTTTGTTAATTATATGTGTGTGTGTGTATGTGTGTATATATATATATATATATATATATATAGAGAGAGAGAGAGAGAGAGAGAACCTTCAAGGCTGCAAAAGAGAGAGAAAGCGAGAGAGAAAAAAGATTATTTTGTATAATTATGTAAATATATATATATATATAGATAAAGTGTCTATTTTGTTTAGTTATGTACATAGAGAGAGCGCGTATAATTTGCTCAATTATAATTGTCTTGTGAATAGAGAACGTGTGTGTGTAGAGACAGAAAAAAATTATAGCTTATGATTTGATTGTAAAAGCTTTCGATATTATTAAAACTTATATATATAAACCATAACCTACGTTATTTTTATTATTATACCACTTATACAAAACAATTATTCCTATCATTCTTGAATAAGCGCAAAAGCAGTTGAGATGTAGCAGCATGGAATGTAGCAGAAACCGGTTTTTATAGCGCTACATCTTACAACAACTTGCCTGAGACAGCTCAACGTCTGACAATAAACCACACACACACACACACACACACACACACACACACACACACAGAGCTTTATAAAACACGGACGCCAGCTATCAGTTCCTCTTTGAATACATTAACGGAACGTGGTAGTGTTTCACACACACACACCGCTTGTACCAGCTTAGATGCTGTTTGACTGGTTTACAGGAGAATCGTCACAGGAGTAAATATATTTATTCAGTTAACAATTTTAGTAACGCATGATAAGAATATATGTTTTCTAAACAGTATTCAAATCGATGCATCTGTTTTATATTAACACAATATAAACATTATAATAATACAATATCCGGTTTTGAGTACCGGAGGAACCGCGTCGGGATGTCATTAATCACCAAATTTCGGAACCCGTCAGGTACCTATTGTCCCAAATTTTAACCGATCAATTTCGCGTAACGGTTTCTCCTCCCCGTCCAGAGTTTAGACATACAGGACTTGTTTTAGGGTGTACCCCCCCCCCCCCATCCGTTGATTTAAACATTTCGGGTGTCAAAATTCGGACACCAAAAATTTCGGGTAACCCCATCCGTTGATTTAAACATTTCGGGTACTAAATTTCAGGCACCGAAAATTTCGGGTACCCCCATCCGTTGATTTAAACATTTCAGACATCACGCCCTCTACGTCGTCGTCATGTGGGCGTACCCACAAATTTCGGGTACCCCCATCCGTTGTTTTAATCATTTAGGGTACCAAAATTCTGACATTAAAAAAATTTCGAGAGAGAACGATTATTTTGTTACATCAAAATAAACCAGAACGCGGAAGTGTTTTAACATTCGGACACCAGCTGCCAGGGCCTCTGTCATGCAAATTTCGGGTACCCCCATCAGTTGATTTAAACATTTCGGGTAACGGTAACCGATACCCCCAAAATTTCGAGTAACGGTACCCGATGACATCGCCTCTCCGGGCAACCGCCGAATTCCGGGTACCCCCATCCGCTACACATTGTTTTCGGCTACCAAATTTTGGACATGCAGAAACCGCGGCCTCCGTGACGTCTTGAAACAGGTTTTAGCCATACGGACGCCAGCGACTTGAGCCTCTGTGTGATGTCATGAACTGGAACACGGAAGTGTTTCAGTCACACATACACACACATACACACACACACACACACACACAAAACAGTGACGTCACATGGACAGCTCGGACACCAGCTGCCAGTGCCTCTATGACGTCATGAACTGGAACCCGGTAGTGTTTTCAACTGGAACCCGGAAGTGTTCTCATACGCTCACTTTCCCTCTACTGATACCAAAAATTAACCACACCCTGTTCTTGAAATTGTTTTTACACATGTTTCTATTTTTGGGAAATCAACTTGTAAAACAAGAGAAAACTACGCAGTAATAGTAAAAACGAATGATAGGTTTCGCGAAAATTGGTTGTTCCAATCGAAAGGTATCGTAAGGCCTCCCCGAACAGGCAGATACGTAGACGGCAGACAAGCAAGCGTGAAACGGTCGAGTTAAAACTGAGAATCAGCCTTGTGCATTATATTCAAGTAGATAGGCCTATATACTGGAAACTCTAAGCAGTAGGAAAATTTCAGAGGCAAATAAAACTGTTGTTACGATGACCATAAACGGATAACCTAAAACTGCTTTAAAAGAAAGCATTGAATATTGAACTGTCCAAGACGAAATAAGTTTCCTAGATAACAATCGCTCAGAATGATCACCGTTGTGTAAGAGAGCGTCATTCTACGCGTTTCTTGCCTATCCTATCGTAACAAGACTAGCGTCTGTGTCAAGATCGTATATTCACGTAGCTTCTAAGCTCTTTTAATTACGTAAATTATGTCTGAATGCAGCCAGAAATATGGAAAATTATTTTAGAAACGCTGCGGGATCTATGTAAGCAACAGATGCCGGCATAATCAGTTAGTTACACTTGGCCGCTTACGTAATTCTCATTCTTACAAATAAGGTTGGATATACTGCGAACAGAAAGCAGATCAACAAAACGTGCTTTCAACACTCTCCATGCAGAAATGATACAGTACAGCAACCCCCATGACTCGATACTCTAGTTAGAACATTAATGCTGAGGTATCGGGATATTGAAACTTCAATTGCCTCGTAAGGGGCTCTGCCCTTCAGCTTCAAACTGAAACCATTCGTCATAATGATTTGTTTGGTGGCTTTTTCCTTCCTCATTAGTTGTGGAAAGGCGTTGATCTGCTTTGTAAAATGCTACTGAGTATAACCATTTCCGAGATCGTCGAATGACTTTCCATAATTGATGCAAGTGGTCACTACAGCATTGTTGATGACCCCCATTATCGGTTTGCACACTTACCGCATGCGTCGGTATATTTCAACATGTTATCCAATTGCTTGTTGACTTTCAACACTATGCGTCAAGTACGGGTTGAATCGGCGTGCAACATTCTCCGTTGCTGGCGACTGGTTACACATTTTTATTACTTTAAAATGTATTTAGTTACATTTCTTAATTTCCCATCACTTGTTTTCGTTTTTCATTTAAATTTCCTCTACTGTTGGTTGCGTTCATTATGTCAATAGTCCGACTTTGTTAAAAACATTAATAGTACATGAAACATAGATATTATTCAGCGACTTCTCAATTTGCTGAAACGGCGATGGGCTCTATATAAGTTACATATTTTAATTCGTATATTTATCAATTTTCGTCGTATCGGATAAATAAAGGCTTAAATTGTAGACAATTAAAAATTGAAGAATGCGTATTTTTATTTTTCCGATAAACGGATTATTTTTTAATTGTCACGCAAACAGCGCATCCCCAAAATTGCAATATATTTCAAAATCTCGAAAAATACCTACTTTTTAAAAATTCATATCTCCCTCAATGTTTGTCATAGAAAGTCGTATAAAAAACCAAAATGCGCGGAATTTCATAAACTACCACTTTTATTTAAAATATATTTAATAAAAATAACCATTAAAAAGTTATTTCCCCAAATTTTAGTACGTAGGCTTTCACGGCCGGTATTACTATAAATACTTACAGTATTTATAAGTACTATACATACTTAATAAGTATAAATACTTATAGTATTTATAGTGCCGGTGTCACTATAAGTATTTATTTCCCCAAAACCGTATTTTCACCCCTCCCAAACCTTATAAAATTACCCCTCGGTGCAATTTCGCTCTGCACTCTTTAAATTCATAGAATATAAGCTACAGTCTACCTTATTCAGTCAAAAATGTACCGGGCAATTTTATTTCCTAAAAAACCTTTTTTTGTCTACTTTCCTGTACTATAACATGTTAAGAGAAAAATGAAAATTTATTTTAAAAAGATGCTATATGTTACTTATAATATTATATATGTGTGTGCGTGCGTGCGCGCGTGCGTGCGTTCGCGCCTGTAGTTAATACATTTAACCGTATATACTGTCTATTTGAAGGCATAACGGTTGGAATACAATCAAACCTGTGGTTCGGTGTTATCAAGTCATAACTGGGTAAGCAGGTTACTTTGACAATCGTGATAATTAACCATTACTTCTTTTGGCGATGAAGTTTTGTTTTTCATCTTACAAACGTACGAGTGTATTACTAAAAAGTGTTGCCGTACGCATAGAACGCTTAATACAACATTTAATACAGATAGCGGTTAGTACGGTATGTAGTTTTAACAGTATGATGATTTAAATTGGATCTTAATTGTATCTCATAAGGTTTACCAGGGCCTATTTACTTATGACACATAATCTTACGTCAACGGATTAGGGATTGTGTGGATTGAGAGTAACTTTTTACGGTCACAACGTCAAAGTTGTCTGCCTACACAGTTTCCACTTGATAACACCATGTTATCTGTGCATATCGTATGGCGCTTTAGTGTTTGTTATTTTGTTAATATGGATTCGTGAAATAGCTATTGGGATAAGCATTTCAACACATATTTCTAATCTTGCCTGCAGTCATTATAATTATGTTTGTTTTTGAGCATATGAAATTTGTAAGTTAATAGTAGTATTTGTAACCTATTGTAATACTAATCTTATTAGCCCATCATCGTCATCAGTATCACCATCGTCGTCTTTGGCGTCAGGGGAGCTACAAAACAGTTTCAAACTATCCTGCTGAACTGAGGCCTCGCCAGTCGCTGATTTTGTACATAACTTCAGAGTGTCTGAAACTCGCAGCTTTAGCTTTCCCTACCTATCCCTTTTCATCCAGATTTTACAAACAGGGGCGCTTTACTAAATGCGAGGATCTCACCTTAACAACACGACTAGTATATTTAAACCGTCCCATCACTGTTCTTTGGTTACAGTTACGTCGTGTAAGGTTGTAAATGATTCAACGCAACTCTAGCGTGTGAGTAAAACTTGTTCTCAGTAGCACACCCGTGCATCATTCCCAGAATGGAGTGTATGTAAAGACAAGCAACATTAAACTGGAGTACCGTAGCAGCCAACAATAGCTACACACTTATAGTACGTAGTGCTGTGAATGATTAATCGCCAGGTACACACTGCGTAGCCACAATGTTGGATTTTGTAGTAAAACTTTACTTTCTCACATATAATTTAGACTGATTGTTTAAACATAAAAATATAATGTTGTGCAATTGTAACTTAATTACGTGCTACATCTAATATATTCATGTTATTTCTCTAGTAAGTAACCCATGTTTTTACAAATCACAGGCTAGGACGCAGACACGTTTTACGGCGTCGCCCGAATTCAGAATTTGTTATTGATAACCATTGTAACATTTTTAACACAAAAAACAAACGTAAACAACAATTGATTAAAAATGTACAACACTCATTAATATAACAAACAATAAATAGGCCTACTACTTAATCAAACACTGTGGACATAAACAGCAGAATCCAACAATTACAGATAACCACATACTGACCACTATAACCACTATTACCGGCAAGTAATAGCAACACGTTTTATCGCTTCTATTGGCAGTGCGCCAACTGACTGTCGCAAGGCGGCGTTTCGCTACGTCCAGCTGGTAGAGATTACATATTAAAAGTCATTATATTGAGAAATAAAGCCGCACAACAACTTCAGAAATGCAAAAACATTACCGGTTGCGACGTTGCTCCCAGCTGGTGATATGACAAAATCTCACAATGCCACTACGCCCCTTAACTACTGCTCAGTTTAGCGTGCGTGTGTGTGTGGGGGGGGGGTAATTGTTATTGACAATTATAGATAATGTTTAACAATGGTAAGGCGCAGAATTAGTAAGTTTTGTTCATCTTTACGTATAATATGGAGGTTATCGTTTAATATTGCTTCAAGACTTAAATAAACGCTAAAATTAGAACAGAGGATTAAAGTAAAAAACTTCTAAAAGAGATCTATACTAATGTATATTTAAAAAATTTATTTGTAATAAAATGGGCTCAGTCATAGTCTACAATTTCCAAGATGAAAACTCAAACTGTATTGGTGTTTATAATACGAGTCAAAACATTACGAGAGTTTTACCACAAGTAAAGTAATAAACAATGAAACGTTTAACTACTGTAATTTACTCCGGTGACAGCAATGCTGTTATAAAACAGATTTAGCTAGGCCAGGGCTAGCTTTTATGTAGCAAGCACGGCTCTAGAATTCTGCAATAATATTTGCCAGTAACTTTTCCGGTTGCTGGGAGACGTGCTTTAGAAGGTGCAGCGGGAATGAGCAGTGCCACTTGCATCAAGAATATTTCTGCTAACACATCACATGTATAGTTGTGTATAAACTACACCTGTTATAGCATCTGAGTACACGCTAGTGGTGAAAAAAGTAGAACTGCACAAGCGAAAGGAACATTTTTCAAGACATGCTCTCTTCTGGCGTCAAGAAACGTGTACTTGTTATTTAACAAGCCTTTATTCAAATGATATAAACATAAGGCTTAAGAACCTGGACACTAAGAAAGTTAGAAATTAATTGTCTGAACGCTTTTTAGATGTCGTGGTAAAAGAGGCTATTATAAATACCGCCGACGGAAAAAGTGAGTGATAGTGAGGTATTTGTAAAGAGTAAAAGAATAAAGAATTTTAGCAGCCACTGAGAAAAGGGGATTCAGAGTAATTAGCCTCATAATATGCTATTTAAAATTGTTCACCACCTTCAGTGAGGGAATAATATTGAAACACGTACAGAGAGAGTAAAGCGAAGACATCTGCATATAGACTGAATCAAAGAATGAAGAACTGACTTAATTCAAGATTTCTTCTGACGTCCAGAAACTAGTACCCAAAGTCTAGTCCCCAGACAGCATTAAATTTACCGTCTAACAAAGAGTGACTAATGATGAGGTATTGAAAAGAAGAAAAAAAGAAGTAACACTTTATACAACAAATGTGGAAAGGAATATCGGTGTGGTCAGTCTCTTACTCTACATACTATAATAATGGTTGAGTGGCTCCTACTGAACTGTTCAACATTGTTCACCACACTGATCCAGGAAATATTTGAAACACGTACTGAGAGAGTAATGCAAAGCCATCTGCATATCCATGAAATCAGAGTATGAACATTGACTTAGGTCAAGTGATACCTTCTAAATACTGCAGTTCCACTAACCTTTAGATTCAGGAGAAGAAGGAGAAGAAACGTTTTCTGTACGCTAATGGTATATGCAACATGTGATTTAATAAAACTTCCACATACTCTAATTGTGCCTTTTCTGATAATTACAATTTCAAAAAACCGAAAGTTAGTTTTCTATGAGTGATAAGTTTGTTACTAGACTAGGAGTTGTAGTTAATAAATGAAATGACTAAGTTTATTGAACTCAAAGGAAATTACGTTAAAAATAAATTTAAACGATGGTCAAAATGTATTTTTCGTTCAGGTCGAGAAATTTCTGAAGTAGCCACAAAACATTTATTGAACTCTAATTACTTCCATATTCCTTAAGGAATGGAAGTATGGTGATGGCAAAAAAAATCGTGTTCGAGATTATTGCAGATTCTGATTCTACTACACTCAAAACATGAAAAAAAGTCGTTTTCCGAAAAGTGTCTGTGTGTGTGTCTGTCTGTGTGTCTGTCCGTAGATTTTTTTTCTACGGCAAACGATAACTGCCGCAAATTCAAACAGAATCAAATAATTTTTGCTTACAGCCCTGATTTGTAGAGTACTCACGACCTATTGTTTTTGGTGAAGATCGGTTGAGGGAAAGGGGTAGTTTACCTGCAACGGTTTTTTTTTATCAAGGGAATTATTTTCTTTGGCAAACGATAACAGCCGCAAAATCAAACAGAATCAAATAATGTTTCGCATACAGCCCTGAATTATAGAGTTCTCAAGACCTATTGTTTTTGGTGAAGATCGGTTAAGGGAAAGGGGTAGTTTACCTGTAACGTTTTATGTTTTAACAAGGGTATTTCCTATGGCAAACGATAACAGCCGCAAATTCAAACAGAATCAAATAATTTTCTGCATACAGCCTTAATTTGTAGAGCACTCAAGACCTATTGTTTTTGGTGAAGATCGGTTGAGGGGAAGGGGTAGTTTACCTGCAACGTTTTTTATCAAGCGTATTTTCTATGGCAAACGATAACAGCCGCAAATTCAAACAGAATCAAATAATTTTTTGCATTCGTCAGTGAATTGTAGATGACTCAAGCCCTTTAGATTTTGGTGATGATCGGTTAAGGGGAAGGGGTAGTTTACCTGCAACCTTTTACGTTTTAACAAGAGTAAAGTACTTGAAAATTTATTTAAACTTTTTGAAACAATGGTAATTGTTGAAAATAAAATAATTTTGTTGCCAGGTAACAAAAATAAAGTCATTTTGATTATAAAATATAAATATTTACAACAAGAAAAGAATTTTCAGTTTTTAAAATTTAAATATATTTTTATAAAACAATGGGTTCTTCATTGAGGTGGGGACCATGTCACTCACTCCATCTCAAGCCTCTCCCATTTTGCAGAAAAAGAGGACCCTGTCAAGGCTGATACTTTGACGACAGTGACAGGGCTTCCACCAAATTCAGCAGAGTGACAGGTAGGCCCAACTCTGATTGGCTCCTCAGATTTCCCCAGCGTTAGTAGGTTCTATGAAAATATTTTATTTCAAAAATGATTTTAAATATAAATCTTAGATATGTTTTATAAATCTCATGTTTTATGTTTTAACATGGGTAATTTTTTATATGACGAACCATAACTGCCGTAAATTCAAACAGAATCAAATAATTTTTTACATATGTGCCTGAGCTATAGAGAACTCAATGTCTGTTGATTGTGGTGAAGATCGGTTACGGGGAAAGGGCAGTTTACCTGAAACATTTTTTGTTGTAATATGAGTAAAGTACTTAATTTTGATAAAGTATCCTGATAAGATCTTAATAATCCACTGTAGAAACGTAGATGAAATATCTATAAATGAAGAGGCTAGTTGAACGGGCTGGGGGTAATTTTCTATAAATCGAAATTATAGTTGAAGGGGGAGGGGATAATTTTTTTTTATATGTGTACTACGTTATTGGCAACAAAGAAGTATTTTTTTGTTAAAATTCCTTCCCTGGCTGTTTGGCTGAAATGATTTTAAATATAAATCTTAGAATATGGAAGTCATGTATGGTTCTCCATACCGATATTTTTAAAATTGCTGTCTAAAAAAGTTTGGAAAATGTATACAAATTTTGTAAAATATTACGGTATTTATACAGAAATAATAAATATGGAATTTTCTTAATGAAAATTTTGTACAAACACAATTTTTGTTGTACAATATTACTAATATCACAGGTGTACCAAATATCATTTCAAAAATCTTAAATGGTTAAATGTATAAATATGATTGAAATCGAGTAACAGAATCTTATTTGTTATTTTTTGTAATAAATTATTATTAGAAAGAATGCTTAGTTGCTTTAGCCTTATATATATTGGACCGCGTAAACTGTATAAGCTAGATAATCTTAACTTTAAAATATAAAATTCTCCGTTACATTTTCTTTTGCTTCGTAGAGTTTGCGTTGAAAGGTGTTAAGTTATTTAAGATGCAATCATACCTTATAGAATAGAAAACTTTATTTAAGACGTATATTCTAGTACGTTTAAGAACTTTTGATTTAAGATTAATAAGGATAATTTAAGGTTTGGGAAAGTTGTTATTTAAGATGCAGTCATACCTTATGGAATAGAAAACTTAATTTTAGACGTATATTTTAATACGTTTGGGAACATAACAAAACTGTAAACATTAATTCATTGATGCGTTTCAATATACACTTTTGTTTTTATAACAGGATCAGTAACTGTAAAAGAAAAATAAAAGACATTTACTTAAGAGACAATAGTGATTACTGTAACACAGCAGAGAAAAACAAAGTGACAAAGTTGATCACTGCACTATAAATCGATGTATCGACTGTAAAGTAGCCGCAGTCGAAACCCGTTTCATTGTGCGCACACTGAACTAACCACTCTTGCACTAATGTTTCACCTTGCTTAAAATGGTTGTCATAGTAAACGTTTTGTATCATTCCGTGGATGTCACAAAGGTGGGACGTAATGATGCCCATTATCCACACAGGCAATACGATGTAAACGACAACGTCTATTACCGTCGCAATCAAAAACACCGATTTCTGAATACTGACGTTTATTATCAAGTGAAAAGTCGTAATAAAAACTGTTAACAAAAACGCAAATAAATAATAATGTTTATAACAGCACTTCACGTCAAAATATAAGTTAAAAATAACGTTATTAGCAATCCGTAAACTTTTTATTTGTCTTCGCCTGTCGGCGGCGTTAATTCTTCTCTTCACTGTCCACGCTACGTTTCGACCTCCAGAAGTATTTAAGCTTGCAATAGCCGCCCGGAAAAACATTAATTTTTGTTTTATTGTGAACATAACAAAAAACACATAAGCGTGGAGAGTGTTTACTGAAGAGCTTAATGTAAACTTCATTACCACTTCGCTTACAGAACGAAACTCGGTGCTAATATCTGGATGCAAGTTATTGAAATATGTGCTCCCAAAAATGATGTTGTCCTGTACTGCCCGTATGAATGTAATTATACACATAAAACTGCAACAGAATAGTACTTCTTTTATGTTAGACAAGGTGACACCGAGTGATTCAAGTCTCTCGTTAATGGCATCGATTTTACTAAACATGTTTTTCATAACGTCTTTGGCAGTCAGCATCTTGACTCGATAGTATGTTAGAATCATCGTGGACGCTGTGTCCACAATTAGGAACATGACGCTAATAAAAGACGTGGGCGTTGTTAAAAATTTCAAAATAAGCTGTACTGTACAAAATATCAAGTGTAATGCGGTCACTATGAAACAGTAAATATTTATCGAGTTGTTGATTGTTTTGTGGCCGGAAACCTCCAGTGCAGAGAAACCGAACACTGTCAAAAATATCGATGCCGGCAACAAAGGATTGTCAACCTTGTACTCCATTTACAATAAACTGATTACTGTCTAGTCTGTGTATGAATTTGGGCTGTGCCTTCTCGTAATGCCTTGACTGGAGTCACAAATGATGTTTGATGGCCATCATTTGTAAGTGTAATGCTGCATGAATAATACAAACTGATCAAAACAATATTAACAAACACACGTGTTACTGTTGTTGACATTATGCGGTCAATTTAATGGGAATAAGAAAATCCAATTTACAGAACTCAGTTTGTTGAGGTGCCACCAAAATAGAGAGCAATTTTATAAACTGACTTTTTAAATTTTTATAATTTTTGCTGAAAGACTTGTGAAAGACTTATATCTCTCACTCACACGCAGATTACATGTATGAACATAACTTATTTGTTTTTGTATACTCATGCGGACGAAAATCTGCATAAACGATTTTCGTATTTCAAGTATTGTGATACATAGTCACTAGGAAAGACCAGTATACTGACGTCAGGTTTTTATGGTCAAACCAGAATATAGGGAAACAGATTTGACTGTACGGACGCACACAAACACAGCCACACTCACATCAATACGTACTAAGTTGATGTTTATAAATACTAGAACAATAATACTTATATTCGTCGTTTATATTGTAATAAAATAAATAATATTAGATTGTTGTGTTTTTATGATAAGAGATTGTGAAGTATGAGACTCCGATGTAATCAAGCCCCACTGTTTGGGCTAGCCAATTTGTAATAAAATAAGTAAATTGTAATGTAATATGTTTAATTGGTGTGTAACTGGTGTGGCTCTCGACGTCTTACTGGCCTGAAACACTTCCTTAAGTTTCCCAGCTGGTCGAGTCTCAATGGTATTTATTATATGTTGTATTAAGTTAAATGTTAAGCATAACAGAATTATCACCTTAAAATTTAACTTAATACAACATTAATAAAGAAGAACTATCAATAGTGAGTGAGAAAAAATAAATGGTTAAAAAATAAAGTAAGAAGCTGATCATTATAGTCGATAAAATATTAATAAAATTAAACTGAATAACAAAGAAAACTCTTGTTCCATATATAAAAGAAACCACCTATATAAAACCCCAGTACAACAGCAGTATACCCAGTAGATTGAGGAGCAGTAAATGAGAAGACAATAGTACAAAGCAAACAAAATATTAAGAAGGGGAAATTTATTAAATTAAGAAGCAGAAAACCTCAAGATACAAAACCAATAACCAATTAATAAGGAACTGTAAATGAGAAAGTGAATGAAATCGAATAATCAAGTAAGATTCATTGAATTCATAATATAAGGACATTAAACCACAAGATAAGGAAATACTTATATAATAAGAAGGAAGAGACAAAATATGTCAAGATTCCTAAAAAGGAATATAGAGACAAGGAATGCTATTCACTAAAATATTATGAAGGATGAATATACCAATTTTTACATAATTAAAACCAAAGATAAATGTCAGACCAAATAACTCAAGTTAGAGGATACAATGCAATTAAAATAAATTGTAAACTAAATGTAAACCTAATTTAAGAACCGAGTAAAAACAAACCAAAAGACTGCCAATAGTGTAGAAACCAACCAAAAACTGACAAAGATTACGGTAGTGTAGCTGATGGTAAAAGTAATCAGGCGATTGGTCGTATCATTTAACCCGTTGGGCCTCTTCCAATCACTCAAGTTTCTCGACCTCAACCTAGCACATCGTTTTCTGTTAGTCAAAGAAAAATTATCGGTTTCCAAAATTAAATATGCGTATAACGGAACGTCAAAGAAGTAGCAAGAAATGCAACGCAGCAGTTATTATATCCACCTCTTACGAGATAAAACGTTTCCAAGAAAAAGTAAAAAAAAACAAAATGAGTTTAAACGATAAAAAGGAAAATAGAAGCTCAAGAAAGACAGAGCAAGAAATCAATAAGAATAAAACCTAAAGCCAAAAAGGGAAAACTTTGTATCTCTAACAATTAAACTGCTGTCATTTCTAAGCGGAAGCTTTTGTCGAAGATTCTGAGAAAGATGAAGATAATGACACAGAGTGCTTATATTGTATTGGACCGTATTCAAAATCAAAGTCGAACGAAAGAGGGATCGTCTTTGTGCTCTGGATGCCTTAAGTGGGCACACGAAGATTGTGCTGGCTGGGTCGAGGAAGATGATTTTTTTGTGTAAACACTCAACTCAATAATTTGTTTTGTAATTTCATGTAGAATTTTTTTTGTGAAAGTACAAGTTATAATTTGGTGATATATGTAATACATTTGTGGAAAGTAAATCTACATTGATCCATTACCCGTGGTGGGTAGAGTGGCCAGACTGACTACTTTACACGACTAGGTAGGGTAAAGTGGCTATGTATGATACTTTGTAAAAATGTATTACACAGTATTACGTTGAACTAGTGCAAAAGCATGTTTACATGTTTCAGATTTGAATTAAATTTTGGAAAAATTTTAGTTTAATATATTTAAATAATTTCTCCATATTACACGCTAAGAGGAAAAATTAATTTTTGATTAGGGTGCCCATTTTACCCGAAGTCATCTAATAAATCTGCAAGACTTTCTACTAATATTAAGAATGTAGCCAAATTTGTATTTTTAAAGATAACTTAACAAAAGATAGATCAGAGGCACCAAAAATAATGAGAAAAATTTCTTTTCAAAGTGAATTTTAGTTTGTCTTACTACAATTTTCAAGTCCAGAGGTGATAAACAAGGTACCAAACAACAAGGAAATATATAAAACTCTAGTAGGGCTCAATTCATTCTTATCACTTACTCACTTACTTATAGCTGCGCGACAATCCGTTACTGAGTCAAGGCCTCCTCTAACAGCCTCAGCCAGGTGTCCCGGCCAAGTGTAGCTGTTCTCCATTTCCGAGTCCCAAGGATATGGCGCGCATCATAATTCACACCCTCTGTTAGCGTAGTTCAGGCATACCAACTCTCCTGGTGCCATAGATCTGTTCTGTTCTGAGCACCTTTCTGGGTATTTCATTCTACCCTATTCTGATCACATGTCTACCAAGATTTATAATTGTCACAATATCTGGTTCGTTCAGAAAAGTGCTCAGTTCTTGGTTAGTTCATTGCTCCATTCACCTCCCACACATATTGGACTAAACATACTGCGGAGGATTTTGCGTTCATGGACCAGCAGGCTTGACTCAGACTTGCTAGAAATGATCCAGGTCTCAGAACCATAAAAGAGAACTGGTAGAATCAGTGTTTTATACAGAAGCAGCTTGATGCTGCTGGTAATTGTTTGTTCTGCTCTGGAACAGGTGTCTGAGCTGATAGCGGATAGTAAAAGCAATCTGGAAATTGGCGTAGCATTAAACCCGCCGATCCTTTTTCAATATTCACGTGTCTCTGTTACTCAAAGAAAAATTATCCCTTTGCCAAAATTAAATATATGTAAAACGAAATGTCAAAGTAATGTCAAGAAAGACAACGCAGCAGTTATAATATCTTACGAGATAGAACTTTCAAAAGAAAAAGTAAATAAAGAAGAGGAGTTAAAAAAATGAAAACGAAAAATAGAAGCTCAAGGAAGCTAGAGAAAGAAATCAGTAAGAATGAAACCTAACGCAAAAATGGAAAGTTTTGTATCTCTAAAAATTAAACTGCTATCCGTTCTAAGCGAAAGCTTCTGTAGAATGCTCTGAAAAAGATGAAGGTAATTACTCAGAGTGGTTTTATTGTAGTGGAACCTATTCAAAATCAAAGTTGAACGAAGATCCTCTGGATGCCTTAAGTGGGAACACGAAGAATTTGCTGGCTGCGTGGAGGAAAATGATTGCTTGTGTGAATACTCAACTTAATAATTTGCTTTATAATTTCAAGTGGAAATTTTTTTGTATTTGCCTTTTATTTTCTGAGTTATAGTGAAAGAACAAGTTACAATTTGGTGATATGTGTAACACATTAATGAAAAAGAAATCTGCATTGACCCATTGCCCTTGGTGGGTAAAGTGGCCACAAACTGGCTACTTTACACGACTAGGTAAGGTAAAGAGGCTATTATCTATGACATTTTGTAAAAATTTATCATACATTATTTTACATTGAACTATTACAAAAATAATATTTTTACAAGTTTTATATTTTAATTAGATTTGGAAATATTTTAATTAAAAATACGATTTAAATGATTCTGTATATTACAAGGAACCAAACAACAAGGAAATATATAAAATTCTAGTGGGGACCAATTCTGCCTTACCACTTACTAACTTACTTATAGCTGAGCGACAATCCGTTACTGAGTCAAAGAATCCTTTAACAGCCTCAGCCAGTTGTCCCGGCCAAGTGCAGTTGTTCTCCAGTTTCGGGTCCCAAGGATATGGCGCGCATCATAACTCACACCGTCTTCTAGCGTAGTTCAGTCATAACAACTCTCCTGGTGCCATAGATCTGTTCTGTTCTGAGCACCCTTTTTGGTATTCCATTCTACCCAATTCTGATCACATGTCTACTAAGTTTTATTACTTTCAAAATATCTGGTTCGTTCAGAAGAGTGCTCAGTTTTTGGTTGGTGTTTTTCCTCCATTCATATCTCACACATATTGGACCAAAATTACTGCGGAGGATTTTGCGTTCATGAACCAACATGATTGACCCAGACTTCCTAGAAATGATCCTGGTCTTAGAACCATAGAAGATAACTCGTTGGATCAGTGTTCTATACAGAAGCAGCTTAATGCTACTGGTAATTGTTCTGCTCTGGCACAGGGGTCTGAGACCAAAGGAGCAACTATTATCTGATGTGATTCTTCGCTTTATTTTTTCTGTCGTTTCCCTATCAGAGTTAACTTGCCATCCTAAATAAACAAAGTGTTGACTTTTTAAAGGAATAGATACCAATTTTGACATGCTTTCCTTCTATAGCTTCCTGTCCTTGTTCTCATGTATTTTGTTTTGCTTTCGTTTATTATGTAACCCAAATTTCTTTCGGGAACTTTAGTAGCAACAAAGGCTTCAGTGACTGCTCAAATGGACCTCCGATTATATCTAGATAATCGTCTTATTTTAGGACCTGTACAAACCTCTTGAATACAGTCACGGAGGAATATATTCCAGAATTTCTCATAGCTTTTTAAGTCAAGCACTCTTAGAGGGGACAAGCAAGAGCACCGCCTTAGAGGATTCTGTTTCCATAGTCAAACTCTTCTCATAAGTCATTCTTAACGCTCAACATGCCCTTCACCATGTCAGCATTGGCATCCTACACAGTCCTATTAATTTCCTTGGTATGCCTAGTTCTTCAAAAGCTGTGTAATGTTCTTGTCTATCAATGCCACCGTATGCAGTTTTGAAGTCTATGAATGAGTTAGTAGATTATGTTCTCTGCTCCCTGTAAATGTTTCGTTGATTTTATTTCCAACTAGTGCAGTAAATATCGAGCGGTTCCCATCCTTTACTTTAGAGATGTTGTACTGTTTTCATCTTGAAGAACTTTGTGTCTTAATCATTGACACGCGGTCACTCAGTCGTGCAACCACTAGGTAATGATGAAAGTCAATATTGGCTTTCCTTAGTGTCCTCATATCTAGTAGACTAGATCTATTTCCTGAGCTAATGAGGAAGTTGTCTCTTTGGTTGATAGTGGAGCCATCAGGTGAAGTCCATGTTCCGTTATGGATATCTTTCTGAAAGTAGAGTGTGCCACTAATGACCAGGTTTCTTGATGCTGCAAAAGTAATCAGCCTTTGCCCGTTATCACTGGTTGATTTGAGAAGGCTATGCCGTCTAATTGTTGGAGAGAAGATTATTTCTCTACCCACATTTGCATTATTGTCACCAGCAAACACTAGGCCATTGATCAAATGTCTCATCAAGGAGATCATAAAACTCTTCTTTCTCTACTTCCGGAGATGCTTCAGTTGGCGAATAAACACAAATGAGAGAGTAATTCATGAATTCCTCCTTTCTTCTTAGGAAACAGATTCGTGAAGTCACGGGTGTAAAGTCAATTGCCCTTTGTCTGAAACGCTTGTGGATGATAAATCGTGTTACATATTGATACAGCCTATGATGACAGCTGTAACAGACAGTGTGGCTCCGCTTCTCAAGAATTCTCTGGCCTGTCCACCGGATTTCCTGTATCACAGTTATGTCTATTTTAAAAGCGTTAAGTTGGTCTAAGAGCATTTTGAGAGCCCCGGGTTGGTCTTGGCTGAGTGTATTCCACAGTCCAATGTTACAATTAGACTGGTGATTTCTGCGTGTTCATTGTTTGGCAGTAACATGAAGTTATGAGGACTGGACCTCCTCCCCGATTCCATCGAGTTCCTACGGGGAATAAATTATTAGACATAACATTCACACATGTATAACTGACTAGATGAGAAACTGGTAGGTTTCTGCAAATAAAAGGGTTTTACAGATGAGGTAAGTAAATTCCCCGCTCCAACCCCCAACCCGGAGGGCCAGGGAGAGTGACTTCGGGGCACTCTACCCCTACACGTGTTGCCTTCACTACGAATATTTAGCCACGTCTAGCCTACCTTTTAACCCTAGGTCAGAAGCCCTTACAGGGTACTATCAACCGGAGCCAGCTGAACCCTGGTTTTTTTTAAAGTGGTTTTACTCCCATAACCCACCCCCCTAATCCTGGCTGGGGACAGGCCATGGGACACAGGGTACTAGGTACCACTGACACATGGGCGGTATTTTGTCTTATCACTAAGAGATACAAATCTTTACTGCTAGATTTCTAGCTAATATAAACACTTCAAGTGATGTTTTCTGCCAACCTCAATATTTAATCAGCGCTATTTGTTCGGGTCCAGTCGCGGATATAACTCAACCATGAGACAAGTCTTCTTCCAATTTATCTTCAGCCATCTACTTTACCCTACATTATCACCTGAAGTATACGGTATTTATTACGTCTTAGTATTATATGGTCAAGATATGCTAGTTTCCGGGTAGTTAATAGATTTTAATATCCCTCTTCGTCTTCTGCTGTAATTGAAGCAGCCTCATTACTGTCTATTGCTAGCCAGGTTACTCCGAGCATTCTTCTGTGTAGCAACATCTTGAGTGCCTGCAAGCGATTGAATGCTACAATCATTTCCATGTCTTATACATATTGTAATAAATCGATGTTTTATTTTATTTAGTTATATGAAGATGTGTGAAAGCCCCACTGTTGGGTTTCAATTTGTTATGGTCCTCGTTGAAGGTGACAATTTGTAACAATTAAAATATTGTTACCTGGTTTAATTAATGTGTTATTAATAAATATATCTATTCGGTTGTGACCGATGAAACCTCCTGAAAATATATTATTAGACAAATATAATTATAGTAATGTTCTTTTAACTTATAATCGTACTACGATATATGTCTAACTTAGTATTCAGTAGTTGGGTAATATTAACGATATATATCGTGTATTAACTGAATGTAATGAATATTCTTGTCAACCCTAGTCACTCGACGATAGGAAATTCTATTCAAATTTTGCACTGAAAACACGCTAGTTCAGCGTTCTCCCGTTCCACCAGCTGTAAGCACTCAGCGCTGTTATTTGCAATAATCGTGCTTCTAGGTTAGCTGTTCATCGGGTTTAAATCAACCTTTTATTGTAATTTATTCCACCCACTACATATAGTATCTATTCTGCAATAACTTCAAACATTATCTCATACAATAAAGATCCTTTATTAATTTTATTTATTAATTCACAGTCCCCGTCATCTCCAAAATAATAAGATAATCAAATCGATCACACAAAAATATATCGATTATCAATTAATCAAATTCCATAGACTTATACAAATGAAAAATAATAATAAATAGTTCTTATCCCAGGGTTCGTAAGGTTCTTGGAACCATTAGTAAGGCCAGGTAAAATGCACAATTAAGGTTACTCAAGTATTACAAAACAAAATTATTAACTCTAAATATATTGAATTTAAAATAGGTTGTTTTTTACCAAGGCGACGAAAACTCCGACTGGCCGTGGACGTCTATAAACAGTTGACGAGATTCAGCTTAAATCGTCTTCATCCAGTAAAAGTGTTCTGGTTTCCTTAATAAAAATGATTGTGGATTGTACTGGGAAGCTCTCAGGAATTCTTCTGGCTGCTATTCTTCTCCTATGATCTTGATAATTGTCGGTCCCGGTGGAATGAAATTAGTATCCCAGCTTCTTCTGCAAGTGAAGGTTGACTATGCCAAACGAGGTCTTCTTGTCTTTTCAATAATTCCGTTAGTTTCGGACCTTAATTCTCTTAATGAATCTTCTGGTTATAAGAGAAATCGATTTAATAACGAATCCAGCGGAATTATCCTGGTGAATGAGGTGAGGGGTTTTCAACTCTTTTAAATGTTTTCAGTTATAGTTTGGCAGTCTATTTAGTTTTATTACTCCTCAGTATTATGATAGAAATAGGTTTTAAAGAGGGTTTTTTAAATTTGATTTATATTTCTTTCAGAAATTATTATTCATTTTTTTAAAATGCATCTGCCCATCTCAACTTAATAGCTTGTAACAATCAGAACGAATGGTTCAATATAAACAACTCATGTCCATTTCAGTTGCCTTAACAACCACGTTTTTTCGTCATTGGGTGAAACTAGATATCCTAGAGCCAGAATTATAGAATATTACTACTCTTTTTCAATAAAATACTCCATGCTTGGATTAATATTAAATTACCTAAAATTCTCACCTAACCTTCATTCTTAAACAGTAAATGTTTTACCATAGTTTCGTTGGACTGGACTTCTTAAAAAGGTATTAATTTCCTTTCACAAATATGGAATTTAGGCCTATAGGTTTTCTTACAACCGTTATAACATTATTTGGTTTTTTAACTTAATTTTCTTTTACCTGACCTACTGTACAATTAATTATTGGTTAATGGTTAATTACATTAACTTTAATTTCCTGGTGTTTACTTTATTACATTAATTAACTGGTCCTGGAACCCTTCATTAATTTACAATATAATTGTCAGAACTACTTGTCAAACCTTAAACACTGATTGCCCTCCTGGCCAATTTTATAAACATTAATTAACACAACAGCATTATTCAATTTTAGACAATACTTAAAACTTAGTATAATGCCTAACACTGGTAACTATACTTGATTGTCTAAAGACAAATTTAACATAAATACAAACATAATCATTGATGAAGTATTCCTATTAAACAACATCAGTTCATTCCTACCATACTCAAAACATAACATAAATATTCTGTGAACATTAACATGTTACAGTATAAAAACAAACATAATTTATTATATTTAACTATTAATTGGTATGGTTTATTATATTCAACATTAATCATTGCCTCTTTTGACTTGAGGTACTTCTCAGATGCATTAACTACTGAGCAACCTTAATTCAGGGTATGGTCCTTGAGCATGTTTCATTCAATTTTGTATGTAACGTTGGGGACCTCAACTCTGTTACGTTACAATATGCCCCCACATTATGACGTACTACAAATAGTATATAATCATTATTCTGACGAACTTTTAAGTTGACACGCAATGTATACTCATAGTCATTCTTACAGCGTTTAGCAGTTGTAGCTTACTAATTTTTCAGAATTTTTAATGATCCAGTATTATGCATGATTTTGACAGAAGTATTCAACAGACATGTGACTGCTTTTTCGAATCTGAGTCCTTTAATTGTTACCTTGAATGATCCATACCCGTCGTTGACACGTTTTGCCGCGTTGCGGTACACGGTCAGTAAGTAGCCCTATAACAATCAGTATTATAATGACTGCGTCAGCCGCAGTGCCCGCTATTTACATATACTGTTACAACAAACAGCAGTCGGATGCGGCGTATGTATAAACTTTTGTCCATTGTTTGGGCAGTGGAAACGTGCAATGCACATGACTATACCGTATATAGAAACTGCTGGTTTGGTGAGGCAGCATAATTTGCAGATATATAAACATTTATAATGACGGTTTTAAATTTTGCGTATAGTATGTAAAGCCCAACACTGCACAGACACACAATGGCTTTTCCTGTGAATATAATAACTTGTACTGCGATAAAAATTTACGTGGCTTGAAAAACGTAAACCAATTTACAAGAAACGATATTAATCCTCGTCCTGCCGTTTCAGGATTAAAACATTTTGCCGGGTTCTGCTTTACCAGATTGCCTTCTTCTTCCTCATACTTCATCTGCTTATTGGGTCGATGTTTCAAGGCTTTTTTGAGAATAATTCCGGTAAGAATTTTAGCAGACCTGTTCCCTATGTTTTTCTTTATAGACTTCTACGTTCTACTGTCTGAGTATTTAATTGCTGTCTAATGGGAACATTTTCTATTCTGTTTACTCGAGCACAGCCGTTTCTCAGAGCTGATAAACATTATTTTTGATAATTGAAATTGCCTAAGATTTGTGTTTGTTAGTCTATATTATCCCAAGGTATCCAACATTGTGGGATAAGGGTAAGCATACTTGTAATTATAACATATGCTCGTTGAAACTTAGGCATTTTACTGCTAATGTTTTTACCTTCTTTACGAAATTTGTTGTAGGTCAAATACTGAAATAGTGATGTTTGTTCTGAACTAGTATTATTGATGATAATGTTACTTTTATGCGATAGTTATGATGAAATACTTCAGTTTTAATGTTTGATAAAGATAGTTTCATGTTTTAAAGCAAACTCAGTTGATGGCGCTCATAGACAAGAAATTGTCACTTTTGCTCTCTGTCTTGTAATATGACTTCAATTATCACTCTTAGTACAAAAGACGTAAGTCTATTGACTTCAAAGTTTTATGCCGCATGACATATATTTAAGCACGCAAGGTAAAACGTATAAACAATTGTTACTGAATTTGAAAAAGAAAAATTTAGGAAAAAATTAGTTATATATTAAGTTATAAAATAATTGTGTATCCTTAAAGTGCTGAGTTGTCCAATAAACAAAATTATCAATCAAAATGAGAAACAATCATTATAATAATATGTAATCTAAGGACAGATCCTGTCCAGAACAAATATTCACTCTGAAGTCAATAATCCGTCACAGGCTACTGAATTCAAAGGAGATCGTAGTAAGACTTGTTGGTATCAAAAAGGCCTTTAAATCTGTTGATAGAAAAACTATAGTTAAAATAATCCAAAAATTTTGTGTTAAATCTAAATTGGCAAATCCAATCCGTGAAACCCTTACGGATACAGTCTCAAAAGTAAAATTAATAAGAGAAATATCTCAACCATTCGAAATAAATACAGGTGTAAGAAAGGGTGATGGTTTGTCCATAATTCTTTTTAACTGTGTCCTGGAGAAAGTAGTGAGAATTTGGAATGAAAAGATAAAGGAAAGCAAAATATCACCAATCATGTTGGGAAGAAGGAACAAATGTATTCAAGTAAACTGATCGGCATTCGCAGATGACTTTGCAATACTTTCTGAACCTCTGACGTCTGCAGTAACACAAGTTCATTTTTTCGAAATCATAGCCAGTAGAACAGGCTTAAGAATTTCTGCAGAAAAACCGAAATTTCTCACAAACATTAAAAACGCGTCAAAATACCTGGTAACAGATATTGGTCGAATAGAGAGGGTTCAAAAATTTAAGTATCTAGGAGAGATAATTCAAGAGAATGGCTTGGAAAAATTTGCTATAGAAGAAAGTACTCAGAAGAAAGGAAGGGCATATGGTATAATTAAAGATATTTACAATAAAAATGCCTATCTAAAAATCCGAAAATAAGGCATTACTGTAAAGCAGTGAGGCCAAAATGCCTATATGCAAGTGAATGTTTAGCCCTGAATTATAATTTAGACAAACTAGAAATATTGGAAAAACAAATTATTAGGAAAATATTAGACTCATGAAAAACTTCAGAAGGTTGCAAATTAAGAAGTAAAGTTGAAATATATTTAAGTATAAAAAATATAACAGAAACAATGAGAAAAAGAAGACTATTATTTTTTGGACATTTATATAGAATAGACGACAATAGGTTGAAAAAACAAATCTTCAGATATCTGTGGGGGAAGAAGTCAACGTCACGTTGGATTAAAGAAATCCAAAAGGATTTAGAAAAAATAATATACATGCAGAAGAAATTATGGAAGGAGAAGTTTTTCGGGCAAAATTGTTAAAAATGGAGGGAGTCCAGGGTAGGAGAGAGGAAAACGCTGGTTCAAAGTGGACTGAAGACAGGAAAAAAAGACACAGGGGAAGATGAAAGAATATTGGAAAAAAAGGAAAGAACAAAGAGTAAAGAATTGAAATTGGCATGTGGTCCTTAGATGGCCGATTCGAAAAATATGTGAAATCTATTCATTCAGTCGGAAACAGTTTAACGTTTTACGAAATAGTTTTGGAACCGATTCCTGGGATACACGCTGGAACAAGTGTGTATCGTCTGTAGGAGTGCTTTTATAAATCAAATCATCCCATACGCGTTGTCATTAGAGTTGCTATAACTTTACTGCAAATTGGATGTAAATTAGTCTTCCGTGTGAGTATAAATTTTATAATTATACCCTCAAGATTAGTTTATGATGATGATGATGATTATCATCATCATCCTCAAGGTTTAAACCAAGAATGGTTTGTTCCGGTCTCAAATAAGCAAATATTAGAGCTGGTCATTTCAGCGCTTTCTCGGACGCCCACAACTCTCCGTAGCCTCGGGTTTGCGTTCCATAGTTGTTTGGGGATGCGGAAGTCATCGATTCGGCAAAGATGTTCCCACCAATTCAGCCGATACTGGGCGAACCTGTCGAGTATACTCATAATATTCAGTTCCTGCCGTATATCTATGTTTCTTCTATGATCATGGAGAGTATAACTTACCACGTGCATGTAAAATCTCATTTCAACCGCTTGGATGCGACTGGACTGGCCTTTCGTTAAAGTCCAACTCTGAGACCCATAAAGAAATATAGGAAGAGCCATCACCTTGTAGAAGTTTAGGCCTGGTTCTTTACTTGCTGACTTAAGTGTTCGCCTGATGGTCCCGCGCATAAGATTGAATCTACGCAACTTGTTCACCACGTCGTTGCTTGCATTAAAAGACACGATTAGCTTATGATTGTATTAAAATTGTGTATAGATTTTGGCAAAATTACGTAAGTATAAAAGCACTTTTCATTGATGGAGAATAAAAATATCGGTATGGAGAACCATACATGACTTCCATATTCTAAGATGTATATTTAAAATCATTTTCGAAATGAAATATTACCATAGAAACTACTTCTTTCTACTTACTGCTTCAGCCTTAACCACAGTACTGTGGTCACTAACGTATACCACCTCACGTTATCGCACTCGATTTTCACTGATGATGGAAGTCGATGGCATTGCCGAAACGTCTGGTTTTGTAGAAAACATTGGACTACGGCCAAATATCCCGGGAAGGAATTTTAACAAAAACTACTTCTTTGTTGCCGATAACGTTGTACACATATATATAAAATATATGCATAAAATTAATGGCTTGTATAAGTTAATGATTGATCTCCATTAAGTAGTGCTCAAGTTTCCAAAGTTTTAATATTATGATGTCCGTAATTCAAACATCAGAGCAGGTTTAGTGTGAATGAGGATACACTGTGGACAAAAATTTTCAACATTTCCTATTGAGCGTTGCTTAGAGTAAAGCTGCGAATCTACAGTATATGTTTCACAGAAAAAACACGCGAAAAGAAGGAGCGCTCCGAAGTCACTCATGGACCCTCAGCATCTTGCAGAGGGTTCATTCCCTAAAGACGAAAAGTCTGTCTATGAATGGTTCCTCTGTAAACACGTGCAGTTACATTGCCCAGCGATCCACAGGAAACAAATTGATGTCCGTTTTATCGGCTTGCACGCGTTATGTTTGTGTGGGTTTCGGCACTTTCCATTTAAAAAGCGTGCAAATGTAAGAAAATCAACATGAGTGAGGCCAGAAATAACGTGAATTGTGTGTGTGTGTGTGTGTGTGTGTGTGTGTGTCTTACCTGCCTTTTTATTGCTGTAGGCATAATAATAAAATGGAAACCTAAACATTACATAACTGAGATATGCATACCTGCCACGAACGTTATATTATTTTATACATGGAGGAGTTCAGTGACATACACACGTACAGAAGAATTATATATATAAAGATATTAACTCAAACATAATTTACATTAAAATGAAAAAATTATAATTTTATTGCCTGGCAACAAAATTATTTTATTTTTAACAATTAACATTGTTTCAAAAAGTTTAAATGAATTTTCAAGTACTTTACTGTTGTTAAAACGTAAAACGTTGCTGGTAAACTACCCCTTCCCCTTAACCGATCTTCACCAATAACAACAAGTCTTGAGTACTCTACAAATCAGGGCTGTATGCAAAACATTATTTGATTCTGTTTGAATTTGCGGCTGTTATCGTTTACCATAGAAAATACCCTTGTTAAAACATAAAACGTTACAGGTAAACTACCCCTTTCCCTTAACCGATCTTCACCAAGAACAATAGGTCTTGAGAACTCTACAATTCAGGGCTGTATGCGAAACATTATTTAATTCTGTTTGAATTTGCGGCTGTTATCGTTTGCCAACAAAAAAAAATTCCCTTGATAAAAAAAAACCGTTGCCGGTAAACTACCCCTTTCCCTCAACCGATCTTCACCAAAAACAACAGGTCGTGAGTACTCTACAAATCAGGGCTGTATGCAAAAAATTATTTGATTCTGTCGAATGTACGGCAGTTATCGTTTGCCATAGAAAAAAATCTACACACAGACACACAGGCACACAGACAGACAGACACACACACAGACACTTTTCGGAAAACGACTTTTTTTCATGTTTTGAGTGTAGTACAATCAGAATCTGCAATAATCTCGAACAAGATTTTTTTTGCCATCACCATACTTCCATTTCCTTAAGGAATATGGAAGTAAAATAACCAAGAGATGGATGACCTACTGGATCATGGAGGTCTTTGTGAGATTTGTATAGGCTCAACGAGTAGAAAGGCTAGGTCACCAAGAGCGGATCGGTTATCAGTGTATGTCAAGGAAAATCCCGAGTACGCAAGTCTATACAAAATAGAAAGAGGGGCCGACATAGGATAAGATGGTTGGATGATGTGCGATAAAATGGACAGGTGTCTATGGAAAAGATTGGTGTTGGTAGCCGGGGCTTACGTTGGTCTCTAGTGCCGTAGAAGAACAGCGATTTCCATACATTTAAATATGCACGTATAAAATTTCAGATATTTGCAAGCGACGTGATGAATTTAAGTTGCTTGCTAAAAATAAGGTCTATAATAAAGGAGCACATATAAGATAGTCTAGTAATACGTAATAAGCAAAGGAAGATTTTGTAGTAGAAAGCTAATATCTTTTGCGTTTGCTACTTGCGACGGTAATAAAAGTATAAAGAATGCATTTGTTTCATCCGCATTGCAGCACATTACGTGTAAAGGCAAAGTAAATCTTCTATTATTTCTCTTCCAGTCACTTAAGTATTTTCTTATACCTCAGAAAAGTGTGATTATTGATAATACATTTTTATATCACAAAAATTTCTTAATGAATATGCAGGCAGTTTCAAAAAAAGTTAGTATGTTTTGTTTGAAAAAGTAGTTTTGTAATGCGTGGTATTGAAACTAATTTTCTCTTTGTTCACGTAAATAAATGCTGGGTATTGAATAAATTTATTAATGCCGTATAGCTGCTAATTAAAGATGGCTACATTTAACACAATTGTTTACTCTAACTACAATCTGATAAATAAACAAAATTAAAAAAACATTTAAACTCTAAACCAGATTTGTAAGAACAAATTTACAGATAAATATTGTTTCCCTTGTAATAATTCCTTTCCAGTTGCAATCAAAACATAGCTCGTTTTACTAAGCAGCGTTGAGACAATGTACATACATTAAATTATTTTTGAAGAACTAGTCTTTTATAACTTAGATTGTACAAGTTACTGTCATTCGCTAGTGCATGCTGGTTTATTTAACAGTTTCTATGACTCCAAGTTACTAAATCAAAGTTTTACATGGTTCAAAGTTTATAATTAATAAAATAATGCAGTTTTATTATTACCTGATAATTTAACTAGAAATATTTTTGTATCATTCAAGAATCATTAACAAATTTGGATGATTTGCAAACAAACAAAGTAGTTATAATCGATATTGTGCTAGGGGTTAATTTGAGCATTTTTTGTTATTCTGGTATCTTTAAATTTTACCTTCTTGTAATAATAATTGCATATTAAAAACAAATTATAATTTTTACTTTTTAATTTAAACTAAAGTTTGAACAATGAGATATTCAAATAGTTATAATTTACTACTCACAGGTACTAAAAGTACTAATTAAAGTACACAAAATATAGATAATCATGATTAAATAATTTGCATATATTTTGTAAAATTCAAATACTTCATGCTACAGTATATTTCTTGATACATATATAATTTACTTAATATTTATAAATTTTCTACTTCAAGATGGTTTCCCTTATTTTGTACCTGTTTCGGGAATATACAAATTGTTATATATTTTGTAAATTTTAATTGATTTCCTGACACCACGTAAAATTCTGTTTTAAATAATCTACAAATTCCACTAATACGTGAAGGTTTAGAATTTCAGCGCAGTTGAGTGTGTCCAATCTGTGTAATTAAGTAGAAATATACAAGTCGTCCAAAGCTAGTCATGATCACTGGTTCCTTGCAAAGTTCCTAGTTCACATACTACTAAGCAAACATACCATCTGCTTTTGCCTACCAAAGTGTTACCCAAAAAATTTATACAGTTCACGAAACCTATATTAGCGGTGACTTATTCTGTACCTACTATAGCCCTAATACTGTGAAATATTATTACAAAGATTGAAGTAAGTTGAACTTTAAATAACATTAGTATAAATATACAATTAAAGATTTTCAAAATAACTTAGCGAAATGATATTTCATTAATCGATAGTTTCACACAAATCACAATGTATTTCTTATTGTTACATAATCACGCTAAATATAAAATGGCAAAAGTAATGGGCAGCCTAAATTAGACGAGACAAAGTCAGCAAAAGCATTGTATATAAAATTAAAATCATAAGATAAAACACAGTATACAAATTTAAAAAATAAGCTTTTTATGAATACTAATGGGCATTTTAGAATGATCTCAAATAGTAAATATTTATGGAAAGAGCACATTCAAAAAAAGAAACAATTTTGTATTGACGTTAGACAAAATGAATTTTTGATATGAAGTAGTTCTGAGTTGTTGCTTCAGAATACACTTGTCCAATTCAATGTACAATTTCTAGGTGCATGTAGTCAGTTTACAGGCTGTAGCAAGGAAAGCAACATTGTGGATTACCACACAAAAAATCTGAAGAAAATTTCTCTGCGATTAAGGAGAATATAACCTTCTCAGATATTTTTGCGCTGTAAACAGTTGCTTGTGAAATTAAAAGTTGATCCCAAACAAATTACAAAACTGCGGCAACACGAATTCAGTAAATTTACACTTTTGTCTATAACATTTTGTAAAGGATTTATGAAACTTTATGGTTTATAAATTATTGAGTTTTTTGTTAAAAATAAAATTAATTTGTATGGGTTCCCTGCTATATGCAGATGACATATTTCATATTAAATAAAATGAGATGATTTGAAAGGAGCTATGTTTCAATTACAAGAAGTGACAAGAGAGTACTCACTGACAATTTCAGTAAGAAAAACCAAAACCTTTAGAGGTTAATATCCAGTGAGGACTAAGGTAGTTACAACCAACGCTTCAGAACAAGTGAGCCGTTTCAAAAATCTCGTCTGTGAAGTAAGCTATAAATATCAATATGATATAAGAGAGAAGGTAAGTAAATTTAAAATATTTGTGGTACAGTTCATAGAAATCGTAGAAATCAAACAAGACACAGAACAAGGTTTAAATTTTATGAACAATTGCAATACCTACGTTGATTTATACAAGTGAGGCGTGGGTAATAATAAAAAAGAAAAGCGGCAAGATCCAGAGTGCTGAAATTTTCTATGAAATACTTTAAATTATACATTGCAAGATGGAATAAGGAGTAAAGATATCAGAGCAGAATTCGAAGTAAAAGACATAAAAGAAATTATTGCACTTTACAAAAGACAATGATAGGATCATCTGCAAAGGATGACAGATGATCGAACTATAGCGGCACTGAACTATAAAGCCATTGGTAGAAGACATGAGTCTTCCGAGGATGAGATGGGTGCCGGAACCTGTTTATGTAACCCAATCAGTGAAGAGGAGAAGATGAAGTAATTATTGATAGAAATATGTTTCTGCAATTTGTGTAGTGTAGCTTATTGTTTAGAAATTGCTATTCACTGCCATCCAGTGAATTGTTCGATTCATTTACATTAGTTTCTAGATTTACCTTGTGTTTAGTTCTAAAAATAAATAAAAAGAATATTCAGTAGCATGTAACACTACATGAATTTGATTTTAAATTTTGGTATTATATCAACATAAGTAACATATAAACTTGTAAGGCCTACGGCGGACTAATACCATTGGTGATATATCAAATAACGTCGATTACCTCTCCCCTTTACTTTTTTTTACTATTTTGAACAAAGTAAATTAATTAATTAATAAATTTCATTTTAATGCAGACTTCTTTTAAAATCGTTGAATAAAAATGCTTTGCAGCCTCTAAACGTGTTTCTATTGAACAATGCTAATCCTAATTAAGCGAACAAAAGGTATTTCGCACAATTATGCTCCGTTACAGTTAATCCTCAATTAATTTAAATTCTAGATTCTACAATTTTATTCCTGAAGAGATTTTTAGTGTAACTGAATCTTGTTTTTTAGGTAGTTAAATCAGTAAGCCTAAGGTCCGTATTTTAAATGTAACTCTATAATAAATTACTTTTAACGTTTTCAGGTATTGCTATCTACGATTTGATCATCAAAATTTACAAAAACTGTTGTAGCAGTAATAGACATATACAAACCATTGTTAATTTGTTATTCCAGATGTCCTTTGGAATATGGTTTTTAATACATACAAAATTCAAATTTGCCTACTATTTCCATGTAAACAGACAGTGAATAGAAATTATGTATAAAGGTACATTTTTCTAAATTCTAATTTTCAGAATAATCAAATAAACAAAATGTATGCCCATATTTGAAATTACGTCTTTTTTATTGTTACACATATAAATAGTGCTTCTAAATTTTAATTAACTTAGATTACTTAGCTCAACGTGAGCAGAATTTAATTGTAAGTAACAATGAGTAATTACATGTAAAATAAAGACTAACTTCTAAATTCGATATCTTGTTTGAATAAATTCGTGTTGTAGGTCATTTTTGTATGATTTAAAGGTGACTCATGATGAAGAAGACTTTGCTACTACGTAACTTAAGTTGTAGAGAGGCTGTAGCTCCTAGCGCAGTGTGCAATGGAACACCACCAGATAGTTCGTTTGAATGACGAAAACAGTACGTTTGATGCGTGGCCAAGAGCTCAAATGTTTATTGAGATGCTACACGTGCCAGCTTGACAAGATTCTTGCAAGAAATGTCTTGACTGGTATATTTATTAACCCTACAATTACGGACATATCTGTTGCCGACTCTTAAACAAATTAGCGGGTGCTCATGTCGGGCGAACAAAATAACGAAACGGGTAAATTTTTGTTGAACACAGATGAAAACTGATTCGTTCATCTTGTAAATATTTAGAACTAAAGAACAACTGGTTTCTTTAAAAAATTAAAATAATTTTTGAAAAGAAATGTTAAGATTTACAATAAAATGAATGAAGAGCAGATAGCCTGATTAATGGATTATAAATATACTACAACGCTTTGTGGTATATAAAAATGTGCTTGTTTATGTGCTAGAAATTTGATCACATACTGTTTTGAAACAAAATGCAGCAGTATTTATGAATAACCTTCAGTTTAGATGAAAACAATTTTGAACCAGAATATAACATACGTCTGTTTCGTGTTCATTATGGAGACGCTTCTTGTTTTGTAAACATAATGTACAGCGAGTTTAAGTCTGTGTTTATAGTAAGTTATATTACCTGCTACGTTCCACATTGAAAGTTTCTATAATTTTAGGACACTTCTCTCTTTTTATCGAAAACAATCTTGGTCTAGTTACATTTTGTTTTTACCTATATACTTTATTAGCTGGTATTTCAAAAACCAATTGTTACTTGTGTTAATGCTGTCAATGTCGATGTAATAAATGCTTGAGTCCAGGGTGGCTTTTACTATTTCCTGTTGGGTTTTGATTGCTTACATTGATGTTGGTTTGTATAGGTGTAGTATATAATTTTGTTTTTAAGTGCTTCCAATGCTTAGTATTTAAAAGTTATTTAGTGTTGATTTGTATTTTTACTTCCATATTCCTTAAGGAAATGGAAGTATGGTGATGGCAAAAAAAATCTTGTTCGATATTATTGCAGATTCTGATTGTACTACACTCAAAACATGAAAAAAAGTCGTTTTCCGAAAAGTGTCTGTGTGTCTGTGTGTAGATCTTTTTCTATGGCAAACGATAACTGCCGCAAATTCAAACAGAATTAAATAATGTTTCGCATACAGCCCTGAATTGTAGAGTTCTCAAGACCTTTTTTTTGGTGAAGATCGGTTAAGGGAAAGGGGTAGTTTACCTGCAACGTTGTTTTAACAAGGGTATTTTCTATGGTTAACGATAACAGCCGCAAATTCAAACAGAATCAAATAATGTTTTGCATACAGCCCTGATTTGTAGAGTACTCAAGACTTGTTGTTATTGGTAAAGATCGGTTAAGGGGAAGGGGTATTTTACCGGCAACATTTTTTTATCAAGCGTATTTTATATGGCAAACGATAACAGCCGCAAATTCAAACAGAATCAAATAATTTTTTGCATACGTCCCTGAATTGTAGAGGTCTCAAGGACTTTCGATTTTGGTGAAGATCGGTTAAGGGGAAGGCGTAGTTTACCAGCAACGTTTTACGTTTTAACAACAGTAAAGTATTTGAAAATTCATTTAAACTTTTTGAAACAATGGTAATTGTTAAAAATAAAATAATTTTGTTGCCAGGCAATAAAATTATAATTTTTTCATTTTAATGTAAATTATGTTTGAGTTAATATCTTTATATATATAATTCTTCTGTACGTGTGTATGTCACTGAACTCCTCCATGTATAAAATAATATATCGTTCGTGGCAGGTATGCATATCTCAGTTATGTAATGTTTAGGTTTCCATTTTATTATTATGCCTACAGCAATAAAAAGGCATGTAAGACACACACACACACACACACACACACACACACACACAATTCACGTTATTTCTGGCCTCACTCATGTTGATTTTCTTACATTTGCACGCTTTTTAAATGGAAAGTGCCGAAACCCACACCAACATAACGCGTGCAAGCCGATAAAATGGACATCAATTTGCTTCCTGTGGATCGCTGGGCAATGTAACTGCACGTGTTTACAGAGGAACCATTCATAGACAGACTTTTCGTCTTTAGGGAATGAACCCTCTGCAAGATGCTGAGGGTCCATGAGTGACTTCGGAGCGCTCCTTCTTTTTCCGCGTGTTTGTTCTGTGTAACATACACTGTAGATTCGCAGCTTTACTCTAAGCAACGCTCAATAGGAAATGTTGAAAATTTTTGTCCACAGTGTATCCTCATTCACACTAAACCTGCTCTGATGTTTGAATTACGGACATCATAATATTAAAACTTTGGAAACTTGAGCACTACTTAATGGAGATCAATCATTAACTTATACAAGCCATTAATTTTATGCATATATTTTATATATATGTGTACAACGTTATCGGCAACAAAGAAGTAGTTTTTGTTAAAATTCCTTCCCGGGATATTTGGCCGTAGTCCAATGTTTTCTACAAAACCAGACGTTTCGGCAATGCCATCGACTTCCATCATCAGTGAAAATCGAGTGCGATAACGTGAGGTGGTATACGTTAGTGACCACAGTACTGTGGTTAAGGCTGAAGCAGTAAGTAGAAAGAAGTAGTTTCTATGGTAATATTTCATTTCGAAAATGATTTTAAATATACATCTTAGAATATGGAAGTCATGTATGGTTCTCCATACCGATATTTTCTGATATTATTGTGTCTGGGAAAACCTTTACCATATATCTATTATAGTACCTTCGTACGGTATGCGTTTAATTAGTGTCATGTTGTTGGTGTCTGGGTAATACATTTTCTATATTCATTATATGTGTGGTTAAATTGGATTATATAACACGCGTGTACACAATGTCATAAATGTAAAAATCAAAAAGCCGACAGGAACCTACAGCAACAAGCAACCTGGGCAAAAAAATTCAACAACCCAAGAAAGTAAGATGGCTGACGTGGCCAAACTATTTTAATAGTGAAGCACCTACTTAGTAAGAAAAAATATCTTGATCATAAGAGATTAGTAAATATTGAGTAACTTACATTGTAAGAAAAGGACTGTAGCAAAAAGTGTCTGTATTGTAGTAGGCTAATATATATACAGTCAACATAAATTTGGTAATTCATTAATGAAGCTGCCTTGTAAAGTGTATCTTCGCGCGCAGCTACAACCTAAAACAGCGAGAACAAAACACTTTCAGTTGATTTGCAGCAGTGAACAAGTTGTGACAACTGCTGAACAAACTCCCTCGAACTTAGACCTGTGCCTGCCACAAGAACACAGTATGAACTAAATATAATTAACATTACATTATACTGAATGTGCGAATTTGTTCCCACAAAATGTTTAATAAATATCTATAGTTTCAATTAAGATGCTATTGTAAATCTCATTTGTAAAAGGTGCAAACTTTTACAATGAGTGACCCATAGACTCATTTTACAAAGAACTGATAATTTTCTTCCAAAAGAGACATTTTTTTCCTAAATTGGTAATTATATTTACAAAAAAAATGTATATTTATTTTCAGTTTTAGAAGGAGTATCTCTATTATTGATGCGGTTTTTCTATACCTGCTCCTGGGTGATGATTTGTTCGCTTCATCCTTCCAAACAGCTCTAATAATCTTTTCATTTTTCCAATACACGGTGTACTTGACACTTCTTCCTCTAATTACTATCGCTACTAGTGTTTTTAATAAGTTCTTAAGTCATACACAAGGATTTGTTAATCTTATACATATTTTTATATACTACAGCAAATAGTCTTATAGCTTAAGTTCTATTAACCGCTCTTCATTAGGTAATTTGTGCTACTGTTGATTTTTAGCATTCTCCATATCACAGTAAATCAGTTGTACTGAACGTTTTAAAACGCCATGTATACGCATAGTATTTTGTTTATTTTCCATTATAATAGTCCATTTGAGCAATCGGTAAACCTTTTTGTATTATTGCAGGCACATTGAAACAATAATAACAATAATACTGTTTTTGTTATAAAACAAACATGAAATTGAAATAACGTTTTTTCAACTGCTTGCATCTTTTAAAACAAACACACACACACACACACACACATATTTATTCACTTGGCCGTAATGAAACGTTATAACCTCATCTCTTGAGTTATAACCTAGGGAACCAGTAATAATTGGATGTGCCAATTATACCGGCTGCCTTCGTTGTGAAGCACTGAAAATAATCACAACAAATAAACAATTTATGTAGCAGGATATTAGGAAGGGGAGACTGTTGATTTATGCACTCATTTTACTCGGTACTTAGATGACATCTCTTTATTACATTTGGTGATTATCTTCTCTATTGAAAGTTCTCAAACAATATAGTTTACTATATGATTAAATATATAAATTACTACTTTACAAAGGGGCCTCAAAATATGATGTACATCTTATTGATTAATTCCACGGATCCGGGATTAACTATATTAACTGAATTATGGTCACCTTGCCATGTACAATATAGACACTCTAACCATTTGAAGAATGGTTTTTTATTAATCTTCTAAAACAACAAAACTTTTAATTTAAACTTCTCCCTTTTTTGCTATAACTAGCGTTATTAGATTTTATACTACATGTTACCTAAGATGTCAGGTTTCTAAAGTCTTTAATGTTATTACAATTAAACATAAGTTTTAAAGTCTTTAATGTGATAAATTAAATTGTCTTTTGGGGTTTATAATTTTGTAACTCTTAACCATGGAAGACAAGCTTCCATGTCACCTGTGTTTTTCCTGAAGTAGCTGCAGAATTAGTTCTTCTGTCCTCCTGATGTTTCTTGAAGTTCAGTCGTTACCTTATCATACTGTGATGGTGAAGTTCTAGAAGTATGTGAAATCATTCCTGGTGTAGTACATTCATCTCCGGCGACTGTAGTTACTCTTAATAATTCTTGTAGTTAGAATACATAGATAGAAAGTTTGTTTCACTGTTACACACTTCACATGATGATAGATTAGTTTACTATCACCTTCTTGGTGGTAATACTGTATTATTTACATAGTCCGTTATTTTATAATCTAGAGAGATGTCATCACCACACAAATTTACTCATTTAAATAGTCATAGTATCAACCCTTTCACATTTTTTATTTATATACGTAGCGAAACAACGCTTTACGCTGCTTACGGCGTGAGCGCTCCATTACAAGTGGCAGAAATAGTTAAGGGGAGCGTAGTAATCTCAAGACAATTACTAGGCAACATAAAAGTAGTTCCGTTTTTCTAATTTTAATTAAAGGACTACGGTTGATTAAATAATTAAATCGTGATATTCTTAGTTGCAGAAGTTATCAAAGTACGTAACAATGGTCTTAATTAATTATTTAAATAATAACAAATTTACAATAATAATACTTAGTCTATTTAGGGGTCAGAAAACAAGTTACTTCTGGTCAGTTCTTGTTTATACAGGATAAATTAATAAGCTTTACCCTTTCTGTACCATTCCATTCCCTTTTAATTTTATTATTAGACTTATATTAAATATTATTATTATTAAATGATTGCCATTAGATTTAGTTTACAATGTGAGATTTTATTAAGAATTTAAAATTTCTTCCCTTACATATTATCAACTTAATTAATTAACATATTTTTATTAATGAAATCGTCACATACTCCGCCGCTTAAGCCAGAGACGCCGGTATAATTTTTTTTGAATATACCGAGAGTATGTTTAGGGATTTCTGTGTGTAATTTCTCTATTATTATTATTTATTATTAGTAGTACACGGTTTGTTTTTTTCTAATTCTTTTTTAAATGATCTAGTTCTCATTTAAATGTTTGCCTTCGTGAAATTCCCTTTATCTCACTTCTTACAGTACTAACTTATAATACTAATTTCCCTAATTACAGTAACTCACAATATCGTGGCCCGACTGACATCAGCTTACTCTAACACTACAGGTTAGCTTTCAGCATTCATAAATGATCTCTTGGCTCTCTTGGCCTCATCATTATCCTTTTCAGCCGGCGCCGTTGTGACTAGTTACTTTACATGTATATAATTCTATCTTGATTATATACCATAGACTTACTTCTAAAATAATCTAAAGAAGATCCCATACTCCACTCTAGATTATAGTTACTTGAGAGAAGCGGAATCTCACGATGGTAATTCTTATTATCTCTTTAACCATAACTAGACAACTTTGCGGAAGGGGAGAGACTTTACACAATTCATTGTATTTCACGCGCGGTGGTATTCATTGTTTAGGGAGGCAACGGTTTATGACAATAGGGAGAGTGTGGCTGCTTACTACAAATTTCTTAACACGCTTTATTGTTCTCTTACTGGCCACAACTGGTGCGTTCACTATTCAACTATACTTTTATTATTATTTACCTTTCTCATATTTACTGCTACACGTTACACAAATTTAGTTTAACTTAAGATTTATTCAGCCTTTATTATTCACTTACTATTACTTTGGGGGGTTTAAAAAAAACTTACCTAGAATTATTTCCTATCGACTTACCATAATTATTTAGCACACTTTATTTATTATTATTAATTTATTTGGCTCAGTTTACAAGTTTACTGTTTTTGGACCTGGGGTTTAATACTTTATCTAACAAGGGAGGGTTAACTAAGTCATTTATTCTTTTGAACTTTAAGTCATAATATTATTTGCTCTACTATCCTATACACAATTATCGCCTACACACTTTAGTACATGGTAAACATTTATTAACAGTTATTATTAAACATTTGCATTAGTTACGATACAACGCTATCTCTTTTCTTTTACACAAAAATATAAAACTATAAACCAATCGTGTTCTTACTCCTTTTTCTTTTTTTTTTACAAATAAACACATAAAATGTTATGACAACCTTTATCGTTTTACTTTGAGAGAGAGAGAGAAATTTCACACATGCATGAATATGCGTAAGACAAAAGATTCCCCCTTCGGTTACTAACACATGAACAGACACGCTTCTTATAACAATAGACCACACAAGGAGGGTGACTTATTTTCAACTCAACTAAACAATGACAATTTTAAACAAACGGCAGCAGGAAACTACCCGTCTGAGATTGTCGAGAATGTGACACGTTTATGAATGGGACTTTTAACAAGTACCGACATGGTTTGTTTACATAGGATTATATGCTAATATTACGTTACACATATTATATTTACTAATAAACTTACTTATACTATATTACTATAATATTAATTATTATTTTTATCTTATTTCAAACTCTGACACATATTGAAATACATGAGTGTATAGATCAACAGCTTTTGTGCGTGGGATATCGGGACGCAATTACTTCTTTCTTTTCTCTTACGCAAAATTAGCAAATTCGCAAAATAAAGCAGCAAAATAGCAAAATAGAGCAGCAAAGCAGAGTGGCGCAAATTATAACCTCATCTCTTGAGTTATAACCTAGGGAACCAGTAATAATTGGATGTGCCAATTATACCGGCTGCCTTCGTTGTGAAGCACTGAAAATAATCACAACAAATAAACAATTTATATAGCAGGATATTAGGAAGGGGAGACTGTTGATTTATGCACTCATTTTACTCGGTACTTAGATGACATCTCTTTATTACATTTGGTGATTATCTTCTCTATTGAAAGTTCTCAAACAATATAGTTTACTATATGATTAAATATATAAATTACTACTTTACAAAGGGGCCTCAAAATATGATGTACATCTTATTGATTAATTCCACGGATCCGGGATTAACTATATTAACTGAATTATGGTCACCTTGCCATGTACAATATAGACACTCTTACCATTTGAAGAATGGTTTTTTATTAATCTTCTAAAACAACAAAACTTTTAATTTAAACTTCTCCCTTTTTTGCTATAACTAGCGTTATTAGATTTTATACTACATGTTACCTAAAATGTCAGGTTTCTAAAGTCTTTAATGTTATTACAATTAAACATAAGTTTTAAAGTCTTTAATGTGATAAATTAAATTGTCTTTTGGGGTTTATAATTTTGTAACTCTTAACCATGGAAGACAAGCTTCCATGTCACCTGTGTTTTTCCTGAAGTAGCTGCAGAATTAGTTCTTCTGTCCTCCTGATGTTTCTTGAAGTTCAGTCGTTACCTTATCATACTGTGATGGTGAAGTTCTAGAAGTATGTGAAATCATTCCTGGTGTAGTACATTCATCTCCGGCGACTGTAGTTACTCTTAATAATTCTTGTAGTTAGAATACATAGATAGAAAGTTTGTTTCACTGTTACACACTTCACATGATGATAGATTAGTTTACTATCACCTTCTTGGTGGTAATACTGTATTATTTACATAGTCCGTTATTTTATAATCTAGAGAGATGTCATCACCACACAAATTTACTCATTTAAATAGTCATAGTATCAACCCTTTCACATTTTTTATTTATATACGTAGCGAAACAACGCTTTACGCTGCTTACGGCGTGAGCGCTCCATTACAAGTGGCAGAAATAGTTAAGGGGAGCGTAGTAATCTCAAGACAATTACTAGGCAACATAAAAGTAGTTCCGTTTTTCTAATTTTAATTAAAGGACTACGGTTGATTAAATAATTAAATCGTGATATTCTTAGTTGCAGAAGTTATCAAAGTACGTAACAATGGTCTTAATTAATTATTTAAATAATAACAAATTTACAATAATAATACTTAGTCTATTTAGGGGTCAGAAAACAAGTTACTTCTGGTCAGTTCTTGTTTATACAGGATAAATTAATAAGCTTTACCCTTTCTGTACCATTCCATTCCCTTTTAATTTTATTATTAGACTTATATTAAATATTATTATTATTAAATGATTGCCATTAGATTTAGTTTACAATGTGAGATTTTATTAAGAATTTAAAATTTCTTCGCTTACATATTATCAACTTAATTAATTAACATATTTTTATTAATGAAATCGTCACAACGTTAAATTCACAGTTACTCTACCATGTTTGCTTTTCTTCTCGATTAAGTAGATCAGACATTCATTGTGATGGGTTAGAAAGAGGGAGGTAGAGATAGAGAGAGTTTGAGGAGACGAAGAGTCGATGAGATAGCTTTCTTGAGAAGATACTTATAAATACATAATTTAATTCATCAATACGTTATCTCATTGCGTACTATCATCACAATCAGTAAGTGCCGGAAAGATATTACATAATGAGAATTCACATGTTTAATTTGATATCTAATTGATAACACTACGCAGTCTGTGGATTTTGTTAGAGAAAAGATGTGGTTACGGACTGTATCATGTTAATAGTTAGACTAGCCATTATTACATGTAAGTAAAGCAATTTTTGTAATACGATATAAATTTAAGGCCCGTAACATATATTAATATTATATTGATGATTACGATAGAAATTAAATACAGAAGACACATGCATTGTTGTTGATTTAAAATGTATAAAATCAGTCAGTAAAATCCGACAATATTTTTTCCGTATTATTACAAAATGCATTACGGTATATCGTGTTTGTGTCTAAAACTTAAATAAATAATTGTTTAAATACTTTACACTATGAAATTATGTGTACAGATATAGCAGTAAACGCATGATAAACACACACACATACAATATCAGCCAATTAAGGCTTTATTTTAAATACTAGGAAACATTTGGGTTTACTTAACATACATTCTACGTGCATGAATTTTTATGAAAACAATACTTTTTTTGCGTTTGACTCATTTTTTTGCCAAAGTACTCATATAGCTGCGTGTTTTAAACTACGGACAGTGACAATTTGTACTTACACCAAAATTAATAATTATAGAACCATCGACAATGTATTTTCTTCGTACATATGACGCATTACTAATCGTTTATCCATCCACCCAACCATCCAGCCATCTATTTATCTGTCTATCTATCTATCTATCTATCTATCTATCTACCTCTCTATCTTCCACACACGCGCGAGCGCGTAAGCAAATATATTTAAATTACAATTTAAATCCAACACACAATTCGACACAATAATACTCAACGCATACAATTCAGAATCCCGCGCCAACCCCCTTCCATCTGCACACCCCCACACACAACCAGTCACCTAAAAAACCGTTACAGATTACCAACGGCTTGACGCATTCCGCATTTAACCCTCACTGAGGAAGGAGCAAACCACTCCGAAACGACGTTTGAGGAAATAACAAAAAGTAAGTTTTCACAAGTGAAAGTGCTTTAAATATTAATTGCAAATATATATTACTTATTTATTTAATTATCTTTTTATTTATTATTTTGTAAGAATGTCGTTGAGTTTCCTGCAAGTATCTCATGTAATATTTTTAAATAAATACACAGAAAGTAGGTTTATTTTCATATCACGCACGATTCACAGAAATTAGAATAATTAATTATAAATATTTATTTAATAAATACTAATAATTCATTACCACAATCTAAAATAAGAATTGAAGTAAAATCGATTATACGTTGTATGTGAAACATTCAAACAAACCTCTAAAATACAGAATAGTTTCTGTAAAACGTGTGTCAGGTAAAACTAAACCTACTTGCAGTGTATTTATTTGAAGATATTATATATATTGTAACAGTACAAATGTATAGGGTACGGTGCATTGCACGAGTAATTAAGACAATTAATTAAATTAATAAATAATTCATGTTGTTAGTAATAATAATTCATCTTTCAATCTGAACTGTAAAGGAAGCAGCCAATTTTCATGCTGGGAGAGGTTAATCACGCCACGCATCTGTGTCTGTGTGTACACATGTATTTTACGTGTGTATGTGAGAGACCAGTTGATTCCTGTAAAGCGTCAAACCTAAATGAACGCTATTAATAATATGAATTATTTAAATTGTAAAGAGTGTGTACTTAATATCACAAAACCAAATACGCCATAGTGCGTATAAAATAAAGACGCACATGTGTACAAAAAATAGTGCGAAAATAATAAAAAGGGCGAATATAGTGAAAATAAATATAAATAAAACCTATATTAATTAGGATAGGGAAAAACGGTTTATACACAGTGAACACATAAAAATGTCCGACTAGATGAATATCGGGTAATTTGCAAAAGGCTTCACATGTTGCGAAGACCAGCGAAATAAATGTGAAATTAATCGTGTTTAGAAAGGGACCCCAACGACAGACTGAGACCTGCAGAATATTGGCGAAACATGATTTTTGCGCCCTAGGCTATAAATACTCGAGACGCGCTAACTTATTTCTCTTTCTCGTACAAATACCGTGGCAGCCGGAGGCTCTGCCCAACGACAACAACTCTTTTCTATCAACCACAGTACCAGCCGGAGGTTCTTCACGACTACTCATCACTTTCGTGAGAGTACCAGCAACCTGAGGACATGATGAAATACGAGAGACCAGCTAAGTACATGGAATAGAGTCAAGCGTACGGAACGATGTAACGGACTGCGGAGAGGATCTGAAGGACGAGGATCAAGGACTCCAGGACTACACGACTACTGAGTAGCATCCATGATCGAGGACCTAGGACCGAAGAGGATACGCTGAGTATTACCACGACAAATAAGGCGAAACAAAATCATGTATTTGTAAAAACGGAGACTCACATAAAGATAATTAACGATGTAAAAAGAAAGACAATATAATTCAATGATGAATTAATAATTTTTGAAAATGTAACTATTTACTTCTACAGTAGTTAGAGTAGTGTTTAAAAGTATGAAAATATAATTTTGAGTGAATAATTTAGTCAATGATATTTGAATTAATCTGAACGTAAATAGTAAATTTTATTAGAAAATAAAGAAATGCATATGCAATATAATAAAAAGAAAATAGATTATTATAAAGAGATTAGATAATCTAATAGTTATCACAGTAATGAGCAATTTGAGTGCAATATTATATAATAACAAATATGTGTTGTATAAGAGTGTCTATTATGTTGTATGGGTAATACGAGATTATTACTTATACGTTAATAAATAGATGTGTGCTACGGCTACACACATGCGAATAATAATGATATTTTTAAATCGCAACAGAATAGAAAATTTTTAATTAATAAATGTTTTGATTTTTATAAAACAATTTACGTTGTTATTACGATTACACCCATCACAAGAATTTAATCCGTTATAACATATATTGTAACGAGAAAGTCTCTATATGTTCTGGTTTGTGTACCTTTTTTTTATAAATTAGTTATTGAATGTGTACTTTGTTAATATTTATAGGATGAGTATGTTATCAGGGTAACATTTGTTGAGGGCCAATTTTCAATCACAGGTTGCAAATAAAATTTATTTGTAAAATAGTAAGTATTATCTTTGTTAAAATATCATAAAAGTTTCTATTTCAGCTATAATTCAATCTCTTTTAATCTTTTATTTAATAGACGATGGTGATAACTAAATCTTATCAAAGCAGATTCGAATAGGCTGGCATCTTCCCTAATGAAGAGTGTTGCCAACTTAATCTAGTTTATGAAGCAAATTCACAGTCACTGATATAGTTTTTATAATACCATACACATTTTTGTACCCATTAAATAAAGAAACGAAAACCTTTTATCTGTATTTATTTAACTCAAATCTTTTAATTATTTTTTTGAAATTGTTTTAAAAGACAAATATAATCATTAACAAAGTCTGACCGTCTGTTCTTTACATATGCTCAGTATGGCAGCAGTAGCAATAGTAATTCTTATATCTCAGGAGATACACATTTTCATATTTTATATTTATTAAATACAATACAAATAGAATGTGTTAAGTTAGGTCCTTTTGACTACTATATAAACGACAGATATGTTAAGTAAAGTACCAAAATACATGGGATTATAAATAATTACAAAGTAACTTAACAAGATTATATTAATAGTTTTATAATGTTCAGTGTTTAGGTTATGTTGATTTAAATGTTTTTAAGACCTAGTTCACGTTAGATGAGAGTATTCCTCTATATTAATGGTTTTTTTATATAATGAAAATAATGTTATTTACAGATTATTTTCACAGTGACAGTTCAAAATTGTTTTAATTAAAAATGTAAACAATGTCTTTGAGAAGTTTGGCATAGGCCTTTGAAGAAAATTGTTCAGTTTAATAATTTATCAAAAAATACTTCTCTTCCTGGATAGGTTGATGGTATTTCTTCAGAGATTCCTTGGTTTACTTCTTCAGAATAGTGTGGTACTTCTTTCTTCTATTTATTTTGTCTAGCAGTATTATTTAATTTAGTTTTATGTTCACTGATAGAACAATTAGAATTTGTTAGATTAGTCACTCTTATTTTCATGTCAACCTTTCTCGTTCATATCCAATAATCAACTCTCTATTTAATTTATTATAACATTTCAGTTGCTAAGGCCTATCTCAACTTTTATTGGTATCTAATGTAACATTTTTTCTTACTATGGTGCTATCTGAGCCTCAATATAAACAAACGTCTAATATTTTATCTTTTATTTTCTTTAAATTGTCAAAACCTTTTTTTATAAGATCTTTGATCTTCAATTTATTAGTATTTTGGAGTTTATAATGGAACACTGATTATTTTGACACCACTTTTGATTATCTTCTGTTATATATTTCTTGAGTTACCATTTTACACTTTTAATTATTTGTCCCAAAATTATTTATTATGAGTCCTTCTTGTACTTTTCACTTTATTAAAACTATAGGACACAGTTAGTAATCATCTATCTTAACTTGACATTGTTTATTCAAATTTTAATAGAAATTCTTATTCAAAATCCATTAACTATCTAAGCTTAACATGCCTAGTTTTACAAATCATTATTACTATGGATTTGGTACTTTCCTGTTAATATAAACATTAGTGTTATTAATATTATCACATATAATATTAATCAATATGACCCAAACTAATTACTAATAACTATTAGTAATAGATGACAATTATTCTTAACTTTCTGTATACAATACAGTTTTTATAAATACAACCAAACACCCTAAGTAAGTTCCTAAACATTGTCTTCCTTACTTATTATTATTAACATTACTTTAACTGTAATAAACATAATTATTAGTCTTCGCTAACATGAATTAAATAATAAAATAAACAATATTTAATTAAGTATTTAATTAATTATTTCTTGAAACAAATCTATCATGTTTCTTGGTACTTTTGGTAGGAGTATTAGAGCATATTTATGTTAACAAGATGCATGGCAAAATGGCATGTAACAAAATCATTAGCGAAATGAAAAACAAAGATAAACAAAAGAAAGACAATAAAACAATAAAATAAATTAAAAATAATGTAAATAACAATAATTTAATAATAACTAAGGCAGACAAAAGTCAAGCAACAGTAATCATTGATAAAGCAGACTACATAAAAAAAACCGAAGACTTCATCAACAAAAATAAATGCATACAACTAAACAAAGACCAAACAGAAAACTATCTTAAACAAACAATAAAACTAATAAAAACAACTAAAAACATTTTCAACAATAAAAACACAGACATATATATATATATATATATATATATATATATATATATAATTTGTGAGGTTTTCAATTTGTTTCTTCTGCAAGTAGATAATATTGTATATTCTTTTTAACACCTGACGCACGTTTCACTGAAAAATATCAGTATCATCAGAGGTTTCTAAATGAATTAATAACAATCGAAATAATTCTATTAATATAAAATTAACGAATAATCGAATTTGAATCGATTTAATGTAAAATAAAATAACTGATAATAGATTTAGGTCGATTAGTTAACGATTGTTTTAATGTTTATTTTCTTCAGCAGCTGTTTTCTCGGTTATAATTGAAATTTTATTTACATTTTATTCATTTTTATTTTTATTTTTTAGTAAATTTATAATTTTAAATAGATCGTCTTGTTTTGTTTTTATTTGGGTTTGTTCTTTAATTAAAAAATTATTGTTATTGTGTTTGTAAATGTTAAGATTTTTCCAAATATTCATTTTTTGACCTTTTTGTATGTTTTTAATTAATTTTATAATTTCAATGTTTGGCAACTGGTGGTTATTATTTAGGCAATGTATGGCTATACATATATATGTATATGTATAATAATCCAGAACCACCTAAAATGAATAGCCTAATAAAAATACACAAATTAAACAACCCAATACGTCCATTAATCAACTTCAAAAAAGCTCCTTCATACAAAATAGCAAAAATAATAGCACAAAAACTAAAAAATAACCATCTAACAAATTACCATCATAACATAAAAAATACATACGAATCAATACACAAACTAAAAATAATAAATATAAATGAAAATACATTTTTCACATCATATGACATCACAAACATGTACACCAACATCCCAGTAGAAGAAACAAGAGACATAATAATAAACAAACTTAAAGATTATCAACAGCAGGAAGGTTTAGCAATGGGATCACCATTATCAAGCATAATAGCAGAAATATTCCTACAACACATAGACACCAAAATACAAAATATTATGAAATCACATGACCTAAATGGCATGTGGATAAGATATGTAGATGATGGGCTATATGTATAAAATAACAAAAACACAAATGCAGAGAACATACTGAAACAAATCAATAACATACATCCTAAAATACAATTCACAGAAGAAAAAGAAAAACATAACAAAATCAACTATTAAGACATAACCATCACAAGATACAACAACCACATACAATATACAATATATAGAAAACCAACTTCCACTAACATCATTATACCTAACAATTCTGACCACCCACCACAACATAAAATGGCCGCATTCTATTCGCTATTAACAGAATGTACAAAATACCCCTAAACAAACAAGAAACTGACAAAAAATAAATATAATATACCAAATTGGTTATGAAAATGGATACAATAAAAATACTGTGAACAAAATAGAAAATAAAATCAAATATAAAATAAAAGCTGAACAATTAAGAATTAATCAAGATGAACAACACATAAATAATAACAACAACAAAAAATGGGCCACATTCACATACGTAAATAATAAAATGACAAAACTAACAAAACTATATAAAAACACAGATATAAAAATAGCATACAAAATTAATGAAAATAAATTACAAAATCTAAATAGCTCACACAACAAAGATAATACAACAACTAACGATATATACAAAATTGAATGCCAAGATTGCAATAAATGTTACATAAGACAAACAAAAAAACAGTTGGAAAAACGTTATTTTGAACACCTAAACGCATACAAAAAACCAGAAATATTTAAATCCAATTTAGCCACACATGCAATAAACACAGGACATGAACTCCCAGACATAACCAATGTGTCACTAATAAAACATATACCAGACAAAGGCACCATAATGAACATTTGTGAACATTTACAAATATACAAACATAAAACACAAAACAAACTAAAACCAGAACAAATACAAATCAATACAAAACACGATACAATATTCTAAGCATTGAACATCGAAAATACACAAAATACAAATACATATACCACAGTCACACGCAATAATACACTTTAAAATACCAAAGACCAACAAACAACCTTAATAGCATCCAGCAGGCAACACACAAATACTTTACCAGACACAAGATCGCGAAGGCTGAAGATGAGTGCACGGGAACTCTCGAAACATGTTCCAAATAAGGAAAAATAACATCTTGTGGTAAATTTAGTTATAAATATTAAATGTAATATATATATATGAATTTATTTATTGTGTGTGTGTGTGTGTGTGTGTGTGTGTGCGTGCGCGCGCGCGCGTAACCAATAATGGATAGAAGTGGGTATTGTACAAATGAATTTTGTACAGGCTTCTAAACTTTGAAAAATCAAAACACTTTTTCTGTCGCACTGTTTAATAGTATAAGAATTACAGTAATACTACAGTGACAGGTACAGTAAGGTTTCCGGTTTTTACGTTTCATTTGTAAAACCAACACGTGTTATTCGAACATATAAAATCTTATATTGTTTTATATTTTTCTATACTGTTGTATTAAATTACGATATTTTTCTTTATCCACATAAACTTTTATTTTTCTCTTCATTTAGTTTACTGTGACAAATTCCCTTTATCGCTTGTAGCCTTTTTTTTTAATATGTTCTGTATACTTTTTTTAAATAACCCATTATCGTTGACTACCCACAGTTGTACGGAGCCATTAGTAAGATGACTGGCTCAAGTATGTAACAGACTTAAGTATTTCCTACTTTTTGACGTTAAACTTTACGCAGTTTTAAAATCAGACTTACGATAAAGCCTATCCTAGATTACAAATTCTGACGTTTGTTATACATTCTTTTAGCTTTACTAGTTATATATATTGTTACGACGTGCTACTGATCGCCGTATGGTACAGTGGGAAACAAAATAGAAGACACCAATTATGTCACCAATCACCTCATTTAATTTTACAATTAAACAGTTTGTAATCAACATGAGAGTCTCTTAAAACAAATCAAATAAAAATTTTTCACACGCAACAAAATGTCAACTTATATAGAACACAAATGTATTACAGTTGTCCCAAACGATTATAAAAAAACTTAACACTTCGCCACAATAATTAATTTTCACTAATAACCACTCGAACGCATAGAGTAATCGCCCGACAATAACTAACTTCGCCGTCGCTGAATGGCTGTATTTATACCAAGCTGACTTCCAGAATAATCTGTCACTATGGATGACTTGTTAAACACAGAGGCGCTCTCGAGAATCGACTAGAAAGAGTGTCCTTTAGCACACTGCGCTCGCTGGTATAGACCCGATAGTTCACGCGTAATTGTCATTCACCGGAAAGTAGCAGCATTGTGTACGCACACACACATTCAAGCTGGGATATTCGACAAACTTGTAGAACGTTCCGTATTACGTAACACTTTTTCCGCATTACGTAACAATGTATTGGATGTCACCAGGTTAAATATTGTAGGTGACCTTGACTATTGTAACAACAAACACAACTATTTGAGTTACGAATTCTAAATATTTCAGCTACTTTACAAGATGGCCATTGGCGTAGCATGGTAAACAAGTACAGTGGTTGTTTGCCGTAGGGCTGCACATTTGGTGTCGGGGAGACTTTACCAAACATGACTTGAAAGAGATCCGCTACATCGGGGAGAAATGTCATGTGTATTGTCTAGTGGAGGAAGACAGGGTCTGTGGCATTGACCTTATGTCGTACAAGATCAGGTCGTTTCTTAACGAATGTACAATGAAAGGATTGAGCATCTGCAACAAAAGACGTGAGTAGTATGCACTGGCACCAATGCAGTACAGATTGTTAATTCTCTTATCATTACACTGAAAGCAATATATGATAATAATTTTATCATTGAGAAGGCGAATAATAAAATTACAAGCAGCGTAACTCCTAAGCTGAAAAATTCACTCAAAATTTAAAAAATAGTAAATTTTATATTACACAAATATTTGTTTACCACAACGTATTATAACCTTGAACCACTTTTTTCAATAAAGTACCAATTAAAAAGCAAGCATTCATATGATAAACACCATATATGGTCATGATATTTATAGCCAACGTATAATATTTTTCTCAAGAATATACATAACTGGTAACAGTATTTGAAATTTTGCCAACCTGTAACTCTATAAGGGAGGACTTTACGGAGTAACAAAAAGTATTAACACGTCTGACGTTTGACATGTATATATGTTGGCAAACCTATAAAGATACAAAGTTAGTATTTCCATGCCGTTCCTCGTAACTTAAGAATCTACTTAAAATTTTGGCCATCATTCTTCACTCATGGAACTTGTTTAAAACGTTTCCAGAGTAAACACTACGGTCAGTGTTAGGTTAAAATTAACTTTAGTCTAGTGTCCTGATTTTCTAAACTTTTGATCTGGTTTTTTGCACCTGGTGTCAAAATTTTTGAACTTTTTCCAATACAGGTATTTTCCGATTATATTTTGATATACGACATAGATTGTTAGGATACTTTTCTAAACTTTGCTCCATAATAATATTGCCTACGGCTACTCTCCTTTGTTTGTTTGTTTTTTGAGTGGTAATCACTAGAAAAAACAAGATTACATATGCATATGTATAGAAGAAGCAGAAGAAGATTGATGTATTCCAAAGTTACCGCAAAACACACCTCAATAAGACACACAGAGAGACTATTTGCAAACGGTTGAGTTTAATCTGCTTAATCGATTTGCTCGTTTAATTAGTGTACTATTTTACACAATAAGATTACAGCTTATAGGAGATAATTTAACAGCTCTTGAAACGTTCTGCTGGATGTGTGAACGTTATTTGGCGTATATTTACCTATTTGCATATAAAACATATCTCAAATTCTATCTATTGTAGTATTTTTTGTTTATTGAACGTCTGACACTACCGACAACACTATATACATAAGAACAATGCAATTACTGTAATTGTAAGACTACTTAAGCTATTTCGTGTTTTTAATAAATACTTGATTAGCAACTATGTGTTTTGGTTATAGAATTTTTCCGTTTGAAGTCAATGAAGTGGTGCAGTCGAGCCAGAATCTTCGAACACAGACAGCTGCTTGAAGAGTTGCAGCATCTTTTATGACCGTTGCAATATGAACATTGTAATATTATTTATTAACAGTGATCATATATTTTTCGTATTTTTTCTAATTTACATTGTCCTCATAATCTGACCAGACAAACCTTAAAGTATAAGATAAATAAAGTTATTCGTCTTTACTTTAATTTTATACTCTGTCCATATAAATTGTATCTTATTCCGTTATTTTTTCGTGGTTATTTCTGACATTATGTAAGCATTGCAACTACAAGTGTACAAACGTATTATGTTTAAGAGTTTGTATGTTTACGGCCTTATTGTTTAATTTAAAAGAGTGATGTTTTATATATGTGAGAAGTAAATGAACCCAAGATTGAGCGAACAACTATTCAGAAGCAAAATTATTTATTATGTTAGTATTGTTTCTTAATGACAATGGACCCGCCACACGTAGGCCTACCGAATGCTGTCCACTCTCTCAAGTTGATGTAGCCCAGTTCACGTGTTGTTTTATCTAACTTACAATTGTGTGGTATTAAAATTACCTTAATTTTAACTTCTATTACAAGTTCCTGCAGTGACAAAGTTATGACGATTGCTGAACAAAGCTCTCGTACAAAGTCATACCTGTGTCTGTCACAAGGACACAGTAGAAAGTACCAGTAGTTTCTAACACATTGCTGATAGTAAATTAAAATCAACACAATAATATAGTGAAATATGTGAGTTTTTCTCATTAAAATGTTTAATCTTACATTATCTAAACCTTTCACATATTTACACTTTTTTCATAAAAATTTGTCGAATTTAAATAATGTAACACCTTTTCTCTAAAAAATTATCGTGTTTTCTGAAATGAAAAATTACATGTACAAACATATATATTTATAAAATTTTTATCAGGACTATCATTATTATAGGTGCGGTTTTCCATATCGTCTTCTAGGTGAAGCACCCTTGAATTAATTCAACGTAAAGTATGTTTGCGGCTTTATTATTTAATTTAAATGGGGTGATATCTTATGTATAAGAAAAATCTAAGAACATAGATTCAGCGAAAAAATATCAGGATGCAAATTATTTATAACTTTAGTAGTGTTGCTCAATGACAACTAACGTAACATAGTCCTCTCAAAACATTTAACACTGTCAAAATTGCATGATACTTCTTTTACCTAAGTTTATTATACTATTAATATCTGTATTACGGTGACTACAATTATTACACTGTTATTACTAAAACGATAATATGCGGATATAATTACGTGTTCCTATCATTGTACTCATGGTTGACAGTCGCCGTTTGAAAGAAGAAGTCTCAGTTTCTCTCTTTCCCCACTTGTCCAAAAATTCAACTTTTCTCGATACCAGTAGACTCAAAGGAAACAAATAACTATAACAGGTATTGTTACGACGATCACATCTGATCGTCGTAGGTACAGTGGAAGCAGAATAACTGACATCGATGAAGTCTAACAACAAACGCTAATTAGACACAAACAGCACTTATAAATCAACAAAACACACTTACACAATAATTAAAGTTAAATTCGACCAACAATAAATATTACATTATTACAGTTTTGCAATTATTAACACAGTATTCAATTCCTTAATAACCGCAACAGGCTCTGCAAAACGTACTTGAATATCGTTGTAAATTAAACTGATCTGCTTGGAAATCCAGATAGAGTAGACAAGTAAACGTCTGGAAGGGCATCAGCATCTCGCGTGCCGTTGAACAGACCAGAGTGTTACGCAACTATACCGCTCGGAATGATCTCCAAACGACTGAAACCCCCCTCGCATGCTCCCGCACCAAGAATCACGTAGACAATAGAAGCGATGCGGTACTACTTATTTCCTTAGCGAAGTTGTATGCACAATTTTAACGTGCCAATTGGACAGATTGAATAAAATGTAAGTGTCTTACTCTTATAAATAAGACTATGGAATAGTCTATGCAGTTTACTCCATACTGTTTATGATGCTATACAAGAAAGTTGTGAATAGCAATGAATTACACAAAATGTGTGTAAACAAGGTGCAAAAATTATATATATTTTGTGTGTGTTGAAAGGATTTCGGTAAACGTGAGAGATAAAACAAACACAAAAAGAAGAAATATCAGCGCTGAAACTGTTAATTTAACTCCTCCGACAAGACAAAAACCTGATAAGCAAAACGTGCAGGGAAGAAATTTTTGCATCAGAAAAATGTCTTCCTAAATTCACAGTTTTTGATCATATACGTTAACACTGTATACATTAACTTTTTTCCATGACCGTTCCGTGGATATTAAAGTTTTGTTAAACCTACACTTACCACAGCTCAATAGCCGCACTAAAATGAAATAAATGCCATATTTAGTACAACAACATAAACAATCTAATTACGCAGCTAAAGCTTAGTAAACGGTAAACGGATGCCTTTCATACCAAACTATTAATGTAGTCCGCAGAAAACTGTATTGACGTAATCTGAAAACTGTAAAATCATTACAGCAATAGACATCTATGAAAGCCAACTGTGTGCTACAAATTTTATAAGTAAATGAAATGTTTCACCTTGCAAAATCCAGTTAAGGGACTACGCAATATACTGTCAACGAAAAAACAAACTCTCTCTCTCTCTCTCTCTCTCTCTCTCTCTCTCTCTCTCTCTCTCTCTCTCTCTCTCTCTCTCTCTCACACACACACACACACACACACACACACTCACACACAACACGAGACACAGAAAAGTTGGGTTTACTACGTAAGACTATTTGTAGTATTTGGTAGGTGTCATTCGGTTCCGCAATATTTGGCTGTAAACCCATGTCATTAGGAGGATAGATAAGTAAATTTTGTCTACGTTTTAAATTTTATAAATTTAGAACGACTGACTACCCATATTGTACCAAAACTTTGTTTTATTAAAAACTATTCAACGAAGGCAAACGTTCGATTTTTATGTTTAAACACAGAAAGATATGTTAAGTGACCCTAAAACGATATGTTATGTTTATATAAAAGCGTAACACCATGTGAATATTTAAGACATCATATATGAAAAGAGTAAAGAGAGAAAAAGGAAGTAAAAAAAAGAAAAAGCAGATGAAGAAACCGAAAAGGTGAAGAGGGGAAAAGAAATAAGACGAGGATCCACTGGTTGAAGATAAAGAATTAGAAAAGAAGAATAAAAAAGATGCTAAACGAACAGAAATGAGAAGACAGATCTGCATAGGGACACAAATGTTATTACTGATGTTTTTCTTCAATTTATTTTGATTACTTGCCTTGAGATAACTGTTACGCCTTTGTTAGATTAAAGACGTTTGCGTTTTCATTCCATTAGCACGAACGTAAATGAAGCAGTCTAAGGCAGGTGTAACGTGACAGAGCTGTATAGTATCCTGTCTGTCTCTCTAGAACAAAAAGCCAATATTGTTTTATTAAATCTAACATAAAGCTATACCTATGGTACTCAACTTTTGCTTCTAGAAAATATTAAAAAAAATTGAAAACGTTAACCTAGTATTACATTAACATTTCCATTACTACTTTTAAAAATAGAAAATTTCTTATCCAAAATATCAATGAATGAATTTAGAAGTACGTATACAAAAGAAGAAATTAGATAAACAATTACATAAATAATATCGAATAATATTGAAATAGCTTCCTATATTAGGATAATACATGTTTCATCCATCCATTCATGAATGAGTGCTTGTACTGCTTCCGCCGTCTCTGCATACCGAAGGCTGTACTTATCTCAGTAACTACGTTGAAAATCTCTTTTCATGTCATCATATATGCACTCCTGCTACGAATTCCTACTTTCACACTATTTTTGCATCGTCTAGCTAGAATAAAATTTAACCATTTCCTAAGGACTAACGATAGTCGTGCGTTTGCCCCAAATGGCTATATCATCCAAGGTGCTTTCTATTTTGGGTATCAGAAGTCGTTCTGTTAGCACGACAATGCTGTATTTCTAATGCACTGAAGCCTGAACACCCAAACAGATCGCCTGCAGAAGTCCATTTCCAACGCTTGGAAGCTTCATGAATACCTGAACTATATTCCAGGGTTTGGAACCATAGGTCATAGATATGCTTTGTATTTATTTTTCCATACATAACACTGAATTCAGCTGCCAACAAGCCTTAACACGTTATACTGTATTTAGAAACTGTGGGGATAAGGCAGCTCAAGACACATAGCTTCGTCTCGATTACATATGTTACTCTGTTTCTAAACCAACGGCACCTACTTCCGTTGGTGCATAAGCAGAGTCCAATTGAAATAAGCAGGCGTATGACAGTAACATAAAAACATCTACACGCAAACACATTGACGCACCCAACAAAAGTTCTCAGAGCCAGCCGAAACTTTTGAGACTGTTTTCTCCATCTTGGTAATGTACGTTGTACCACGACTAAAGCTCACAGCAATCTATAAAGGTTACTACACAAATTCAGTATACACAGAAAACCCACTACAACTGACGCATTAGTATTCAAATCCTCAAATCACCCAACACAACACAAACCATCTGGCTTCAGAACGATGATACACAGAATAAAATACATCCCACTATACAAAAAAATACCAAGGCGAATTAAACACGATTAAATATCTAGCAGAAACCAACCAACGGATACAAGAAAACAATAATCAATCAACGCCTACACAAAACAAACAACAGGCAAAGAGAAAAACCAACAAATTCATAACACTAACACGTATCAATACCACGGTCAAAAAATAACCCGCAAATGTAGAAAAGGAGGATACAGAATAGTATACAGAACAACAAAGAAAACAGAACATACACTGTCAAAAAACACATAAAAATAGCAAAAAATTTAGTTTACCTGGTGTATACAAACTAAACTACTCAGACTGTAACAAATTCTATGTAGGCCAGACAATACGTAGCATCAAACAGAGATACATTAATCACTACACTCTACTACCAAATTCACATATGAAAATCACCAATTAATTGCTTAAATTGCTTAATGTTGCAGGTAAACTACCGTATTCCCTTAACCGATCTTCACCAAAACCAACAGGTCTTGAGAACTCTACAATTTAAGGCTGTATGCAGATAATCATTTGATTCTGTTTGAATATGCGGCTGTTATCGTTTGCCATAGGAAATACCATTGTTAAAACATAAAACGTTGCAGGTAAACTACCCCTTTCCCTTAACCGATCTTCAAAAAAATCAACAGACCTTGAGTTCTGTATAATTCAAAAAGGTATGCAGAAGAGTAGTTGATTCTGGTTTAACGTAAGGCAGTTATCGTTCGTCATAAAAAAATTACCCTTGTTAAAACATAAAATGTTGATGGTAAACTACCCTATTCCCTTAACCGATCTTCATCAAACCAACAGGTCTTGAGAACTCTACAATTCAGGGCTGTACGCAAAACATTACTTAATTCTGTTTGAATTTGCGGTTATTATCGTTTACCATAGAAAAAATTACACTTGATAAAAAACTGTTGCTGGTAAACTACCCCTTTCCCTTAACCGATCTTCACCAAGAACAATAGGTCTTGCGTACTCTACAAATCAGGGCTGCATGCAAAAATTTATTTGATTCGGTTTGAATTTGCGGCTGTTATTGTTTGCCATAGAAAATACCCTTGTTAAAACATAAAACGTTGTAGGTAAACTACCCCTTTCCCTTAACCGATCTTCACCAAAAACAACAGGTCTTGAGAACTCTATAATTCAGGACTGTATGCTAAACATTATTTAATTCTGTTTGAATTTGCGGTTATTATCGTTTGCCATAGGAAAACAATTACCCTTGATAAAAAAAAACCGTTGCTCGTAAACTACCCTTTTCCTCAACCGATCTTCACCAAAAACAATAGGTCTTGAGTACTCTAAAAATCAGGGCTGTATGCAAAAAAATTATTTCATTCTGTTTGAATTTGCGGCTGTTAGGGAATGAACCCTCTGCAAGATGCTGATGGTCCATGAGTGACTTCGGAGCGCTCCTTCTTTTCCGCGTGTTTGTTCTGTGAAACGTACACTGTAGATTCGCAGCTTTACTCTAAGCAACGCTCAACAGGAAATGTTGAAAATTTTTGTCCACGGTGTACCCTCATACACACTAAACCTGCTCTGATGTTTTAATTACGGACATCATAATATTAAAACTTTGGAAACATGAGCACTACTTAATGCAAATCAATCAATAACTTATACAAGCCATTAATTTTATGCATATTTTATATATATATATATATATATGTGTGTACAACGTTATCGGTAACAAAGAAGTAGTTTTTGTTAAAATTCCTTCCCGGGACATTTGGCTGTAGTCCAATGTTTTCTACAAAACCAGACGTTTCGGCAATGCCATCGACTTCCATCATCAGTGAAAATCGAGTGCGATAACGTGAGGCGGTATACGTTAGTTACCACAGTACTGTGGTTAAGGCTGAAACAGTAAGTAGAAAGAAGTAGTTTCTATGGTAATATTTCATTTCAAAAATGATTTTAAATATAAATCTTAGAATATGGAAGTCATGTATGGTTCTCCATACCGATATTTTGCCATCACCATACTTCCATTTCCTTAAGGAGCATGGAAGTAAAATCAGTGTTCCAAGTCAGTAATGATATATTTAGTTTAATTATTAGTTTACCCTATTGTACTAAGTTCACAATTCACGCATAGCCTATAAGAAAACCTTTGCAATGTGGCTTTCTTTTACGCAGTGTACTCGCTTTCTTCTTCGCAAGCTTCGCAAGTTTTTTTCTATGTAGTTTGCCCACCCCGCGAGGTTGATTATTAGCAATCCATCCTTTAATGTCGTCCCCGACTCAGCTGCTAGGAATGTATACACTTCAGAATACGTTTTAGATCTTGTATTTCTTACCGCGCATTAAATGTTCCAAATAAACATTCTCTCTCTATTTAGTGGCTGCAGTTAGCTCTCCTTCAGTGTTATCTTCCCTCATTATCTGTTAATTTGTAATATGTTGGACCAATGACATTTTCCCCATTATTGTAGGCAGTCACAATTTCAGGGATACGAACGGCTTCCGTTTGGTCTGTACCAAATTACAAGTCTCAGCTCCATACAGAAATGTGGACTACGCGAGACTTTACCATATTGTTGCGAGAAGCGTACCGAACAATCCAGAACTTTCTCCACTCCCACCGTCCAGTGTGGCAGCTGTGCGTCATTCAAGTAGATGATTCTGGTGAGTTCCAGAAACTACGCATTAAGCAGCCGGCGTGCAGTTAAGGAGGGAAAGCTGTACTCGGCCTCAGCACAGCGTATATAAAGCCATAGCTGCCGGTTGTCAGTTAGTTACGCGAGCGACTTCCGCTAGTGTGGATTGAGTGCTTGTGAAAGGGAAGAATTATTGTGTTATGTGTTTTATAATTGTGCAAGACTCTATTAGTAGAAATTTTTTATTGCATGTGAACATTATTTATTTGATTTGTTATAAGAGACTGTGTTGTTAATTACAAACTGTTTAACTGTGAAAATTAAAGCTGGTGATTAGTGACTTATTTGGTGTCTTGTACTTATTTTGTTTCCACTGTACCTACGACGATCAAGTAGACCGTCGTAACAATATCTTTGCTGAGTTTTAGAACATCGTCGTAGAGAAATGACTGAGTCTCTTGTGAGTGGTCTTAATATTTCAATACGTGTCTAGTTATCCAGAACAGTGTTAAGGTCGAATGCCATCCCCCAGAAAAGTTTTTATGTTTGCTTACTTGTTGAATTGGTTTGTCTGCGTTTTAAAACTCTTGTTCCTTTAATTGTGTGTAATATGTGTGTACTCCCATAGCGTAATATGCGGCTATATATTGTAATGTGTAACCCACAGTAAAATAAATTTTGCAACAATGTGCGGCTTGTTCTTTGCCTAAAGCAACGTTACTTAAACCTATCGCACAAATTAAGAAATTACGCAGTGTCTTGTTTTCGCAGTCGCGCGGATCATGAAGTGTGCGGCCCATTATCACGGCTTATCCTGCGCTACCTCGTCCTACCTTAAAGGGTTGTAATTTATATTACACAATAGAACGTAACAATAGGAATTTTGTAAAACAACATCTTGATAACACTATAATTGTTATTTTTTAATTTTTTATTTATAAAGTACGTTGTTCGTCAGTAATTATCCGTTAGTACTTTGCGTAAAACACAACAAAACTGCAGGGCGCAATATTGTTAATAATAGAGCTTGCTAAATAAATCGTCGTGTTTTTTTAAGTTGGGTTGTAATTACAAAAACGGATATCTCTACATGGCTTGCGCAAAGTAGTTCACATACTTTGGGCAGTTGTTTTTCCTTTATTGTATTTTTTAAACTAAATTACTACAAGCTACGTTTTGAAACAAAAACAAAACAAAACGTAAAATGTTATTGATTTTAATTTACAAATAACTGTGTTGTCGGCTTAGGCTAGTAGCCTGTTCAGTCTCAATGGAATTCAATCAACCACCGTTTACAGAGCCTTCTTACATTTTTCTTTCCCCTTGAATGATAGTCGAGGGTTATTCTTGAGAGTCTAGTTATATCCATTCTAAATACTTGTAAGCGCCACTCCGTTTTTTACCGAGAGATAATCTGATTTAAGCTTTCATTTATGCTAGCTCTATTCTGATTTGATGGTTTTTGATAAGATCGCTCCTAGTAAAACCCTTGACAGCTCTCAAGTACGGCATTCAATATTTCAAACAACCAAATTAAAATAATAATAAAACAAGTGTTCCATGTAAAATTTTTGATACACTTTACAATAGCTTCAGTGCAGTCCTTATAACGTACAATGTAGCTGCACACTGCCAGAATGGAACACGGAAAATCAGATAATGGCGCCTAGTTCTCTGTCTCCTGTGGATAAAAGATTTGTGTTGTTTGTATTTGATTTTATTTCCCTGATACTACTCATATCAAGAAAATTGTGTACACATTTATGTTGTGCTTATTCCAACGTCGTTGCTTTGGGAAATACATTATTTTTAGTTTGGAATGACGTTTTAAACCTGACATTACGTTCCAAGTTTCCGTCATAGAATTAATATATCCCTTACTTGTCTATTTCATTCACCATTTTGAAGCGCGATATCCGGCGTGCTTGAAAATTGATTTTTAATTATGGTGTTTATTCAAAAGTACCTTCATGCTTTCTGCGACTAAAATTATTATCCATATGAAAGTATGTGAATGCAAACATTTGTGTAGTTTACATGGACACAAAGGTATCTTTCTCTTCTAAACAGTCTGGTGAGAAGTGGTTTCATGAATTGCATTTCTACAGCTCCAAACTGTGCTTTAGTTAGAGCGCTCTCTACTAAAGCGTAGTGCTTGCTGCTGTATTCCCACGAGATTGAGCTTGCAGAAAGAGAAAATAAATATGTAGCAAAACCACTACCTCTGATGGGACAAATTCAATTACGGTTTGCACGTGGCTTTCAGATTTCGTTACTTTCTTTATTTGTTTGAATTGTTTAAAAAACTATGTATCTGAACAATTGCTGGATTAAGTTTTATAACGGTAATATAACGTATACGAATTAGGTAAAAATATAAGATGGAAATAAAAGGTATTTTATAAAATAAAACTTCAAAATATTTTAAAAAAGCTTTGTATCTAATCCTGTGTAATTTGTTAAGGTTGTCAAATTACATACTACATAATGATAGTAACAAACCAGATATTTGAGGATTATTATTACCGTTTAAAGTAAATATATTTCTTATCTTACCTCTCCTAAATTTATCAATGTTACTAATCTCGTCACATATTTACAGAACCTATGGCTTTGTCCAACATCCTATGGATATATCCTATAAGAGATAAACAGATCATCAGGAGGGATAAATGAATTTTACAGGTTATTCTTGTTAGTGACTGGAATAGTAAATATGATAACAGGCTTACTGTGGTATTCCAGACTAGAGTTTATTATCAAGATTGTTTAATAATACATTCAAATATAGGCCTATTTTAATATCTGTATTAAGCAAGATTTATTGTATTGTAAACAGGTATATTGTGTATTGTATTATGAAAAGCGTGATTACTGTGCCACTTAATTTTGGTGCCCTTCTAATATTTACGGCAGTTTAGAGTATTGTTTTGATGACAACACCGAGTGGTCGTGGAGACACAATATCTGACATCAATGAAGTAGTTAATTACAAAGTTTAATTTGTTACAGACAACGTTTAGTAAACGACAAAAACACTTTTATACAACAATTCAAGTTAAACCGTCTAACATACAACAATAAACGTCAGCTTATTCCTTTTTGCACTAATTATCACACAAATAAATTTCCAGCAGTCCGCGACAATCACTTCATCAGCACCGAAAATATCGGCAACTGTAAATGAACTTGGCCACTTCGAAATCCAGTATTTATACCTACGCTGCCTAGCATTGGAGTCATATATCATGCCTGGATGCTAGCTGGTAAGTAGTCGACTAAATGTCTGGAAGGGACGTCGGCATCTCGCGTGCCCCAGAACAGTCCATAGCGTTACGTAATTTAGACGCTTAGTGTGATCTGTAAGCATCTGGAACAGTCCCGCTCGCAGAGGTGTCATAAAAATCACGTAGGCACTCAACTCAGGGATGCAATACAATTTATTTTGTTTATGTTGCAATACACATATATCTATTCTTTTGTCTATAACTTCTACAGAATTTCATTTATTCGTAAAACATCTAGGCTGGAATACGCAGTCTATAGTCTACCTCTACATATCTACAAGAGTTGTATAAATAATTTGTATCCCACAAGAATTGAATCTGTAATCATTTACAGTCCAAAAAAAACTAAGCCAATGACATTAAGATATTAATTAATGCAAACATTTCAGAAATTTTAATTGATCTTGATATAAACAAAGTAGTTGTTCAATTTTAAGTTTTGTTCAATCTCAATTTTGTTTTTAATTACTGAAACTTTTAAAACTTATAGTAATATAAAATTCGTTTGCCTAAGAAGAAGTCAATTTTACATTTTTGTTTTAATAAAACGTGTATTTGATTACACGATAAAACATTTCAGAGTGAAATGTAAAACACACATTTCCAGAAGAACCTTTTCTAATCCCAGTGTTATGATTTAACTTATTAGTTTATAAAAAAACAAATTACAAAGGCTTAACAGAGTTTAAGTAATTTGTGGGAAAATTAGACGAACGGTAGAGCCGGAACTGTATTAAGTAAGAAAAGACAAACAGAAAAACAGATGACATTTTGTAAACATATTGTAACAATGGCACCGCCTCTAATAACCTTTAGTAACAATCCACCCATTTTGACACCTTTCTCCGCTAGTCGAACAGGTACAGCATCAGTCAAGGCCGCAGAAAAAAGTACGCTCCAGACTATTCTGGAGAGCAATTGAAATACGCATCAAGCTGGCACGTCACAGTAAGGATGGAAAGTTTTTCTGGAACACTTGCGCTACCAGTATGAGGGAGAGTAGCTGGCTTTCTCAATCAGTTACGCTGAGCGATTTCCTTAGTGCGGAAAGTTAGTGGAAAGTGTTTACTGTGTATTAGTGCAAGCTCTATTACTTGGCATTATTATTGCGTGTACACAAACTTCACTTGAATAATTTTACAGGACTACTTTGTTGTTGTTATTGCTTACACATTGTGATTTTTGATTAAATGAAGCTAGTAACTAGTGTTTTAATTAGTACCTGTATGTTGTTTCCACTGTACCATACGACGATCTGTAAACAGTCGAAACAGTACAATAATACCGCACCCTCACTAATAACTCTGAACATTGGCTGCAATTTTCTTGGTGAATATGTTGTGAGACGATGATCTAAGAACGATAGGATCTGTTGTGACACAATAAGGCAAAACTTGATAATCTTTCTCATAAACGTAATTAAACGGGATTTTCCAATGAAGTAGGGAACGAAAATTGACAGTATACAAGGAAAAAGGCAAACTCTGTGCGTTGGTGTGGGGGGGGTGGAAGGAATTGCGTGCTCGATACGAAGTTACTGCAATGTTGCTGCATTATTTATAAAGACCCTGTAATTTTTTGTACTGTAGAAAAGACAATTCATTTTAGTAATTAGTCGGCTCCTGCTGTAGTAGTAAAAGCGGCAACAATAGCAAGAAACTACAGTTCAGGAAATGAGTATTTCACCGGCTGTCAGTGATAAGGTCACGCAATGTACTATCGTAAGCAGACAAAATTAATGAATTACTTACAGACGTGTGTCCAGTCTTTGTTTTACATAATGAGTAGATTCCATGACTTTCATGTCTCTTGGCATTTTACAAACGTAAGCCCGCCGTCTACAAAATATATTTTTTTAATTTAAAGCGGATTACTTGCCAATCGTTCAAAAACTAATATTGCTTTCAAAATACTTCAAGTATGAGTCCAACATATAACGATTTTATAGAATATATTATTATTTGTTATTCATTTTCCTATTACTTTTCAATGGTTTTGAGGTCCCATTCCAACATACTTTGTAGCGTCACAGAACGTTCCATAAAAAGAAATCATTTATATAGTAAGTTAGCATAAGAGGAAAGTGAAGTGAACAGTATCGAACCCAAGTAGTCCCAAAAAATTGTGTAATTTTGTATAATAATTATTTCTATCAACTTGAAAAAACGACCAAACTATGACTAAGACAAAACCCCATATATATTATTAAAGTGAATAAGAGTGAAAAAACCATAAGACACTATAAGAGAGAGAAATAATGTCAGAATCCACCAGAATAAAGTCAATAATTATTAAGTTTTATAACTATGAATATAGTATTAAAAACTATTTTTTGTGAATAAATGGACAAGATCCATCATTATATTATGTGATGTAAATAAAATAAATGTATTAAATGACTTAAATACATTATTAGAAAGAGTTTAAGTTAAAATAAAAATTGTATATTTGCGATGACAAAAAAAAATATTAATGTGTTGGATTTGAGACCATACACCAAGATTTCATGAAAAAATTAATTATTATCAGATTTAAATAAAAACTATATGTAATTGTCAAGCAGACAATAGTGAACAATTTATCTTAAATAAAGGAAGCTGTCAAATGAATAAAAAGCAGCCAAAATAGCCAAAAACAGTGTTAACTAAAAACATCTAATAGGCATCTAATATTGTATAATTTATGAATTTAATGTTGCCAAAATGCAACCAAACTGTATTAGAAAGCTGTAATATGATATAAAGCAACTATACTAATATACCTGACCAACTTTAACATTGTAATAGTCAAGTCAGCAAAATATTTACTTATACCAGGTATGGCTGAAGCCAACTATTCAGTACAAAAATAATCATATCTGGAAAAATACTTGCATAATACTAACAAAAATAAGATAGAAAGGTACAATACATCAAAATACCTTAATAAGAAATAAACTCAGTTGAAAGTAAAATCAATTCTAAAAGAATTTAACTAATTAGAGTGAGATTTGTCACACCATAAAAAAATGACATCTCAAGACAATCAATGATGCTATGTCATCTTGTGATAAATATAAAATATGTACAAAGTAACCAGGTATCACAAAAGATAGACAAAATAATAAACTCTGTGTGTATAGTGGTGAAATAACACATATATTAAGGAAAAAGACTAATCATTGTATTAGAAAACTGACAAGAACCTAGGCCATGAGCAGAGGACATATAAAATTGTATTTATTTGTGTTTTATTGATGTTAAATTTGTTTATTTTGTTGTAGGAGAGTAGTAGTAGTAGATGTCTAGCTTGTGAAGGGAACTTTATAACTCCACAACAATTTTTATTATAAATATTGAGTTTTTAATGACTACAACTCAAGGTGAGGGTTGTATATTGTAATGTTTGTTAGACTTAAGTTAATTAGATACCAATGATATTTAGTATCGCTAGATTCAGTAAAAAACAAGGAATCTAAATACATTAATGGCATACAAATTGTAAGTACTAATGTGAAACTGTTTGATAAATACCAGTGTAAATTTTGAAATATCCATTGTATGAAGAATAAGAAATTCGTTCTAAAAGCTTCTACGGAAGTGAAAATTGTTCTATGACATTCCATTTCGTTTATTCTCGAACAATCTAGAAAGAATTTTACACAAATATACCGGAAGTCGACGAAAACAGTCATCCCGATTTAGTATAAAAGCGAGACAAAATTTGACCGAAAAACACTTGAAGATTGAACACCAGAGCTGATGCATCTCACACAACACTGATCAACGCAGCTAAGGCGAAACCGAGAGGCGAAAAATCGACAAGACACGGCAGGAAGGCTTTTTCCCGTACATAGACATACCCGACTGACTTAACCTCAACGAGAGTCGCCAAAAAGTATCGCTGAAATAGAGCAGCGATACGGCAAATTCTAATAGAAAGCACGCAGCCAGAACGTCGACGGCCCAGGAGGGTCCCAAACATTTAATAGAGAACGAATTCTGCTGTGTTCGCATTGACTGACTAACGTGACAAATAATTCCCCCGAACGTAAACAAAACAATACACTGAGCCTTCCTCAAAACTGCATGGGAGTCAGCGCTGCGGTGGCAGATTTCTGAATCAACGCTAAACAGATGATTCGTAGTGGCGGCGTTGGAACGAGATTTTACTGCCAAACGTTTTGACAAAAAGTGCGGAAAAAGTAACGATCGAAAAAATTGACTTTAAATAGATTCAGTGTACACCCGAAGAGGCGAGATCGAGAAACTACCCGAAGGAAGTGTCCAGTGAGAGAATAAACGACCATTGGAACGTGAGTTACCAAAATTAAAATCATTGTTACCTGGTTACAATTATCACACAGTTGTACTTTACACGCCCCACATACACCTTCAAATCACTTAGTTTTTTTTCTTGTAAGGCATCTAATTGGTATGTCTTGGTAGTTCAAAGGAGTCACGTCCTGAGATTAAAGTTTTTTCACATATTAAAATCATGCTTGTCAACTGAGTCAGAATCTGAAATACTAGCCGATACTTGATTGGATATATTGTCAATAATAATAACTTGTAAAATTTGTTCTCTGCAATTTTATAATTTTTATGAATGATAGTCCTTCAGACGATTTGTTTGTTGTTATTAAAGAATCATTAAACATAACTGATTTTTCAAAGCTAAACTGACTTGTTTAAATTTTTTTGTAGATTTAAAAATTTTATCAATCACATTTAATTTTTTCTTGGAACAAACGTTTCCAAGTGGCGCCCACAAAAGCATAGTTTTAAGTTGTATTACAGGACTACATCACTGCAGAGGATCCAGTCAACAGAGTAAGTAACAAAAGTGCGCGGAGGTAACGCCCGACACGATTACAACACAACAACACACAACACACCCAATCTTATCTTTTTGTTATAAATTGGCAGCCCAACTAGTGAGGCTTGAAAAAGACGGAACAAGCCCGGCAACTACCAACATATTAAAATGCCGCAACCAAAGGGAAAAAAGGTGAAGAAGACGGTAGAACCCGAGTTAAGTGTGGAAGACGGAGAGGCAATACAGGTCGAGGAAACGGAATTAGAACCACCCACACTAGAAATGGAAAGACCGGTACAAACGGCAGAGGAATTAGAAGAACAAACGGGAGAAGAACCCATACAAATGGTAGAACAAACAGAGAAACCCGAAACAGAAACAATAACAGGGAGCGTTGACACGAATATAATAATGATGATGGCGATGCTCCAAAGAATGGACGAAAAAATGAACAAAAATACAGAATCCCTGAAGGAGGAAACAAAAAAAAGTAATGAGAAAATGTTCCAAAGGATGGAAGAAAAAATGAACAAAAACACAGAATCTTTAAAGGAGGCTATGAACAAAAATATAGAATCACTGAATAAAACAGACAGGAAGACAAGGAGGAAATAAAAGGAAGCATAGAGTCCCTGAAAAAAGAAATTAGCATAAAATACGAAATAGTAAACAAAAGGATCGATGATAATAAGATCGATAGTGACAGGAAGGTCGAAAACATGGAGAAACAATTGGAAAGGTTACGGGAGGGAAACAATGCACGTTTCTAAAGTATAGAGGAGCAAGCAGTAGAGACCAAACAAGATGTTATAAATCTCGAAAACAGGGTAAGGCAGAACCAAGACGCCATCATGCAGGAGGTGGGGGAAGTCCAGCACATCGCTAACAGGCTGGATGAACAAATAAAGACTAACAAAAATAGTATACTGGAAATAGACCAGAGAGAGAAAAACCTGCAGGAAAGATTAGAGGCGCTGAGAGACACACCAATACTAAACACTCATACGTGTCATGGTGAAAACAGGGAAGTAATCAACTTCCAGGACTACCGACGAAACCCAATGGAATTTTTGGAAAGAATGGAGGAGGTTATTGGGAGAAGTAGAGAAACAAGGTGGGACAGGATAAGAGAGATGCTTGACGAGACATTTAAAAATACTAAGGATAACTGGTGGATAGCGGTACGACCCGAAATAACGAATTTAGCAGAATTTAAACGCCAGTTTAAGGAAAAATATTGGTCAGAGACCGCACAAAACAGGGTAAGAATGGACATTTTCTATGGCAAATACGACGCGTCCTATGGACAGTCCCCGACGTCTTATTTCCTGGGAAAGGTATGTTTAGCACGGAAGTTGATACCGCCGATCCCAGAAGAATGTTTGGTAAGGCAGTTAGCTGGACATTACAGCTATGGGATCAAGGATGCCCAATTATACCAACAGATTAGCAAAATAGCCGATCTGGCCACATTATTGGAAAATTGCGAATCCACAGGAAGGTTCCAGGATTACCAACCCCCCAATCGTAAGGTAGAGTACAACAACAATAATAACGGACCAAACCGGAATGGAGGTGGGAACGGTAATAATCTAAACACCAATAATCAGAGTAATAATATCCCACCAAATGGCCGAAATGATAACACTCAGGGCCCAATTAACCGCAACTATCCGGGACCAAACAGAGGTAATTACACCGGGAATAACTACGGTAGGAACTTCCACCAGGGAAACGGTTATCGCGGGAATAATTATAGAGGAAGTAATTTTGGTCAACGTAATGGTTATCGCAACGGGGGAAACCAAGGAGGAAGCGATAGGAGAAACCAAAATGAGTACAGGCCCCAGGTAAATTATATGATGGCCGATAATCGACGACCATATCCACCCAATTTACCAAGTTACGGGTATATGACTCAACAGGCGCCAGGTAGCCAGGGTGATACGGCGAATAACCGGCAGCAGTTTTCAGAGGGTAGGAGTAGCGAACCACCCCGAAACGAAAGTAACAACCAACAAGAGCCAAACGCTAATCAAAATAATAATGAGAATCGGGTAACAGTTCACGAAAATCCAGGTTTTTCATTACAGCATAATCAGGGAAGTAAAGACGAAAAACCCCGAGTATTTTATGTAAACCATGTATTGGCTGAAACTGGCCGAGAACCAGATAATGATCCCCAAAATGAAAGTGAGAGAGAGGAGGAATTCCGCTATGCAGAAAAATTATGGCCCAAACATGTAATGAGATGGTAATGCCATGAAACCAATCATCCAGAATAAATGTCATAGACCAGTCATTTGAAGGAGTAGAGGTGATAAACATCGAAGGTCGAATATTGAAAGGAGAAGGAATTAAAAAGGAATGGGAATAATAAATAAGGACATAATATAAGGGACACACAACCAAAAGGAGTTGAAATAATTAACCCAAACTGACAAATATAACCCAAATATTATCAAACATGAAAACAATACCTACGAGGTAACTGACACAATCAGGAACAAGGTAAAAGGAACGTATAACCAGACTTCATTAAAAAAGTACCATGACTAAAAAAAATCGCAAGTCAAATACTCAATCAGTAACCAAGTACCATGACCAAAGACCCAAGTCAAATACAGCACCATAGAGAAAGTACCTTGACTAAACATGTCAACGTGAATTTTTTAACTTAGCCATAATTAGAAAGGAGGTAGAGATTTTTAAGTAAATGTAAATATTATTGTATAAAGATTGTTATAAATAAATATTACGAGATGGACACATTCCACCATAGGCAAGATTTATTTCCAAGAGCCATGTCAACGTATATTTACCAGCTTACCCGTACTTAGAGAAGGAGGGAGATTATAAATAAATATTACAAGATGGACACTTTGTAAAGGAGAAAAGAAGGAGAAATACTGTCATATATTTGATACTAAATGGGAATGATAAATGATAAATGAAAAAAAAAAAAAAAAAAAAAAAAAAAAAAAAAAGGGAAAACAGTGTGTTACATAAGGAGGTAATGATGAATATGAATATAGCTATTAACATTGAATGATTTTAAACGATAATTTTAACCTGCGGAGAACGATATATTAATATAATTGTGAATTAATCAGAAGAGTTTAAGAAAGGGAATTTATGTGTAGGAGCCTATGATCTTTGAATATTATTATTATTATTATTTGTTGCAAAGGTGCAATTATTATTTTCTGAACAGGGATGTGTTGCCTCTGATTTCAGTAGTTATAGACAGGAAGGGACAGAGAATGTATGCCATAGCGAGCCACTCTGACTCCCAACCCTCTATGTAAGTTAGGGAATTGATAGGGAATTATATCAAAGATTAATTATAAAACATCAAGGTAAAAAGGAAAGGAACAGGTGATACGACAAAGAACGAACTAGGAATATTGAGTTGGATTAATATATTAAAGGAGTAGTACAGGAATTTAATTATAAGATAAAAGAATGAGATATAAAGAAGCTAATAAAGGGTTATTATAGAGATGATAATTTCATCGAAACCAAAGATATGTTTTTCCAAAAGTATCAACTTTAACGGTGAGGCATATGTAGCGTCACAGAACGTTCCATAAAAAGAAATCATTTATATAGTAAGTTAGCATAAGAGGAAAGTGAAGTGAACAGTATCGAACCCAAGTAGTCCCAAAAAATTGTGTAATTTTGTATAATAATTATTTCTATCAACTTGAAAAAACGACCAAACTATGACTAAGACAAAACCCCATATATATTATTAAAGTGAATAAGAGTGAAAAAACCATAAGACACTATAAGAGAGAGAAATAATGTCAGAATCCACCAGAATAAAGTCAATAATTATTAAGTTTTATAACTATGAATATAGTATTAAAAACTATTTTTTGCGAATAAATGGACAAGATCCATCATTATATTATGTGATGTAAATAAAATAAATGTATTAAATGACTTAAATACATTATTAGAAAGAATTTAAGTTAAAATAAAAATTGTATATTTGCGATGAAAAAAAAAATATTAATGTGTTGGATTTGAGACCATACACCAAGATTTCATGAAAAAATTAATTATTATCAGATTTAAATAAAAACTATATGTAATTGTCAAGCAGACAATAGTGAACAATTTATCTTAAATAAAGGAAGCTGTCAAATGAATAAAAAGCAGCCAAAATAGCCAAAAACAGTGTTAACTAAAAACATCTAATAGGCATCTAATATTGTATAATTTATGAATTTAATGTTGCCAAAATGCAACCAAACTGTATTAGAAAGCTGTAATATGATATAAAGCAACTATACTAATATACCTGACCAACTTTAACATTGTAATAGTCAAGTCAGCAAAATATTTACTTATACCAGGTATGGCTGAAGCCAACTATTCAGTACAAAAATAATCATATCTGGCAAAATACTTGCATAATACTAACAAAAATAAGATAGAAAGGTACAATACATCAAAATACCTTAATAAGAAATAAACTCAGTTGAAAGTAAAATCAATTCTAAAAGAATTTAACTAATTAGAGTGAGATTTGTCACACCATAAAAAAATGACACCTCAAGACAATCAATGATGCTATGTCATCTTGTGATAAATATAAAATATGTACAAAGTAACCAGGTATCACAAAAGATAGACAAAATAATAAACTCTGTGTGTATAGTGGTGAAATAACACATATATTAAGGAAAAAGACTAATCATTGTATTAGAAAACTGACAAGAACCTAGGCCATGAGCAGAGGCCATATAAAATTGTATTTATTTGTGTTTTATTGATGTTAAATTTGTTTATTTTGTTGTAGGAGAGTAGTAGTAGTAGATGTCCAGCTTGTGAAGGGAACTTTATAACTCCACAACAATTTTTATTATAAATATTGAGTTTTTAATGACTACAACTCAAGGTGAGGGTTGTATATTGTAATGTTTGTTAGACTTAAGTTAATTAGATACCAATGATATTTAGTATCGCTAGTTTCAGTAAAAAACAAGGAATCTAAATACATTAATGGCATACAAATTGTAAGTACTAATGTGAAACTGTTTGATAAATACCAGTGTAAATTTTGAAATATCCATTGTATGAAGAATAAGAAATTCGTTCTAAAAGCTTCTACGGAAGTGAAAATTGTTCTAGGACATTCCATTTCGTTTATTCTCGAACAATCTAGAAAGAATTTTACACAAATATACCGGAAGTCGACGAAAACAGTCATCCCGATTTAGTATAAAAGCGAGACAAAATTTGACCGAAAAACACTTGAAGATTGAACACCAGAGCTGATGCATCTCACACAACACTGATCAACGCAGCTAAGGCGAAACCGAGAGGCGAAAAATCGACAAGACACGGCAGGAAGGCTTTTTCCCGTACATAGACATACCCGACTGACTTAACCTCAACGAGAGTCGCCAAAAAGTATCGCTGAAATAGAGCAGCGATACGGCAAATTCTAATAGAAAGCACGCAGCCAGAACGTCGACGGCCCAGGAGGGTCCCAAACATTTAATAGAGAACGAATTCTGCTGTGTTCGCATTGACTGACTAACGTGACAAATAATTCCCCCGAACGTAAACAAAACAATACACTGAGCCTTCCTCAAAACTGCATGGGAGTCAGCGCTGCGGTGGCAGATTTCTGAATCAACGCTAAACAGATGATTCGTAGTGGCGGCGTTTGAACGAGATTTTACTGCCAAACGTTTTGACAAAAAGTGCGGAAAAAGTAACGATCGAAAAAATTGACTTTAAATAGATTCAGTGTACACCCGAAGAGGCGAGATCGAGAAACTACCCGAAGGAAGTGTCCAGTGAGAGAATAAACGACCATTGGAACGTGAGTTACCAAAATTAAAATCATTGTTACCTGGTTACAATTATCACACAGTTGTGCTTTACACGCCCCACATACACCTTCAAATCACTTAGTTTTTTTTCTTGTAAGGCATCTAATTGATATGTCTTGGTAGTTCAAAGGAGTCACGTCCTGAGATTAAAGTTTTTTCACATATTAAACTCATGCTTGTCAACTGAGTCAGAATCTGAAATACTAGCCGATACTTGATTGGATATATTGTCAATAATAATAACTTGTAAAATTTTTTCTCTGCAATTTTATAATTTTTATGAATGATAGTCCTTCAGACGATTTGTTTGTTGTTATTAAAGAATCATTAAACATAACTGATTTTTCAAAGCTAAACTGACTTGTTTAAATTTTTTTGTAGATTTAAAAATTTTATCAATCACATTTAATTTTTTCTTGGAACAAACGTTTCCAAGTGGCGCCCACAAAAGCATAGTTTTAAGTTGTATTACAGGACTACATCACTGCAGAGGATCCAGTCAACAGAGTAAGTAACAAAAGTGCGCGGAGGTAACGCCCGACACAATTACAACACTTTTACAAACAAAGAACACCCTTTCTTTTTGTTATAACTTATATTACATTTAATATATTTAATAAATATTACATTTATTTTACATCATTACGCGCAGTTAACAACTTATATATTCGTTTAATTACAGTTTTTCACATACACGTTACAGAACAATCAATTCAATAATATATTCCATCCTAAAATTTTACTTACTTCTTCCACTTTCTTTAGACTCTCGCTAACCTCTTCGTTTCAACCAACGCATCCCCTTTCGTTTGTCTAATTTTAACAGTTACCTGGTACCATTATACCTGGTACTCCTTAATTTCGTTCTTTAAAACTCCGGCAGTTTGAAAATTTTCTGAAATACCTTACGTTTTCTATGCATTGGCGATAGAAAAATAATTACATTCCTCTACGATATTTAGATTAAATGTATTTGCAAATCTTTCCTACTATCAGCATGTCTTTGTCACCTCAAAACACATAAACGGAAGGACCAGAGACTGTGGAATATTGTTAGACGGCCACACACAATTGTCTTTGGTTCACCAGAAACAGAATAGCTGACACCAATGAAATCACTAACTACAAACTTTAATTAGACACAAGCAGCAGGTATAGAGCACACAAAGTCAATCTTATACAATATTTTAAATAACGTTTGTCCAACAACTACACTAAATTTCGCCTTATTGCAATTTCACAGTAATTAACACAATGATAACTTTCTACTACCATGTCCGCCACTTCTCCACCCGGTGAACTGCTCACTAATTTCGAAACGCACTTCAAAACCACTAGTTGTAACTGAATTGAACCGCTTTGAAATCCGGTATTTATAAATCTGTGGCTTTGCTTTATATTGAGATAGCGGGCTCGACGCCTATAGGTAGTCGGGTGACGTCTGGAAGGGGCATCTCTAACAATCCAGAGCTGTCCGTAATTCTGCAGCGCAAAAATATGTTCAAGCCGTCACGTAGTCTCTCAGCGATGAGGTACCATCTACTTCCTCAGCGTAGCACTATAATTCAGTATGTCTCTGCCTGGTTGTTTCCTTCTCTCTCTCTCTCTCTCTCTCTCTCTCTCTCTCTCTCTCTCTCAACACTTATGTCTCACGGCCAAAAATATTCTGATTATCTATGTATACAAGCCATGTACATAGTGTAAAGTACTTCATTTTTGTTGTTTCTGAGACTTGAATTGTCACCAACTCCAACGGAGCTTAACACAAAAATTGCTTTATTCCGGTCGCGATCAGATAGATTAATGCCAGTAACTCAAACGCTTTTTCAGACGTCCTCCGGCCTTTTAACTAATAATTTAGTAGTTCCCTTACTTACCGGACTAACAGACCATGATTCTCTATTTTAAGATATCCATAAGTATATTTAATGTCCTGATTACTCCTTGCTTCCCACATTCAGCGTCGTGGACCAACAAAGTGTCATCCGCCTTCAAGGGCAACAGGGTGCCCTAACCTATACTTGTTGATAAGTAGAGTAGGGGCAGCTTATACCAGTATGAGTTTTCCGTTCACCACCACTTGCAGGTGCGGCTGGATATTTCCGATCATTGTGGAATGGCACCTTAAAACATTACTCACTCTCCCCATTGATTATAGGGAGGGAAGAACTTTTATATTGCATATTGCACCTTAAATTACCTTTCATGGCACAGTTATTTTCCATTGTGCTTACAACGCAACACTTTCTCCAATTAACACATTTCGCTGTCCTCGCTGACCAAATATACAGAATATCATTAATTTCACAAACAAACAAACATCAGCAAAAATTAAATTTAGCAGTTTATTTGCCTTTTAACAACCGGTTGCATAAACTCGTACGCCACATATTCATGTCAGTACACTTCGACAGGCGTTTAACACGAGCAATTCCGTATGCTTTGTGTTGCCTGTGTGTGCGTGTTTGTGTTATGCGTTTGTGTTGCGGAAGTGCCTCTGTGTATGTGTGCGTCACTAAAAATGTTCTTTCTCTTGTCTTATTTTTAATGTTTACCGATCTGAAGTTAGTGATGATACCTGAGGTAGGCCAGATGCCTCGAAACCCGTTGTAGATGAAGCAAGTTTAATTCATAACCTGGAGAAACGAGTAAATTCCAACTGCGTCTTACCCGTACGCGTAATTTACATAATAATATGGACTACAAAAAAATTAATAACATATGAAAGATTGTCTACTGATAATTCAACCGTTTTAAAGTAATTGGCGAATTCAAAGTTTTTCTCAAATTCTCTGAGTATTTTACTCTCCATATCTCGCTTTCTCTTTCTGTATCCCGCTTCCTTGTTTTTCTCTCTTTTTCTTCCTTCTCTCCTGCCACAGGAGCGTAATGTAGACTAGGGCTCCTCTACGTCACACCTCAATTGGACACTCTTCTAAACCAACATCCTCCGCATTCAAATCGTCCTCTACCCCGTTTATCCAAATTATGTTCAGCGTGCCCCTTTTACTTCCCTGCCTATGTAACACATTATTTTCTATTCCTACAGATTCAGTTTTGTATGTGGAGTAGCACACTAAGTCATAAGATTTGTAATCTAGTCAGTAGCTCATAAAATACTTATTAGCCGTTAAGGACAAAAAGTCATCAGCCAACGACTGTTCTCATATATAGTTTCCAAATCCATCTTAACATCTTTCATCAAAATATTGCTGAGTTTTCAAACATAGATGGGTTACTAAAATTGAGTAGTAAACTCACAAGCAACAGATCCCCCGATACGTCTCTATGAGTTACCATTCTTCCAACTAAGGTCTACGTTTTTCAGTTTTATTTTTCGATGTAACATATATGTATTTAGAATTTAAGTAAATTTAGGTTGAAGACAGTAGTGTTGTCTTCCTTTCCAATGGTATTGCAGCCCGCGTGCCGGCAGTTGAATTCCTTTAATTTTATTCCAATCTCTCACCTTAGTTTCCGCTGTTTGCCAAACTTTTTGTGTCCAAAAGAGTATCAGGGTTTCCCCAAACCATCGCATACAGCGGGTTCTTGGTTTTCGTATTTGTCTGTTGCTTGTGTAAATTCTACTGCGTTTGAGTGTCGTTAGTTCGTTCTCGATGTAGTGCCTCTCTGAACACTGTACCCTCGTAACATACCACAGCCGGCTTGTACCACAGACACAAATTTATGTACAGCTGTAGCAGATCATGATTAAACCTCAAACGTTATCCATAAATACTTCTAAAATATTTACTTCTGCGTCAGTGCTTAAATGGCACAGCGTCTATTCAATCCTCTTTGCAAATCTTTTCGTTACAAATTCACATATCACGATATTTCGTATTATCCCCTTGAATAAATTTCTTTAACTCTTTTAGACACTGTACCAAGTTTCAACATATAAAGTGTTCTGCTAGACTTTAGAGCTCCATTTATTCCACATACTTTATCAATTTTATAATTATTTTTGATCACAAACAGTTGAAACATACTAGAGACCCCATGCGGCGTCTTCCATATACCAGTTCTGGTACTTTCTCTTCCACTCTTTTTATTTTCATTAATTTAGTTCCTTCCACACCTATTCTCAAACCGAAGAGACATGGACAACTGTGTAACAAAATGGTTCTTCCAGTTTTCTATACAAAAATAAAACGTACATATTAACAAAAGAAAACTAAAGCATCAATAAACTTTTTATATTGTAACGTCTCAGATAAATTGAGAGATATACAAAAGATGGTTGAGTAACAAGAGCAATAATGCGGCACGAACTGGCTGTTGGAGCTGAACCGTTAAAGGAAGAAATACAGAAAGATAAGACGAAGAAAATGTGGAAAAGTAAACGCGACAGCTAAAATTCATCATCATCCTTCGTACTACCACTAATTGCTGAGTCTTGATTTTATCCTGAAGCATTCTCCAATTATCCCTATCTGATATGATAGTTCTCGAGTATCTCAGTCCACTGGATATAGAATCGCATCTTGCTCACTTCATTAATTCATTACTAGTTTTGGCTGCCTCTTTTTCGTCTTTCATCCAGCTAGGTTGTCAAGACTTTCAAGACTGTCCTCGGTATTTCATCCTCCGTTATCCGTAGTAAAACGGGTGGTGAATTTGCGTACACAAAGTTGCGTGTCGCCTATAGGAGGACCACTTGTGAGATGGTTACTGGGTGGTTGTTGGATAAGTGAACAATGCCTTCTATCCTAAACACCAAAAAGAGACCTCAGTGGCCAAGATTGTAGGAATAATTAATGAGAAGTTGTCTTATACCGGTGCTTCAGAGACAGTTGGAGTCCTTTCACAAACAATTATAAAAGTTTATACAATCGTTGGTGCCTTCATCGTGGTATAGAAAATTATGTAAATCAGCTTTGGCTGTAAGTCGCTTTATAGTGGAAGTTCTCCTTAGGTTAGTAATAAATAACAGTGCATTAAAATTTTGCAAGGTTCTGAGAAGTTTTGCTATCAACTAGGGACATTTATAATGTAGATGTTTTGAAACAAATATGTTACCAGTGCATGTATATGAGTAAATGAGAAATAATACACACATAATGAGAATTTTCGTGAATTTGTGTCCACATTTTACTCAAGAATAACAGGTAAATTATCATTATAATTATTAATATTATTGTCATTGTTATATTGATACGAAACATTATAATAAACCATTACTGTTAACATTTGTTACTTGTTATAAGTGTATTAATCATTTATCTATTGCCCGTATACACGTCCTGATTATGACAGTAAACTTCGAAACTTGACAGAAAAGTATCAAAATCATGATACAAGTATTTTACAATTTTGTCCAGAAATCACCGAACACTAAGAAATAATTTTATTTGAAATTATAAAAAACATTTTTCCAGTAAATTTATGGGCCTGGATCTATTATAGACTATTATACAGCATTTTTTCACATTCGAGCGGCATACATGTATGTCAATTGTAATGTGTTTTGCATTAGTATAGAATATGAAATATTTACAGTTATATTTCTGTAATTTTTAATCTATATTAGTGGGTGCTTCCCTGTGTAAGCGTATGGATAGGAGAGTGTATTTCAATCTCATGTTTACTCAATACACATGCAAAATTAGTACGACTCTTGATATCTACATCTCGTTAAAACGAGTTTATACATTTTATAATCTTATTATCACAAATCACTAATACGTTAAAGAGATGAAAGCGCCGTGTAAGATTATTTTGTTGCAGACACTAAATTGCGCTTGAATAAAATATACTACGCCAATAGAAAGAAATACGAAAGTTGGTCGCGAAATGACAAAAGAGATAAGACGATTCTCACTTCACTCGTACTTTCTCATAAAGAATGTAATGAAGCTTGCAGTTACTGGAAGACCGCTGCTTTGAGCGACAATACGGTTTGAGTTTTTTGTATTAGCAACGGAACGAGTCAATTCATGACTGTTGATTGTACAATGCACACCCTTCTGTCAACTGTAAATGATTTTACTGGCATTAAGTAGAGAATTTTTTGCTTTTCTATGTTCTTTTTACTAATTGAATTTTCATTTTAATTATATATTATTACTAATTATATGTCAGAATTAATTATCATTACTAATTTGCATTAGAGCGCTTGCATCTTGTACTGCTGTAACTTTTTACAGTATATGAATCTTGTTAAAGTAATAGAAAATTGTTAAGTTTGTTAAAGATAAACTACTACTACAGTAAAGTAAAAAGCTTACTAACATATTGTATTTGATTTAATGTTAACTTATAGTAGAATTAGAATGTATTGTAAGTGATCTAAGATAAAAATAATAATGCAATTTCAACTAAAGAATGTAAAAATCTCTAAGGAATTTAGATATCACTATATATGTAATACTGCCCGTAATCAAAATTTAATCATAATTAATAAAATGTTGAAGTAGCTTGTAAATAGAATTAATTAAAAACCTTTACTAGATGAGTGAAAGAATCTGAAGCAATATATAAAGTTAGATACGGTACTAAATTAAATTTTACAAATCATACATGACTCTTAAATGTCAACAAAATATAAATTTAAAAAAAACAATAAGTGTATTTAAACTAGCACTAAACATAAAAAGCTTTGTTAAAGTCAAAAATAAGACTTTTAACCTATGTAATATAAAGCCAGAAGAGGAATATCGATTTTCTAACAATAGTGTATTCTAGAAAAAGACGCAAATTCCTATTTTTTAACCGTCTGATCATGAAACACGAAAAAAGAATAATACTATAAATAGTAAATAGTTACTACTCTGTGTCAATCTATTAGCTCAAGGTAAATAAGAACTGTTACGTTGTATGATAATCGATTAGGAAATAGCAAAAGAAAATATTTCCAAGAAAGGTTAATTAACAGCATGCTAAGAAAAGACGTTTGTTCCATACAAAGGGTATACATTTATTAAATCGAAACTGCAAAGGCTCTGGATTACAAATATCTACACCTAAGACCAAGTTAATGGCTTTTTGTGAAACTTATTCTGTACGAGAAAAACTGGTATAATAGGTACTGTTCTGGGACAAGTCAGCAATTTTGAATACCTGGGCTACAGTGTGTTTTATAGTGCAAGCAACGACGTTGTGAATAAGTTGCATAAGTTCAATTTAATGTGCGAGACCATCAGACAAACTCTTAAGTCAGCAAGTAAGGAAACACGTCTATAATTCTACAAGGTAAAGGCTGTTCCCACACTTCTTTATGGGTCTAAGAATTGAACTTTAACAAAAACCTAGGCCAATCATATCTAGGCGGCTGAAATGAGATTTCTCAGGCACGTGGCAGGGGGAACTTTCCATGATCACAGAAGAAACACAGATATACGCTAGCAATTAAATATTATGAGTATACTCAACAGGATATTCCAGTATCGGCTAAATTGGTGGGAACATCTGTGCCGAATTGATGACTCCCGGATAAGCAAACAACTATGGACGTATACGCCGAAGAGACAGAGAGCTGTGGGATGTCCGAGGAAGTGGTGGAGTGAGCATCTCTAAACTTTTCCTGAATGATACCAGAACAAACCAACCTTGGTTTACCCCTTGCAGATGATGACGAAGAGAAAAAGGAAATAATTGATAAGGTAAGTGAAAATATTCATGTAGGCCTACAACGAGAAGCCCAGTTAGAAATAAATAACTGATATTACGAAGAATACGTAACATCTAAAGAATAAGAGTATGCATTAGAACACATTCATTCGAGATAACCTTAATTGCATGGGAAAACCAACATTTTGGCACTAGTATTTGTCTGTATAATTGAGTAACCAAACCAAACTTTAAGCACTATATGTTATTGTGTGGCATTTTTAATGCTGATTGTCTAATAGTACAGCTCAAACAAAACCATACAAAAAGAACTTGTATGCTTGTTGGCTTAGCGTCGTTTTTTGGCATCGAACTTACATAGGTGGGTATCTGACGGTATCAAGATAGCGGCTTTGTCTGGCAAATTGTTAAATATATTTTAAATAAAAAAAAATACTGGACTAGTTTAAAAAATAATATTAATTCACTGTTTTTTTGTAAATTTCTTTTGCATTAAGTGTGATACATGCTTTTAGGTTGACAATCTGCATGTTTGTGCTTTAAAGTAAAACTTTTTTCACATTAAGAGGTCTGTTTAATTTCAAACAGTAGTGCCAAATTCCACAATATTTTCTCAAACCCCTGCCAGTTACATTACTACATCTCAAAGTAAAAACGCAAAGCGACACATAAATATCCTGTTACGCAACGACTGTCTGCCCTCTTCCTGCATACTAATGGTGAGCTTAACGAAAACAGTGTCAAAGCAACGTCGGGTAGCGAGCAGAACTAAAGCTTGATTTCCTCAGGTGAGCAGCTTTGTATTGACTAAGTAAAACGGAGCACAGGCGACACAAGTCCACCATTTTAAAAGTTTCGCTTTAATACAAAATATTTTAATTGCTTCCCACGTAACACTGTTATGTGAAAATTTTTAGAAAAACTACGTTCATTTACAAATATATAAACATAAAATCTCCATTACAGAGAGTTAACAAGTAACATTGTTGACATTGGAACAAAACAAATGTGTGTTTGAACTCCTGCCGATTTAGAGTTGTTTTTTGGCAAATACAAGCCAAATGTATAAACAGCTTGAAACAGAGGTTAACTGGTAAACATAATGTTATAAACAACAAAAACAATCTCATTATAGCATAATAAAATAGGAACACAAATTTTAGACACCAAGACAAACACATCGGTACCCGGTACCTCTGTCCCTCCGCTATGTATTAAGATTTTAATTACGTGAAGTCGAGTCCTGATCTGTAGGGCTTGAAACCTAGTAGCATATTTTGTAAGTTTGGTTGTAATAGTTGGTATTTTGTGTTTTAAGTTGAAATTGTGAAACCATTTCTGATTGATGTTAAGTAGTGTATTGCTGCCATTAACTTAACAAACGTAATATTTAATAATTACTCTTCATATAGCTAAGAACACGCTTGTGCTATTGTGGTTTACAATAACATTGAAATCATCATCTGAATAATTTAATTATAGTTTCAACTCAAAGTTATGTTCCGCACCGCATACAAGCTTAAACCATTATTTTGTAAACCGCACGCTCTAAGTTTGTAGCTTACTACTCTGTGGCTGACCAGGTGATGGTCAAAATACGGACTGAAATCAACGCTGTTCAAAAAATGTTGAGAAGAGCCGATTTCAACAATAAAACGTCTTTGACTCACTAAGATGTTTTTTTGAAACGTAGAACTCAGTCAGGCTACGGGTAAAATCCTAAACAGTTTTCTACCCATTCTACTATATAGGATGACAATAGGATGATTACTCCAGGAGTAGATTTGAAAGCCTGTGAAATGATATCTTTGAAGCCGGCAGCTGGAAGACAGGTACAGGAACGGACTTGAAAAACTGCATGAGACACTCGATGCAACAGGAATCAATCGTTAAAATAGTAGTGAGAAGCACCTTCGTATTGTTTTGATCGTGTAATGATGATGGGTGAAACAAAAACGAACTCATTTTGATACGCGTTAAGAGGGAAAATGAAGAGGAAGGAGAATATTTCAATGGGTTGACTATAAACGTTACTGCATAAAGACACTTTATTACATGTGTTTTTAATTAACATTGGCAGTGTGTCCGTTCGTAGGAAATTGAAGGTCACGATCTGGTAAAACGTCATTCTAAACTATCTTCACCGTATTTTAACTGTCTTAACGTTTTGTCGGAAGACCTAAGGAGAGATATTTCTACCTACGTGTTTTGATTTCCAATACAATAAGATATTATGGGGTTCGAAACTTTAAGACAAAAAGAAATAGGATTGCGTCAATTTTTTCAATATCCTTATAATTCTTGCGTTTACTGACAAGAAGATAACAACTGTCAAGAAATCGTTTATCAATTACGTAACAAAAGAATGCCTAATTCCTTACAGAATCGACGAAAACACCTAAACCACTAGAAAAAGAGTTTGTAATAATTACGATCCATTAAGTAAACTTTACAAGCATTTATACAGTTGCATAATGTAATGATATAAATACCTAATAACAAGTGAATAACTTTGTTTATTCTTACTAACTTGTGCGTTGTTTGGTTTCTGTTATATATTGGTTTGTCAGAGGCGTATATGATGACTGTGTGCTCTACCGTATTAATAAACGTGCGCAGTGGTTATTGCATTACAGAAGTGTGTAATATTGTAACTGTAATCATTAGCACATACCGTTTGATATGTTTTATATTTCACCTGTATTGGTTTGCAAAACATAATCAGAACGTTCCCACAGCTCCCTACTGCTTCTCTTCTTACAATAAAAGAATAACTATTTGAACATATAGACATTATTGCTCACTCATTTAGCAGCATTTTAACAAAATAACTTTTCTGTACAATTAGCAGATATTCCATCATACAGTATCGCAAGAAAAAAGGTTTGTATTCATTAAAAATATCCGCACACTGTAGCTAACAAATAACAACTGACACTATTTGACCATCCAATAATGCATTCATAATCTCATGTCACTAGTTCAAGTGGCTTCCCTTAACAGTGTAACTCGCCCTTAGCAATACTACCTGCCCTGCATTGCTAATTTACGATAACGTCCTAGGTCCTTTCTCCATGAATAAATCTGTCTTGCGGCAGGTTTCGACTGTCCGCTATCCATTTTTCTTGGATTTGAGTGCCCGTCTTTATTAATTTAATTTTCGTCAGTCTCAGATGTTACCTAACATTCCATTCTACTCTGTCTTCTTTCCCGTAGTGTTCCTTTTATCTTTCCCCATACGATCCTTAACTGCACATAGTTTCTGCGTATTATTGACGCAATTTAGACGTTTTTGTCTGTTTATTTCTTTTACTTTTAGAAGTGTTTCTTTCTCTCTTATTCTCGTTGGCATTTCATCGTTTTCACCCAATTCTTTGACCATCCCATTCTCGCCGAAACCACTTTTCGAACCTCTCTCGGTACCTTGCTTCTTTCTTATGAATGGTCCATGTTTCTCTTCGTACAACCCTACTACAAACATATCATATAGTACATCTTTTATTCATCTAAGTCCGAATCGTTCTTCCCAAATAATGCTTCTACCAATACGAAAGTTCTTTTGTCTATTGATAGGCTGCTCCCGTTTCCTCCGTACAGTCTCCATTCCACGTAGTCGTACACTCCGAACACTTAAATTAAACAGTTACTCCGACGTTTTCCTTTAGAAACATGTGTGAACAAAGCTTTATATAGCAGTACAATTAGCTACGTTAATGTAATTACCGTAAGCAATTCTTACCAATTCTCGTCACTCTACTTTTACCGACATTTACTTTCATTCCAAACTCTTAGAATATTCTCCATAAAAAATTGTAGCTCTTTTTCTTATTCCGCTTAAATGCCTAAACAACGTAAGACTGCGTATATAATGGTCTTTGTTCTTTCCCCACTGTGGAATTTGACATTTTATAAGCGGAGGCAGCACAATCGCTCATTATCTGGTAGACGCAAAAACCATTGAGAAAGTATAACAGTGTATCGTCATTCTGCTGCTGCTCGCACAATATGCGCAAAACGTAACTTACCAACTTCAGCTGATTGTCTCTTCCGTGTGACAATTTTGTTACGACTGTCTCACTAATCTTCGTATGGTACAGTGGAAAACTAAATACAGACACCACTGAAGTCACTAATCACCAGCTTTAATTAACCGCAATTAACAATTTTTGTAATCAACAAGTTAGTCTGAAAGATTATCATTTGCTGAACAATAATTTAAATTACATTTGTTCTAATAGGGTCCCCCACAAAATATAACACAGCAATTTCTCACAATACTTCCACAAGCACTAGATCGCGTTAAGGAAATCGCTCACTGTAAAACTGGCTGACAAACCCAGCCTCTGTCTCTTTTAATGGAGGGACGGCTGGAGGTAACTCTCGGCTGTTTGAGAGGATTCTCGTTACGCTATATAATATTATAATTTTTAAGTATAATTTTCTGTCACTTTAATTTTTTAGTCTCGTGGTTATTAAGCAGCACCATTCCAAAGAAAAATGTGAACATTTGTACGACACCGGAAAACTTTATAAAACTAAAAAAAAATCAGGTAATTAAATGGACGTATATAACAAACAGGAAAATAATCTGTAAACACATTTATGGCTTATAACGCTGTCGCGTAGTGAATAGAAGCAGAAAGTCCTTAGTCATAGTAACGTCAGTGTTTGGTTTTAATTTCCTCTGGGTGTTGGTCAACAAGCAGCGTGTTCTCTGCACGCTCTGTATAAGTCGGCACGTTCGTTCTGACTAAATTGCTTGTGAATTCATTTTACAAGTACTACATCCAATTAAACCTGAAACGTGAAAGTGCGCTGTAATTTTGTTTTTACAAAAACCGTATACATGACTAACAGCGTAATCGTTTTTGTTGTTGTTTTCCTACTCCTATTCCTCTCACTACCCTCTTAATTCTGACACCTCTACATTGCTCTTATCCTCCTCCTCCTCCTCCTCCTCCTCCTCCTCCTCCTTCTCCTCATCTTCCTCCTCCTCCTTCTTTTTTTTTTGACGGATTCTGTGAGACGGCTAAACAAAAATGAACTTCTTGTTTCTATTTTCTTTATACCGTTCTGATGCAAAATATTAGCACACGTATAGCACGTCAACGTTTCTTAAATTTGTCTCGTTTCGCCTGTCAGGTGGTAAGATTTTGATTACGATAATCATTCTACATATTAATGCTACCATTAAACTAACAAAAATGTGTGTAAGCAGCGGAAATTGCCAAATTAATTGAATTGGAGTTCATAGCCACGTTGTGCTTTTATATTGCGCTCACAAATCTTGTTGTATTATCAATGTGCTTTATATCGCAGTAAAATTAGTTACGCTACTGTAATTACCGTAAGCAATTAGGATACAATTGTCGTGTGTTTGCATAAGGTAATTGGACACACTACCATAGCCTGTCATATATCTTGTCAGTAGCACTGTGTGTGTGTGTGTGTGTGAGACAGTACATCTACGTGTTCAAGTAGCTACAGTGGCCACAAGTAGTGATAAACAGTGGAAATTAATAAAACAACGTCTTCGAAGCTACAGAAACACTCAATATTTATCAGGCTGTATTTGTATTGCGTCACTCAATTATTTACCATCAACGCATAGAGTAAGCTTCACGCAGACTGCACGGGCATTTTTCTACATCATAACGGAATACACATACTAAAAAAATTTATTTGATGATGTCACACTCTTCCGGTTATCAGTCAAATTTTATCGTAATAGCGGCCCTTCTTGGTCTAAAATTTTCCTATCTGCTTGCTGAAATTCTAGCTGCTGATTCATGACTTCAAGTATAGGACTGTCACACATTTCTGTGCTACGTATTTTGTAAAAACTAGATTGAAATTTTTGTACCCTTTGGTAAATATTGTTACGTAATACGGAAAGTTTTATAAGTATCTCGAATATTCCAGTTGTACTGTGTGTGTGGGTACGTAATGCTGCTACTTTACGGTGAAAGACAATTACGCGTCAACTATCGAGTCTATACCGGACCATACCGGTAACCGCAGTGTGTTCAAGGACACTGTTTCTACTGCATTCTCGAGAGGGCGCCTGTTTGTTTAACAAAAGGACAGCTTATTCTGGCAACCAGCGAGAGGTATAAATACAGCCATTCAGCGACGGTCAAGTTAGTTCATGCCTCAGTGAAATGGAAAACGGCCACAGTAATCGTGATACCCAAACCGGGAAAGAATTCTTCTCGCGTGGAAAACCTCAGGCCCATCAGCCTCTTGTCCTTGACGTCCAAGGTTTTCGAGCGACTGATCCAGCGTAGGATCCGCGACCATCTAGAAAGACTACACGTGCTGATCTCCCAACAGTTCGGCTTTGGTGAGCTGCACTCCTCGACTCATCAGCTGATGAGACTCGTGGAATGCATTACCGAGGCTGGCTGCCAGGGCAAACAGACGACTGCGATCTTCCTAGACGTAGGGAAAGCCTTTGACCGCGTGTGGCATGAGGGTGTCCTTTACAAACTCACGGAAGTCCTTCTTCCAGATTGCTACGTTCATTTGATCGGCAGCTTTCTGCGAGACCGTAGCTTCCGAGTGAGAATAAACCACGCTCTCTCTTCGGAGAGGCGTATTACCGCTGGCGTCCCTCAGGGAAGCGTCCTTGGACCTCTCCTGTTTCCGCTGTTTGTCAACGACACGCCCCGAGTTCCTGGAGTAAAATTGTCGCTGTTCGCGGACGACACTGCGGCTTCCGCCTCAGAGCCGAACGCAAGTTATGCGGCAATTAAGCTCCAGCGTCAACTCGACGCGTATGTCGGGTGGACCGATGGCTGGAGAGTTGCCGTTAACGCTTCCAAGAGCGCCGCGGTAATATTCTCGCGCAAACGCAAGCGGCCTCGGCCGCTTAAAGTAGGTCCCGTCGAGGTACCCTTGACGAACAGCGTCAAGTACCTCGGGCTGCACGTGGATTCCCGACTCACCTGGCGAACCCATACACAATACATCCGTCAACGCGCTTCGGCGCAACTCAGTAGACTCTGGCCCGTGCTATCTAATCCGGCAATGACCCCCCGGCTAGGTAAGCTCATAGTCAACTCGTACGTGTTGCCCGTGATTACGTACGCCTGTGCTGTCTGGGGATACCTGGCTCGTGGTCATAAAACAACGCTCCAGCGCGTACTCGACCGGGGACTGACGCTTGCGTGCAAAGTGAGACTCGGGACACTGCACTACTCGCGACCCGCGCTTCGCGCGGTCCGCGCAACCCCCAGTTGTGTGTCGGTCAAGTTAGTTATTTTCGGGCGATTACACAGTGATTACATAGTACGTTTAAGAGGCGATATACACAGTGCGGTTTGAAGTATTGTGGCAAAGTATTACGTGTTTTATTATTGTGGGAGGCAATTGTAACACAATTGTAATTTATGTCAGTCAACATTTTTATTTCGTGTGAACAATTTCTATTTGATTTGTTGTAAGGGACTGTCTTGTTAATTACAAACTGTTTAATTGTGATAATTGAAGATGGCGATTAGTTACGTAATTGGTGTCTTGTAGTTTGTTTTCCACTGTACCATACGACGATGAGTAGACTGCCATAACAATATGTAAATATTACAAATTTTGAAAATAACTTTAATCAAGGAACACTACTTGAGTAATTGAGGAAAACTGAGTGACAAGTATAAGTATACATGGCGTGATAAATAATAAGATATGTATTTTACATTTAACAGTCAAATACTAGAAATGACAATCGCGCCAAAAAGCTGACGAAGTAGGATGTGGCTAATCGGGCTACTTGGACAGCAACGGAAGCCAGTGGGAATGACCAACTAGAGTTATTCCAATACAAAAATAGCTATGGAAAAGCAGACACTCGGTTGAGGTCAGTATGCACAGAAATTTTGAGAATTTTTTCTATTTTCTTTTTGTAATAGACAGTCTGTCTTATTAAACTATGTTCTGAAGAATGGTAAACAATTAGCCTTGTGGCCGACATTCTACAGAAGGAGTTGCGCTCCTCCGTCGACTCACTCAGCGAGCTTTTAAATTCACAACAGACTGTAAACATCTGGCTCACACTTACACTGACTTGCATGTTTGCATATAAATTTAATGCATTTATAGACTGTATATTTTGCTTGTTTATTTCCAATTAGTTGACTTAGTGACACTTGTCAAGTTGGCAGGACGTGACACGGTATGACGCGTGGATCTATAGAAGTGTGTTAGCTGGGTAGTAACAGGTCGCCCGGTTGCTTTCTACATACGTATGACAGGACAGCGACATATATTGTTGAGCAGACTGCTGCTGTAGTGTACTGTAATCCCTACGTGTTGCACTGACATTGACTCAAACATGATAACAACTGTCTAAATTTAGCAATCTTTAGTAGTACTTTCACAAGTAAAATGCAAAAAAATACTTAAAATATTATAGCCTACGCTATAAAATGACAGAAAATTCTGTGCTATATTACCAGTCAACGAATACACTGAAAAATAATTCAGTTCCTCACAACCTCTCACAGTGTTTGTGTTGTTATCAAACAATAACACTCTGATGATTGAGTCAATCAGTCGGACTATTCTCAAAGTGCAAACAGTTCTTAATAATACTTGTAAATGATTTGTCTAACGCTCTAACCGTTTAAGAAGTAAATAGGTATAACTAACAAACATTATTGAGAATGTAGCACTGTATAATCACGGATTAGTAGTGTTAAAGTTTAACTATAGTTTGATTTATTATTATTAGTAGTAGCATGTGATTAAACATGTCTTACTAATTATCCTGGAACCTGTCAATACATAATGACGAACAATTCATGTCATCAAAATTACTTGTTTTTTTTTGAAAATGTTAATGTCAATAAGCAATTACCTCATATTTATCATTAAATTAGATAACAATAATGGTTAGTATATTTAATGAAATCATACAGAACGCAATTTTCAGATCAGAACACTTTTAGTTTTTAAAAAAACTACAATTTTAAACTCAGAGTGATAAAAGTGAATATTATCTTTGGATGTACTAGATGCCTTTCATTTACAATACTACAGTTTAATTGAGGAAGGCAAAACGAGATATAACTACACTGTTCCAGTAACAAAGAGCGTCTGCCTAGCAAAGTTGTCTGCTGCTTTCCTGCATACTAATGGTGTCCTTAATTAAAATAATGTAAAAGCAACGCCGGGTCTACAACCTTACTGGAGGCCAATCCCCTCAGGTGAGTGCACCAGAAACCATTACTTTAGCTTGGTTAGGGGAAAGCAAAAGTGTTTAACCGACAGAAACATTTCAACACACCGTATAATGGCAAATATACGAAACTAATCCTCATTTTCATACTGTTCTTTTATTACAACATTTTGTTTCGAGTCTCAAATCACTAGTATATACTCGTATATAGAAAAGAAAATACGAAATGTTACTACTTGCTGAAGAAACAAATTGAATAACATCACAGCATTAGATATATATATTGCGACAACACAAATTACTAAAATATTGGCGCATAGGATATGGTAGTATGTGTATCTTAAATTAAAAGTCTATATTGGAGGGTTTAAGATTATTTATTGCACAAGACATAAGTAATTGTTTATATGGTATATTTGATATGTACAGAATGTAGTGTTTGATAAAGAGTCTTTCTTTTTTAAAATGTTAAATACTGTTCATACACATGACGTGATACGTTACATAAAGAAGATTCCCACGATGATGTTGCTGAAGAGACGGGCAGGTCTTTGCTGTGTAGTAGGGTCGTCAGGTGTGGCTTATAAATGACAGATGTTCCCCTGAAACGCTTACAGCTGGGCTGGTGTCCTGTGACAGCTGGGCTGGTGTCCTGTAACAGCTGGGCTGGTGTCCTGTAACAGCTGGGCTGGTGTCCTGTAATTCCCACGATGGATCTGACGCTTCGCACACACAACGGTACTATGGATCTTACTACCCGTTAAATTAATATAGAGTTTATGACCAACAAGTATCTCAGGTGACAGTGAGTTTAATCAATAACGGTATATTGAACTTACACCACTCCGGATTCTTCAAGTGTTCACGCGAATACAAGGTCTACCGCGATCAGCAGACCACCCTATGCGGAAATCTTCCACTAACACGGAAACTTCCTGATGAAACAACTTACTGTTGCGTAACTATTAAATTCTACCGACACTGCAGAAAATCTCACACAGTGATACAGTTCCACTCACTTCTTACACACGTAATACTTTAATAATAATGCCGTGTGTAAAGAGATAATATTCAACTGTTCTGCGTCTACACACGCATTACTATCGCCGAATAGTCTTTACAGATTCTTGCAAGCGACAGAATCTTGTACAAGAACTGCGTGACCCGATCGTGATAGCGGGTAGACAATAACTCTCGTAATTATGCACACAATGCTGTAATAATAATATTGTGTGTAGTTGTAAAACACGAATAACTCTGAGTCTTCACGTGTTACTATCGTCGAATAGTCTTCACAAATTCTTGCAAGCGACAGAATCTTGAACAAGAATTGTACGTCCAGTTCGCGGTAGCAGGCTGAGAAGAACTGCCGTAATTATATGCGCAATGTGTTAATAACAATACTGTGTGTAAGTGTAATACACACACGGTTCTGAGTCTTCACGCGTAACTATCGACGAATAGTCTTTATAACGTCTTGCAAGCGGTAGAACCTTGTACAAGAATTGCACGTCCCGTTCGCGGTAGCAGCAGTGAAGAACTGCCTGTGTAACAACAGGCTTAAGAAAATTTCCAACCACCTTCCAGCATTCTATTGGTGGAAGGAAGTCACATGGTTACATACACCATGACATGCACTTTTCATGCTGTAAAGTGCATTTACTTTGTAAGAGCATGCATAGCGGTAATCAGAATATCCTTATCTCATGCATAACTGCATATTTCACTAATATCATATATGAACGTAAATAATAGCCAGAAATATACAGGGATTGTAGCGAATACATATGTCTATATTCAGTTCAATGTCAAACACAACGATAATTAATTCACGCACAGCCCGGGAAGCGTTTACCACTCGCGCACGCGCGCACATTTCCACAAACACAGTACATGAATAACAATAAATAAATAATACACAGTTTTACTAAACTAAACTTTCATCCAGACTAAATTACAACTGATAACATAACCAAATCTAACCATCTACCAAAATAAACATGAATGTTCATAGTCTGTGTATTATATGAGCTTGCCCCGCTTATCATCTCCTGTGATTCGTTGCAGGATTAACCCCTTTCCGCATAAAAAAAAATTTTTTTTTTTCTTTAGTTAACTAACAAAATAAAAAAAATTTTTTTTTTTTATATAACCAAAACATTTTCCTAATCCTGAAACAATAATACTAATACCCTCAAACCAAAAATCAAATAAACATCCTCACATCAAAACTAACATTTCATAACTGTCACTATGACAGAAGCATCAAATCATAGACACGTGGTAACCTTAAAACCAAAACAAATACACATATTCTTGATAAGCGGATAAAATTACTCAGGGTCACAAAGTACAACAGACTGACTTCCTTATCTTAACTAGATTATTGTTCGTACACAGCGTCATCTTACATACAACATTTAAACCTGAACTGACATATTTAAATAGCTACACATTCTTACCCCTGCATCCTGACATTTATTTCTGAGTTTTTTGTTTAAATTTTTCTCCGTTTTTAAACGCACGCGTTTACTTGGAAATGTAGATTTGAATTTGTTTAATATACGCCGTATTTGCTTTATCTCGCAACCCCCTAACTGAACCTTGCGGGTTAGTGAGTTATTCGTTATCTTATCTTTCGAGCGTCCTAGTCTGATAAGGTGCTCTACACTATCCACTTTACCTTGCAATGTTTCGTTTGGAAATCCAACTGGCAGTTTATTCAATTCATAGACTTCCAATATAATATTATGTCCGCGTTTTCTAACTCCAAGTACGGTCGCATCTATTTCCGTACCCTGTACGTATTTTGTTTTAATTGCCTGTTTTTCAATTATCTGCGACTCACACGTTGCTGATTTTATCCTTGTGTGACTTACCGGCAGAATCGGCATTTGTATAAATTGGTTTTTACATCTCTTTAGTACCTGCTCATCCAACAGCGATATTTCTGTGCCGCTGTCGAACAACATCTCGTCAACATAACCACTGATTTTTGCTTCGACAATAAGGTCGGTGCAATCTTCAATACTAATGTTTCCCTCATGTTTATTACTCTTATCATTATTAAACACTAAACTATCCGTAATTTCAGCAGGATATAGGCCAGACATAACAGTTTTATTCTTATAACTAACATTTTTTATACTTGATTGATTGAACTGCTTTTTAACTGAATCACTTTCCGTAACCGTTGCTAATAAGTTAGTATTAAATTGCTGAGTTGTATTTTTATGTTGTTGTGATTGTAGCTGATTTTGTGGTGGTTGAACTTGAAACTGATTACGCGGTGGTTCATTATTACTTACCATAATTGTTGTCACCCTATTGTCATCAGTATCATTCACCTCTCCGTCCTCCATAAAGACCTCAGTACCTGATATAGATTCATTTAGTACCTCATCCTTTCGACATGTGTCATAACTACCTGCACCGTTAGTCTCCATACTAGTTTCAGGCTCTACTACTGGTCCGGGAATTTTATGTGTTATGCATACACTGTCCGAATCCATAACAGCTTCAGATTCTACCATTCGTTCATGGTTCTCGCATGCTATATCTGTCACATTATAAACTATCACCTCATCACAGCAATTACCTAAAGTATGTTTTGGACTAATAGTGTTGTTACTAACAACTTCACTTCCGTTATCTTCACTATAATGTAATGCATAATCTAGATACTCGACCATATCGAATAATGAAGTACTATGCCCTAAGTGGGTTGTTTCAGTAATATTACTTTCAATTTCATCCCACAATTTCCGCCGAATGGCTCTACTCTCCACAGACATGGTTTTAACATCAGCTGACATGGCCCTTAAAGATTCTATAATCCTTTTTGCCTTCGCCATAGTGATCACAAAATACTATAAAATTTTAATAAATTTAAATTTACTGATTTATACGGTCAGAAATTTACTATTATCACCAGATTATTAACGTAGTGTAATCAGTTTATACACACAGGGAAAGCAGTTCAAATATCAACATGTAAATAAACCTAATCTAACACACAACAACTAATAATCTACCTACAATATACTGATAAAATTTGTTCATATATGACACACAAGAGAATATGCACAATTGATAAATTATATCCTCAGATTTTCATATGAACTATACACATACAATTATTACATTAATTTTAATTAAATGTTGGATTTTACCAACAAATTTTATACTCATAGACAAATATATAATAGCGTAAAATTACCGCTATCTTACGTCCCCTACGTTACTAAGCGCCAAAATATCTCTATGCGACAATACAAATTACTAAACTATTGGCGCATAGGATATGGTAGTATGTGTATCTTAAATTAAAAGTCTATATTGGAGGGTTTAAGATTATTTATTGCACAAGACATAAGTAATTGTTTATATGGTATATTTGATATGTACAGAATGTAGTGTTTGATACAGAGTCTTTCCTTTTTAAAATGTTAAATACTGTTCATACACATGACGTGATACGTTACATAAAGAAGATTCCCACGATGATGTTGCTGAAGAGACGGGCAGGTCTTTGCTGTGTAGTAGGGTCGTCAGGTGTGGCTTATAAATGACAGATGTTCCCCTGAAACGCTTACAGCTGGGCTGGTGTCCTGTGACAGCTGGGCTGGTGTCCTGTAACAGCTGGGCTGGTGTCCTGTAACAGCTGGGCTGGTGTCCTGTAATTCCCACGATGGATCTGACGCTTCGCACACACAACGGTACTATGGATCTTACTACCCGTTAAATTAATATAGAGTTTATGACCAACAAGTATCTCAGGTGACAGTGAGTTTAATCAATAACGGTATATTGAACTTATACCACTCCGGATTCTTCAAGTGTTCACGCGAATACAAGGTCTACCGCGATCAGCAGACCACCCTATGCGTTAATCTTCCACTAACACGGAAACTTCCTGATGAAACAACTTACTGTTGCGTAACTATTAAATTCTACCGACACTGCAGAAAATCTCACACAGTGATACAGTTACACTCACTTCTTACACACGTAATACTTTAATAATAATGCCGTGTGTAAAGAGATAATATTCAACTGTTCTGCGTCTACACACGCGTTACTATCGCCGAATAGTCTTCACAAATTCTTGCAAGCGCAGAATCTTGAACAAGAATTGTACGTCCAGTTCGCGGTAGCAGGCTGAGAAAAACTGCCGTAATTATATGCGCAATGCGTTAATAACAATACTGTGTAAGTGTAATACACACACAGTTCTGAGTCTTCACGCGTAACTATCGACGAATTGCCTTTACAACGTCTTGCAAGCGGTAGAATCTTGTACAAGAATTGCACGTCCCGTTCGCGGTAGCAGCAGTGAAGAACTGCCTGTGTAACAACAGGCTTAAGAAAATTTCCAACCACCTTCCAGCATTCTATTGGTGGAAGGAAGTCACATAGTTACATACACAATGACATGCACTTTTCATGCTGTAAAGTGCATTTACTTTGTAAGAGCATGCATAGCGGAAATCAGAATACCCTTATCTCATGCATAACTGCATACTTTACTAATATCATATATGAACGTAAATAATAGCCAGAAATATACAGGGATTGTAGCGAATACATATGTCTATGTTCAGTTCAATGTCAAACACAACGATAATTAATTCACGCACAGCCCGGGAAACGTTTACCACTCGGGCACACGCGCACATTTCCACAAACACAGTACATGAATAACAATAAATAAATAATACACAGTTTTACTAAACTAAACCCTTATCCAGACTAAAATACAACTGATAACATAACCAAATCTAACCATCTACCAAAATAAACATGAATGTTCATAGTCTGTGTATTATATGAGCTTGCCCCGCTTATCATGATCCTGTTATTCGTTGCAATATATATATATATATATATATATATATAGACTTAGCGCCGCATAATTTCTTCATCACACCCCAATTTTTACCCAGGGTATCTAAAACAAATTTGACGAAATTGTATAAGTACATTTTTAGGTGATGAAGTTATTTTGCCCAAGTTATGGTGTGTCAGCGTACGAAAAACTTATACAAATTTTTATACATCGTATTTTTGCTGTACGCTGAAGCCAGACAACCTGTTCGATATATACAAATGTATATAATGAAATATGGGTAGTTAGTCGGCCATATTGGCATTCGTAATAATTATTCTATAAAATTTGTAACATGTGTAAAAAAGACAGACACTACAGAGGGAAGTGTGTTTTTATTCTGTTTAGTTGGTATAACGAAATATTGCGACCTGCCATATTTATTCTGTTTAGTCGTCGCTGTGCGGTAATTCGTTTTCGTTTGTTAACGTGTGTGGGACAGAATTTTGTTATTCGTATGAAGTGTTTGTGATTGCAAGTCGAAGTAAAAAGATGTTGGAGGCGCTAGGAATAATAATGAAAGGTAAGATGATCATTTATTTAGTGTATGTTGTCCGTTGTTTGTAGGAAATTAGCTGTGTTAGGTTATGTATGAATGTCTCGATTACTTTGGGTCTGTAACACTAGGCCTACCTGTTAATAGACCCAACTATACATAATATCACTGTGTTCTGTCCAAAATTTAATAATGGAGCAAATTAGCATTCTAATTGAATTAATACAATATACCTAGGCTAACACCATCCGTTCTTATGGGATTAAAAATTTAATTTTTTGTCTCCGTAAATAGGTTCGACAGCCGTTTAAAATTATTTTTCTCGTGTTTATATAACATAGAAGAATATAATAAAAATATATCAGCGCAATATCAGCATTGATGAGAATCTTCATAATTACCCAAGGGGTAATTAACTCATTTTTTAAAAAAAAGTCCCTGTAAGGCACTGACTGCAATTTAATTAAATAATTTTTTCTTTATTATAGCTACTCCTGTAAGTCTGACATTTACTACTCTAGCCTACCTATATTTGTGTAATGTATCCAGTTTGTAAGTCATTTTATTCGTAAAATGTCGTCCTACCTAACACAAGATGATAGGCCTTACCATAATATATTTAATTTGAACTCTGCTCGTATTTAACTAGTTACATGTTTTATTTAATTCTTCAGTCCAGCTATATTACTCTAAATATACTTTCAAATTCAGCATTTTTCAGAGAAACGTAATTACTTGATAAGATATGACTTAACGGTAGACAGTTAAGGTTAATTTTAAGACCTAATATAACAAAATTTACAATATAGGCCTATGTGTACTATATCCTCACTGAAGCAAACTGTTGTAATTGTTTGTACACATAGTTACTTTCATACCATTGAGTCCATTAAATTGTAATATATTTGTCATAAAAATTTTGTTTTACCACAGCTCTGCTTTAAAAATTAAGGGCTAACATTTGTCAGGTAAAAGAAAAATTGAAAAGAGAATTTGACCTGTGACTTCTTTAATTTTTGACTTAAACATGCATTTTAATCTCGATTAAATTTTTTAATAAAATTGTGCTGTTTTTAAATTTTATAATATTAACTTGCAGACAGAAAAGGTTTTGCTGGTGACTAAAGAAAGCATCGTTCTTTTATCTTATGTAAAATTTATTATTGCATGCAAGTCTGATTAAAGCTCACTAAACTAAAATTATCACTGCTTACAGCAGCAGGTTCTTAAACCCGATAATTGATGTAGGCCTATAGTGTTATTTTTATTTAATTTCTTATTATCTGTATTTATAATCTGTGACTTAATGTGTAGAATTGTATTTATATTGTTTAACCTCCTAAATGATACTCAACTAATATCACATGAAATTTTAAAAAATTAGTATCTTAATATTCTAAAATATTTTATGGGGTGTGTTATACTTAATAGTAGATTTAAATGATACAGAGTATGGATGAATTATCCGTAATGTATTTGCTAGTTATAATACCGTTATAATCAGGATTATATTATTCAATGTTAATCATTTGAACAGTTTTTGTTTTTCGAGTTTGTATGATTATATTAGAAATCTTTTTCAGGAATCTTCAGTGCAGGGATGTAACCAAGCAATAGTGACTTGAGTTCATTTAAATTAAAATAGATTACTATAAAATAGCTACTAGATTATGCTGTAAATTTAATTTTTTTTAGAAATTTACACAAAATCCATTAACTTTTTGTAAATTCATAGTGCTAACCTACAAATATTATGCTAGGTTAAGAAAATAAATTATTCTCTTAATTATTAGCTTAATATTATTATAATTATTAACTTAGTGAAAAATTATGTATGAGTTTTGTAATGATCTTTCAGGTTTCTCCTGAACTTTCCAGAATTGACTGGGAAAAAATGACTATTATTGCACCATCAGTAGTATCGACATCAGATGATATTGATGTGGAAAACATATGAAGTGGAGAAGGTAACATAATTAAAGCAATTTAGCCTATAGATAATTTAAAATTTTTTTTTCTGTTTGTGAATTTTGTAACATTAGCATATTTGATTTAATGTTTGTTTCATATGTAGTGTTAGGTTTACCTAAATTATCTTTACTTGACAAACTAGACTTGTATAGGTACTTTAAATCAATTAAGAAAATCAGCTAGCTTTGAATGTAGCACAATTAAATCATACCATATTTCATTAATGTTTTGTTTTCAAAGCATTTTTTTGTTTGGGTGTTAGCCTATTTAATTTGTGTTATGGCAAAGTTAATTTTCTGCATCAGGAATGTCCTATTTCATTGAGCAAGCTTTATAGGAGATTTTGAAGTTTGTGATAAAATAGCGATTAATGATTGTTTTGTCTTGTTAATGACAACAATATAAAGTTATTAACAGTCCCATTTACATTTTAAATGAGAAAATTTAGTAACATAGTAGTTGGAATCATTTTTAATTAGTAGTATTATGTGTCAATGCTTTCAAATCAGGGGCTTCCTTTGGAAAGTATAATCATATGATAATTTTAAGATAAGTATTGTTAGAAGCTCTAAATAAGTTTGTTTATATTATTTTTTATATAAAGAGTTTTGGAAGCTGCTGGAAAACAAAAGTTCTTAATAAAGTACATAATTAGTTTAATAACATTATTTCCCATAAAATTGCAATTATTTCATTTAGTAATTTGCACTTTTGTTGATACTGGCAATGATAATTATTTTTCTCTGTTAGCTAAAATTCTTTCTTTGTTACAGAGTCCATTGTTGTAGAAGCTCTTATATCGCCAGATGATTGTGCAAAATTTATAAGTTTGGAGGTAAATTTCTCCTTATAGAACTGCTGTATTCTTATATAGTTATCTCTCTCTGGCCTCTATTTTGCACTATGAGGTGTACACTTATTTCCATTCTTATTTGGTATTCTTTTATCTCTTTCTACTATTATTTAGTTACAACAGTTTAATCATAGTAGTCTCTTTATAATTGGTTTAGTGTTTTTTGTACACTGGTCTGTCCCTTAGTGTATATCATTGACTAACATTACTTACATGTGGTGTCACATGACAGGTGTTCTTAATTACGATTATAATACATTATGTCCTTTCTTATAATATTCTTATACTATTACAATAGTGGCATTACACCTTACTTGTGGTATAGACATTAACCTTTTACTTCTATTTGGTATTATAAAGTGGTTTTGTTCACGTTTTACTTAGTGAATCCCCTTTTGGTCGGTTTTGGTTCACTTTATTTACTTAAATTCTTATTTAAAATCCATTTTGGGTGTCTTATATTGGTACCTGTAGAAAGCTTATCAGTTCTTCTTGGTTTAAGGCACAAAACATTTTGGTTTAGGTAGGCTTTTCCTACTGATAGATGTGAATTTAGGTGAAATTTGTACCAACAATGTGTATGTTAGGTTGATACAAATTTACATTCTTTTAACCTTATTTTCTCAAGTTTGGTTTTATTAATGATAACTAATAACTCTTTAGTTATTGCCTTTTCTTATCTTACATGATTGTTTGACTATTTGAGTAATATTTGTTATTATTATGAGACAATTTTAATACTTCTTTATGTTAAATGGGTGCTATGCATAACATGTTACTATGCTTTTATTCACAGCTTCTATTCAGATAACAGTATAGTTACTTTCATTCTTTTATAACATATCTTGTCCTATAAATTTATAATATTATCTGTTGTATATTGGTCATCTCAGTTAGTCAGTTCTTGTCCATCTCTTCCATCTGTAAGTTGTTCAGCCATTGCATATACGGGTAAGATGTTCTATAGTTGACTGGCTCTTGGAATCTATATTTTATGCCATGGTTGTTAGGTGTCTTTCTCGTAGTATGTTTCTTCCTTGTCTTCATTGGTTCCTTACTGACCGAAAACTATTGGGTTGTTGGTTCCTGTGGTACAATCATTGTTCGGTGCATCTTCTTTTTCTTATAATGTTATTTCACTTGTTAGTTACCATTAGTTTTATTAGCTCTTATTGTTGTGAGTTTATCCTTGGTGATGAGTAGCTCATGTAGTTTCATGCTTGGCCTTTTAGAAGAAACACTTGGTTTGTCTCTTTCACTCAATTATTGACATGTGTTAATATTTTGGGTTACTGAAATATTTGGGCTCGTATGTCTCGTTACAATATTAACTGGTTGTAGGCATATAAACTTATACACTGTTGTGAGAATTGTACAAAAGTACCTTTAAGCTAATTTCAAAACACAGCATTTCAGAATTAATCACATTTTTTTCACTTTATAGGCTATGTCACACCAAAAGAAAATGTACAGGTCACTTTCAACAACAGTTGACTGAATATTATCCGATGACAAAATACTAAACAGATGGGAGATAGTCACACCAACCAACCATTTTGTATATAGTCTTTAAAATGAGATTTTTTTGCTTGTACACGGAAAACCTGGATCACTGTATTAAGATATATATTTTAGATATGTAGGTCAATTTATTAATTTTGAGCTATTAATTTAGCTAGTGCTAAGCTTTAAAACACAGTTATTTGTATGAAAGGAAAGTACAATTTTGTAGGCCAAGTAATAAATCCAACTATGATTCTGAAAAATTGTCACGGGTAGGAAAATAAAAATAATAATAATTCACCGATCTGAAAGACGTTTTACAGAATCGTGATAAATATAAAATTACTTTTGATAGTGATCCCATGCTCATCCCAAGTTGAAACTTTCAGAATATGTAGAGGAAAACAATATCTTTCACATATATTTTTTTGAGAATTTTAAAAATACAGTTTTTCAAAATTCAGTAAATGCAATAATGATGTGTTTATAAAAAATATATATATTTTCAACTAATTATGTTTCATATCATATAAAAGCCCTTTAAAAGAGCTTTCAAATGAACTCGATGTCATTGTTCTAGCTTAATTAGAACACAAGTTGTGAACAAATCAATATTGTTGCGCAAGTCAAAAATTTTATTTTTTTTTCATTTTTGAGCACCCATTACTCAGTAACCTTTCGTCAGAAAAATGTGAAAAAATTGATTTGTGTTACTATTTATGAATACTACATGCATACTTAATTTCAAATAAATCTAAGAGGGTCAGGTTGTAGCACTTGTTGATTTGAATATCTCTTAAATGTAACTTGAAGTTTTCATTTTGTTGTAAACATAGCAGTCTAGTTTTTCTATTTATAGTTTATGCTATTTTTTTTTTAATAATTTGAACTAATTGAACCCCTAATCAATCCTACACTCCCTCGCAGAAAAACCTATATTTAGTTCATTTATATTGTCATCTGAGTTTAGTTATGTTTGATGTAATAAATAAAATGTTTATTTCATCAAAGGTGTTTTCACTTTTTGTAATTATGTTCTTGTAAATAAATATTCTATGTACTTTATTAATGTAATCTTATAGTTACTGATAAAGTAACAAAGCCCAAATGTCTGTGTGGTATTTTTGTTGTAATAATATTTGTCTGATATGTATTATTTTTGCAATGTTTTTATGTATCTTCTCTGAAGAAATAATTTGTTCATTATCCTTAATATTTATTAATTATTGATACCTTAGAATTGAAACTGTTTTGTATAAATTTTGTAATAAAAATCAATGTACTTGTAAGTCATTTTTTATCAATAACCTATTGAAAATAAAACATTCCTTGTGCAATGCAAGTAGGCCTACCAAATACCTACCAAAAATGTATATCCCCAATTTTTGATAGAATATTTGATTTTTGTTGCCATCAGAATTTTACTTTGATTTTACTTTCATGTTCCATAAGGAAATGGAAGTATGGTGATGGCAAAAAAAATCGTGTTAGAGATTTTTGCAGATTCTGATTATACTACCCTCAAAACATGAAAAAAAGTAATTTTTCGTAAAGTGTCTGTGTGTCTGTCTAGATTTTTTATGGCAAACGATAAGAGCCGCAAATTCAAACAGAATCAAATAATTTTTTGCATACAGCCCTGAATTGTAGAGTATTCAAGACCTATTGTTTTTTGTGAAGATCGGTTAAGATAAAGGGGTAGTTTACCTGCAATATTTTATGTTGTAACAAGAGAAATTTTTTCATGACGAACGATAACTGCCGTAAATTCAAACAGAATCAGATATTTTTTTACATATGTGACCGAGTTATAGAGGACTCAGGGCCTATTGATTTTGGTGAAGATCGGTTACGGGGAAAGGGTAGTTTACCAGAAACATTTTTTTGGTTGTAACGTAATAGTATACCTGATATTTTTTTGTATATATGTACTACGTTATTGACAACAAAGAAGCAGTTTGTTTTTAAAATTCCTTCCCGGCCTGTTTGGCGGTAGACCAATGTTTTCTGCAAAACCAGACGTTTCGCCAGTGCCATCGACTTCCATCATCAGTGAAAATCAAGTGCGATAACGTGAGGTGGTATACGTTAGTGCCCACAGTAAGTGACTGAAGCAGTAAGTAGAAAGAAGTAGTTTCAATGGAAATATTTCATTTCGAAAATGATTTTATATATAAGTCTTAGAACATGGAAGTCGTGTATGATTCTCCATACCAATATTTTGTTCTTAAGTGTGCTATTAAGTATTAGGAATCTTCTCCATATCAAGGAGGTTTTGCCTTCACTGAAGGCATCTCTTTTCCTTGCCCTACCTATATCTCGTCTTCCCTGAGGTCTGTATCTTATTACTTGTTTAGGTAGTCCCATGTTTTCCATTCTCTTGATATCCTGCCTCTATTTTATTTGTCCTTCCCTTATTCTGCCGGCTATAGAATATACATTTTACTTGGTTCTTATATTTTCATTTCATATTTGATATCTAAGGGTTTGTATTATGAATACTCGACACAATATTTTTCTTGTTAGATTCGAAGTTTTAAGTAATTTTCTCTTAAAAAGTGTGTATGAACATTTTAGCACGACGAGATTGTCTGTTTTATTATTATTCTTAACGTTTTGGTTTTTATTATTAATTTTTGGTTTATTGATTTATTCTACCCAATTCAATTTATTATTGAATCCGATATGAATAAATCGGTTTACTTACTGTTTGACATCGTTTATTAATTTTGTTTAAATAGTTTAGAATGTTTTTTGTTCCATTTCATGAGTTCGATTCTGAAGAAGTTGCGTTGACTCTTCTATTATTAGCTGCAGTGAGTTGCTCTGTACTTTCCTGTATAGACACTAACATAAACACAACATGTACATGATACTTACTATTACACTAACATTAATAGTTAATAACATTTTGTTATGGCCTATGCATACTGCATTGGTCATTGTCACTTCTGATAGTGTCCTTTTTCTTCATCTTGTGGTTTTATTACCTTAACTATAGTTTATTAAGTGAGTTTACTATACTTTAGGAAGTTACCTTTTTATATGGGTTGTAATCCTATCAAATTATTCTCATTATTGCTTGAATATCTCTTATCATTGTTTTGATAGCACTGTTATTATTGTGCAGTAGTTCATTCTGCATTTATACTGAAAATTGCTTTGGTTTAAAGTAACCGAGATTACTTGCATCTAGCTGTCAACATGGTTTATTTATTATTATTGTTATTATTAGTATTTGGGTGGCTATAATCCTTGAATTTACTTATTCGAATAGTATTCTGCCTCATTCAATGTTGTTGGTTTAGTTCCTACTCTTTTATGATAAGTTTACAAGATAATTTTGTTCATCATGCATCCATTCTATGGCAAGCATATAGTTATAATATACAACAATGGATTATTGTCGGTTTGTGTTTATGTATTACATTTGATTTATTTGACTTTATGTAGTACTGGTATATCTATTGGTTACTATTAGATTACATTTTGTTTATCTTTTACAGTCTTTACAATTGGTAATTAGTGGTTATTTCTAATATCAATTCCACTTTACAATTGGTCATTGGTGTTTTGGACATAGCCCTCTTTTCATGTCTACACATGAAAACATTAAGAACTTATTAATATTCATTCTCTTTGTTACTTTTTATGTTCAATAATTCATTCGTATTGATTATTGTTTGTATTACATTGTCAAGGAAGGTATTCACTTAATAAGTTTCGGTCAGTGTCAATTTGTTTTGCAGCTTAGGGGTTTAAATCATGTTGTTTATTCCATTTATTCTTTCTTCTTTTACAATAATTCTTTTATTGCCATATGTTAGTTCATTATAATTCATGTTATCTCCCTTTTTTGTGTTTGATCTGGATATTTTCTTCTTCTCTTCACCGATTCCTTCCTCCCTCTTAATAAGTTTCTTCATGGCGTTGTTTTCACTGGTTTCCTTCTCACGGTTAATAGGTTTCTTCTTGATTTTGTCTTTAATGGGTTTCCTTCTCACTGTTTGATCTATTGGGTAATTATGTATGTCGTCTCGTCGTTAGTCTTGCTTTATCTTCTTTAGTTGCACATTTACAGGTAATATCTTCTTCATTTTAATTCACTTGGTTTTGGCTTATGATACTTCCTTTTTTATCCATGATCGTATGCTTGACCTTGTAGGTATTCTTAATTGTAGTGGCTTTCAACTTATTTGTGGTACGCTGGTGTTGGTAGTGTTATATGTACCATTACAACATACAAAAATTTGACAGATATTTTTGTCGCAAAAACCTTTTATGTTATATTGTGTATAAATACACATATAAAGGTATTTTTGCCACAAAAAACGTTTATGATATATTGTGTATAAATACACATATAAAGGTATACAATACATTTGATTTGTTTAACAGTCGTTATAAGACAGTATTACCATATAGGGGAGAGCAGAGAGACATAAGTTGATACTTTGTACTTCTTCAAGTGTCCCTTAGTCGCAGCACCTCTGCAACTGTATAACGTTTTTGTTATAGCTTGTAGTACATGCTCCTCCAGTCTGATTATAGCAGTGTACAGTAAAATGAGTCTTTGTTCCCTTTTGTATTTTAGAACGTGTAAAGCAACCTTTTTGTCACTAATTTGCTATGGGTGTTTACAGCTACGTACTTTGTTGGACCCATGGTAAGTGTACAATTGAATCATACTAATACAAAAGCAATGTGGCAACATGAGGGCAAGTTATGTTTCTCTATAACTTTTAAAAGAAAATTAATTCATAACCTAACAGATCTCAGAATTAATTATGTGTCAGTTACTTGTGATACTATAATAAAGATTACGTGTTTATTAAATCCTAAAAAACTAAAATTTTTAAAATGATAATAGTAATAATGGCTCCTTTTTATGCCGCCTAGAAAATTTAGGAGGTAGAATAGGTTGCCTAAAGTGAGTGTTCGACACACGCACTAAAGGTAGAGTGGCCAGCAGCACTACACTTCAGCCACTAATTTTAAAATTAAAGGTGTACCTTCAATTTCACCAGAAGGAAAGTGGTATGTTGGTACAATGTAAGTAAAACATTTTGTTCTGTTTTCTTTTTTTCATATTTGGTTCAAACGTACAAGTGAAAAACTTTCTGGGGCGATGTAGCTCACAAACCCTACAAAGACTCAGCGTTTTCCACAACTTGTATTTAGGAAAGAACAAAAAGAAAAATCAGATTTCTGTGTTATGATCTGCACTATTCTGTTAGTTATTATGGTTTGTACCCTAAGAATATTCGTATGTTAGCCTCCGAATACCTCCAAATTGTATTGGAGTAGCACATCCATCAAGATAAATTGCAGCCTCTCTTTTTTTACTATTTATGAAACAGTTTATACCTCATACCCGTTACAATCTGACTTCAGCCATTAGACAAGTGTTTATATGGCCTGTTTCGGTGCAGCCGCTGAGAGCTGGATGACAATAAACCCAGGTAAAACCATGACATACCTGGGCTAGTAAAAGATACTCTTTCAAAGGCAGCTGCACCATCTAACTGACAGCAGGTTTTAGTTCAACTGGAATTTGGCCATTAAATGAAAATATATTAAGTATCGAAGAGTTTCTGTGTTCACCTGTAATTGACAGAGAGATAGGAGACAAAAGTAATTATGAAGGAAGATTAACACCAACAAAAGATTGTCAAGAGACCACAGTAGCCGGACCTCCCACGTCGGGAATAAACGAGACATCTGCTAATACCTTATCACAATTGACACCAGAATAAATTCGCCCTTATCCGAAAGCGACTGCAAAAATAATTTAAAAATGCGCCAAGAAGAAAAAGTCAAGTATTCTCACTGACTCCTATTAAAAAAGCAATTCGTATTGAAGAGGAGGCATGACAAAAGAAAGAGGGATCAAAACGGAAACTAATCATGAACGGTAAAACGAAGGCGATTTGTGGACTGTATAGAAACGGTCAATCAAACTCTCCAAGACTTAAGAAATTGTAACAAATTAGTGGGTAGCGTAACATTTGTTATTTCAGAGGATTCTCGCTAGAGATTACCGGTAACTGCAAGAGGAACCCGCGCTGATATTGTCTCAGTGTGTTTAAAGTCCTCGGCGATGTGGAATGCTATTCAGACTAAATTTGCAAAGCAATATGAAAGCCCATTTAGGAGGAGGAGGAGATGGTGATTTTTCTACAAACTTACTGCACCTCGGTGACGGTAGTGTTCCTAATGACGATAGCTTCACAGAAATTGACGAAAAACTGGGACATAGCAAATAGTACAACACTGTATTAAATGCTAAATTCTGTGCAAAACGTCAAGTGTTTACTTGATAAAAATTAAAAGTGGTTATTCCCAAAGAATCGAATCTGTAAAGGAAAATAATGATACAAGTTTGGAAAAATTTTCTGGGGATAATAAAAAGTCCGAAGAATCTATTAACACTGTATTTAATATTGAAAATATAGTGTACTATCTCCAAGAATTTTTGAATTCTTTAAATCAATCTTACATTCCGCCACAACGGTTCATTCTAAAGGTTGGCACTCCAACAATGTTGTTAAAAAATTTACATCCTCCGAACGTTTGCATAATACAAAATGCAGGTGACACGGGAATTTCTGTGTCAAGTAGGTAATAGCGTTATTATCGACTCAAAAGCCCTCTTCACACACACATTCGAATCAGTAGGCTACTGGTTGTTAGCATTACCTGTTTAAGCCTACCTGGTGTAATTACCAACTTATAAATTGTAACATTCTTTACTTTAGTACACACTTGAAGGAAATTAACAGTTTCGAAATTACATCCGTTCCATTTACATAATTTTCATTAAACCTACTTAATATGTAGTAGTGGACGATAATCTTTTCCAGGTTTTACTAGTACTTGCCTACAACGGTCTGATCTCCTACACTCAGTGCCTCTGTCTTTAATGATGACTGCTTTTTTTCAAATAATAATTTTCCCATTCCTGCATAGAATTTACCCGCTCGTACAGAACGCAACAGAATTTAGTGAATCCAAGCTGCAATCGAAGTAAAACTACGTTACTTTCACATCTCCGTAGGTATGCCACGAATATCCGTCATACTGAATTCTGCTCAATAAAAGTTTCATACTATCACATGACTCCGACATGTAAGCAGTAAGTTATAAACTGAAGGGATTGGTGAATTATTAAAAATGGAGTAAAATCAATAGGTTAAAAAAAGTTCGTAGAAGTCTTCAGAGGAGGGAACGTTAGAAAACTGTTTATGTTATGAATGCTTAAGCCTACAAATCGTGATAGTTGTTATTATTATTATATTATTACTATAAAACAACATTTGTATTATTTTAATACAGACAGGAGTGAATACAGCCTTCGAATGAATTAGTAGTACGAACGCGTCAGCCTGCCAACACACATTAGATCTGTATATTTGTGTCGTCAAAACGGTAGTAATTTTGTAAACATAGACTGTTGTGTCATTACGACATTAAGAATGTTGTAATGAATTTAATGTGACAGATTTTTTTATCTCTGCCATGTTTCTCTCTTTCAGTCCTCTCACTCACTCACTCACTCACTCTCTCTTCTTCTATTATTTTTTCAGCTAGCAACTTTTTTACTTCCATGTTTAGTAAGGATTGAAAGTATGGTTATCGCGAAAAACATCGTGTTCGAGATAAGGGCAGATTCTGATTGTACTACCCTCAAAACATGAAGAAAAATCATTTTCTTTGTTCAAATTCCTTACCACGGCTATTGTTCTCAACATTGGGTGCAAGGTATAATTACTTTCTGTCCGTAGAACATCTATTCAGTCTTGTTTGTGATTCTCTTTAGCAAACAGTAGGTGTGAATATTGTGTTTACAATGGCACAGAATCCGAGAAGGAAGTTATGGAATTATTGATGAAGAGTAGTGACGAGGAAGACAACATTTTCTCAGACAAAGATATGGATGCTCCCGGGCCTTCTCATAATCGTTCAACACCACGTCCAGCTTCATCAGAAAATGAAACATCAGCAGGAGAAGATGATGATGAAGAAGAAGAAGAAGAGGTAAGAAATCTTCAGAAGCGAAAAAGAATTTACGATTGGTCGGCCAACAGTCCTGCGACAAAACGTCACTCTTTTGATAAAGCAGTTAGCGGATTACGAATTAGTTTCGAAGACACGGCAACTCACTTAGATTTTTTTAAATATTTTTCCCCTTAGAATTTATTTCTGTCATTTGCACAGAATTAAATAATTATTACAAATTTGTTACCGCAAAATTGACATTAATATCCCGATTGTCCCGATGGAAAGATATAGAGCCTGCAGAATTTAATTTCTTCTTGACGTGTTCACTGCTGATGCCAAGAGTAAACAAATTAGAAATAGACGAATATTGGGCAAAGGATTTGCTATTACTGACGCCGATATTTCTCCAAATTATGTCTAGGGACCGATTCAAACTAATCCTGCGACTTTTACATTTTTGTGACAATTCTACCCCTACTCAAGATAGCCTTGTAAAAATACGGCTTATTGTCGAACACACAAGAAAAAAATTTAGAGAGGCCTTAAATCCATTTGAAAATTTAGTAATTGACGAAAGTTTGTTGCTATTCAAGCGCTCGCACCTCAGATACGGCCTGTCCGCAAGCCTCCGGTATAGAAATACTTTTGGAATTTTGTCATCCCTCTCTCAGGTAGCAAAAGGCCTAGTGTCCGCAAATCTCCGGAAATAGCTTGTGTTCGCAAATCTCCGTGTCCGCATCTCTCCGGTATTCGTTTAGATAACCTCGGTATGATACTGTCGGGTTCGTTCGCCTCACTACATACACTTCTTCGTCTATATATTCTTAAACTGTAGGGTATTGTGCGTCCTGTTAAAATAGAAACAGTGCTCCATTTGAAAGGACAGGCAAGAAGATCAAATTCTTTGGAAGTATTTTTGGTCGTTAGAAATCTAATACCAAAGATTGTTTGTCGTAGACTAACAAAAATAGAGTGGGCATAAAGTGAATGGAAGAAGCACAACGGTACAGAAGAGATACAGCGATACTCTCTAGAGTGTCTTTCCAGAACTCGTGTCACCCCGGTCTATAGTAATCACTGACTGTTCGAGAGGGATCAGGTAGTTTATAAATGGAAACTTCAGCCACTTTCTTGCACATAAAAATGTATAATAATAGTAGGCCAGAAAATCATAGGAGTCCAAACACAAAACTTTGAATGTCTGGGATCATAGTCAAAGAGAGACATCCGGAATAGAATACCGTGCATATAAAGATCGGAGAATACTTCAAAGGATCGGTGTCACAACATTCAAGACCTACGTAAATAAAGATGAATTGTAAATATTTCACGAATCCAGCAAGGAATTACTTTTTGATATAATGAAGCCAATTAAAAAGAGTTATTTCTCCTATTTATCCTTAACGATTACATAATAATTAAACATATAAAAGTATTAAAAAGTTAAAATAAAAATTAAATAAGAAACGTGAGATGACAGTCATATGTACATGTGCCTGTCCAAGGTAGTGTGGTGTGCGTGTTTGTTTAATCATTCATTGTGTTCGTATAGACTACACATTCAAACTTGAGTAATCTGTTTGTAGCAGTGTAACATTTCAACAAACACTTAAAGAGGCGCGCTTTGGGTGCAGTCGCAGAAGGACCTGCCGTGCTAACTTAATGAAAATAAAAGGAAATTAATAGTGAGGTAGTCATGTTTAATTAAAGGTAGTAGTGAGGTTTGTCCCTATTAGTGAGGTAGATGGGAAAATTGACAGAGAAAGAGTGAGGGGGGAGAAGAGAGACGGGGGAGAGAGAATTACGAATTTTTAATTATTCTCATTCATACCGAATATCATTTGTAAGAATATAGTTATTCAGTTATTGGTATACAGTACTACCGAAGCAACATGTTTCAAGTTGACTCCCATCCGTTGGAAATTTATTCACCATTCTGATTAATAAAAATTTCTACAAGTACCAATAATATAAATAACAACCTGCAGAAGCAGAAGAGTTTATATCTTAGAGAGTTGAAGAGTTGTAATGTTACATTAATTATATTTTTGCTTTTCGTATATCACAGTGAGCAGTAATCTAATTTTTTTGAAATAATACGTGAAGGCTTATATATTAAGAATTAATTTTTTTTTTATAGTTTCCGTAACTTGCTTGTAAAATAATTAGGTATCCAAAAGGTAAGTTACATATTTTAATAGCAACTTACAAGTTCCTCATCCTCGGTTTTTTCCTTTCTTCAAATGTACCACTTCTTAATTGCGAATAAATTATTTAACGTAATAATCGTTTCACAAAAGGCTGTTTGGATCCTGTTAATAAAACTCTTGAGTCTGCTGCACATAATCCTCGCTTTTGGTTCATGTTTCGTTAACTTTCTACATTACAATAAGTTTAATTATTTTCAAGTTCCTTATAAGTAGCCAACTGTAGTAAACATCATGTACTTTGACCTCTCTCTCACTCTCTCTCTCTTTCTTTCTGTTACTCTTGTTCTTCTCAATAACTGTATCTCAGGAAGTCTGAACGTAACAGGTTCTTAAGTAAACTTCATATGACTTAACGTGCAAAATCTTAAACATCATTTGGGCTTCAGTTATGTTATAATTTTGTAAGAAAGCTTTACAAAATACTTTTTACACTGCTTCTGTATACGAAACTCGGTGCAGGTATGTAATCAAATTTTTAAGTAGGCCTATTTATTCTAACACTGTTACAGTTTCTTGAAAACGCCGTATGTAAACAAACATTAAAACTTAGTAATAAGGTTTATCAAACTACTATTTTTCTTGGACGCATTAACGCAAATCAGTAATCTAGAGACCAATTTTATATTGAAAAATCGATGTCTAATAAACGGAATTTGATATGCAAAAATCCATCGGTTAAGAAAATAAAGTAAACTTGGTTAGTAACAAATAATTTTGGCAAAAATTGTTAATTTGATATAGGCTATAATTGATTCCAATTTTATTACAATCTGAGAAATGAAGCCAAATAGATTTTCATAAACGTTGGTCTAGTAACAAAAAAAGTTTCATTCTTAAGCGCACAATATTATAATTTCCCTTTCATCCCGGAAAAAAGACTGTATTAAGCTACTATCATACTTGTCTAGTCTACACTATTTAATGGGTATGTTATAGGTTTCACAAAAATTGATTATCTTACACATGGTTTTAATATATCACTAAACTTTGTGAAAAGTCTGAGTGAAAAGAATTATATACACAACGGTTGATGTTAATACAGGTCTTAATTCGTTTCAAAATTTATAGATAAATAAAAAATTAAAATTATCACATATATTGTGTGGTGTATAAAATAAATTGTAATAATCCTTTCTAATATGATTACTTAAGCCATAATATCCGAAGTTGGACCGTTCCTTTATTCTTCTGTAGCCTCCTACATTCTTGCATATCTGCTGTCATATTCGCGTCTCACAGTCATAGTAGACAGTAGGCTATAATATTATACCTTTTTTTGCGTTGTCTGAGACTTGTCTCAGAGGATAAGACTCAGGCTGATCTGGGGCAAGCACCCTTCCGCCGATTGGAGATTTAGAGGAGTCGCACTCCAGCGCAGCGCGGACCGGTGGCGAAGTAGGTGGAGGCATTCAGCATAGAGTGTAGTGTATGGATGTGTATTTGTGTGTTTACGTAGTGTGCAGAGCCAAATGGGTGATGGAAGAGCCATAATAAAAGTATAAGTCAAACGACAGCCAAGACGAGGTCGAGTAACGCAGGACGCCAAAGCTGGAGGGAGGTGTCAGAGAGGCGTCAATGTAAGGCGGGGAGGCACAAAGGAGAGGGATAAAGACCGGATAGGTAGATAGGAAAATTTAAGATGTTAAGTTATCAAGAAGGAAGCCAGGTGTAGTAAGTATGACGAAGAGACTTAATTATTTCTATTTCTCCGTTGGCGGGGGTTTCTGGGAGGAGGTCCATCGGGAATGGTGAGGAGACGGTTTATGACAAAGGAAGGTCTGCGGGAGTTACAGGTAGTATTAATATTATACAATACCTCCTTCACATTTAAGTTGAGGAATTCCAATCAGCCTTCCGTTGCGTTACTTCTCTCTTGAGCCCTTGATATAATTCGTTGCCTGCTCTTTATTGCAGCTGTAATATCTCCTTCGTTTTATAATTCGTAACGTTAAATATTCTTCCTCACCCTGGAATTTTCCATTCTCTTTTACTAATTTCTTTTCACTTCATAAGACTTTTCTATACAAAAGCAAGTATACAAATAAGTTATGAGGTCGGGGATTAGCAACCAAACGGCATTGTTTAAAAACATTTATCTACAAGTTTCTTTTCTATAGTTCATCGTACACACCCTTGCGAGATAAAAATAACTACACGGTAGTTTCTTTCGCAATTTTTCGCATTATTTTGAGACAATCGACTGGTGATTTAGAGATAAATACTTAATATTAATGCGGTCTCATACATTTTATATTATATCTGTTTTCTATCTTAATGATAGAATTAGAAAAACGGTAGCTATCTCTCTTTTCCTTTTAAAAGCACAATACATATTAATTTACCAAGTAGCAGTTTCCTTCTTCATTTAAAATTTCTATCAAATCTACTGTATATTGGACAAAACAGAAGGGGAAACATACGTGCTTACAAGGTAGTGTAAACATCCTGTAATGCTGTCAAATCAAAATACAAATGAAGGGGAAGTGAATACTGTAATGAGTAGCCCCTACATTCATATTTATGCAGGTGTAGGTGATGATTAAGGCCCGGATTTTTATGTAATTACATATTTGAATGCTGAGTGCACATTTACACGGAAAAGCCAGATATCGGCGAATCATACCAATAGGTGTCTTATCCGCGAGTTTAATTTTACATATTTTTACATATTTTGTTCATATTACATATTTCACTCCGTCTTACATATTTCTACATATTTTAGCTATTTTACTATACTTTACTTCAATTTGAAAATTGAAATTGCAAAAAATAGTTAGGCCTATAACAACATTACTCAGATGCGCAAATGTGCAATTAATCAGAATCAGGTCCAATTAATTTTATTACAAGAAAAGACAAAATATTGCATCTGTTGCAATTGCACACATAGATTCTACTTTCAAGAAGTAAAATTTTTTACAAGCTCAAGCGACAAGTAAGGCATTTTGCACGGGATGTTAGATGAGAATGGTATGCGCGGCCCCACTCATTTACGTTTCGTTCGCACGTTCAGCAGGCTCGGTGGGGAAAGAACGTGCTGTCCGCGGTAAATAAATACTCTTCGCAGATCTTGCAATTCTCGCAACGGATTCCATCTACCTAAACAAACAAATATCTATATAACTCTATGCTATTGTAGGGCACAATGTGATTTTTGACGCCAGTATTATCGACGCTCTCGGAGTGTAAGCCTACACGTAAATAACAATCTGGTGTGCAGTGTGGTGTGTTGAAGTTATTGTCAAGTCAGTGTTTTGTTTTTCGCCTACACTTCTGCGCTTGCTTGTTTCTTGCCTTGGCGGATTCTCGTTGTTGGACAAAAGACGTCTTAAATAATATATTGTGCGGTATTGTTCAACGCAAGTTCTTAAGAGTTTTAAATACAAATATCCTTGTTTTATCATGGCACCGACCGCATCATCTTTGTCATCTAAGTTAAAATCATGGGTACAGATTGACAGTGCTTTTACAACTGACGATAAAGCTGTATTTTGCCAAGTTTGTTATGGCCAAATGGTGTTAAAGAAGAGAAGGTACTGCTGTTGTATACAGATGCAGCAGCATACATGTTAAAAGCAGGTAATTCTCTAAATGTGTTTTACCCCAACCTACTACATGTTACATGCCTGGCTCATGGATTGCATCGAGTAGCTGAAACTGTCAGAGACCTTTTCCCCGAAGTAAATACATTAATATCAGCAACAAAAAAGGTGTACTTGAAAGCTCCTTACCGTATCCAGTGCTACAAACAAAGGCTACCTGACACACCTCTGCCTCCAGAACCCGTAATTACAAGATGGGGAACCTGGATCGAAGCCGTAAATTTCTACAGTGACAACTTTGAAGCTGTGAAGTATGTGGTGGAAACATTATCTCCCGATTCTGCAGTTTCAGCGAGCGAATCCTTGTCTGCATTCAACAAATCTAAGGTGATATGTTCAGTTTCGTACATCAAAACGCATTTCAGTTGTATCAAGAAACTGGAGACTGCAGGTCTGACTCTCCAAGAAGCCATAGGAATAGTTGAAGAAGCAGTTAACAAGTTAAATGCTGTGCAGGGTGAAGTCGGTGACAAAGTTTCTACTAAATTAAATGCTGTGCTGAATAGAAACCCTGGTTACTCAACTTTACATACCATTTATCGCATATGTAACGGCGAAACTGTAGAATCGATTGAGAATATTCTTCCAAGTACGATTCCTCTATATAAACATGCGCCGGTGACGACATGTGATGTCGAGAGATCCTTTTCTATATATAAAAACATACTCTCAGGCCGAAGACAGTCCATGTCAACAGACAATATAGAAAAGTATTTAATAATTAATTGTGCAACTAAACAGTGGAAAAAAAACTTACATGGACACTTTATTCTTATGCAGAGTTAGAGTAGAGTTATATATATATATATATATATATATATATATTGCGACAACACAAATTACTAAACTATTGGCGCATGGGATATGATAGTATGTGTATTTCAAATTACAAGTCTATATTGGAGGGTTTAAGATTATTTATTGTACAAACACAAGTTATAGTTTATATGGTATATTTGAAATGTACAGAATGTAATGTTTGATATAGAGTCTTTCTTTTAAAATGTTAAATAATGTTCATACGCAAGACGTGATACGTTACATAAGAAGACTCCCACGATGATGTTGTTGAAGAGAAGGGCCGGTCTTTGCGGTATAGATTGTTCGTCAGGTGTGGCTTACAAATGACAGACGTTTCACCAGAAACGTTTACAGCTGGGCTGGCGTCCTGTAACAGCTAGGCTGGTCCTATAACAGCTAGGCTGGTGTCCTATAACAGCTGGGCTGGTGTCCTATAACAGCTGGGCTGATGTCCTATAACCGCTGGGCTGATGTCCTGTAACAGCTGGGCAGGTGTCCTATAACAGCTGGGATGATGTCCTACAATTCCCACGATGAACCCGACACTTCGCACACACAACGGTACTACGGATTTTATTTCTCGCAAAACTTATATAGAGTTTAAGACCAAGTAATATCTCAGGTGACAGTGAGTTTAATCAATAACGGTATATTGAGCTTATACCTCTCCGGCTTCTTCAAGTGTTCTCGCGAATACAAAGGTCTACCGCGATCAGCAGACCACCCTATGAGGAAATCTTGCACTAGCACGGAAAAGTCTTGATGGAACTATTGCGTAACAATTAATGATACTGTCACTGCGGAAAATCTCGCACAGTGATACAGTTACACTCACTTCTTACACACGTAATACTACAATATTAATATCATGTGTAAAGATATAAAATCAATTGTTATGCGTCACACGCGTTACTATCCCCGAAAAGTCTTAACAAATCCTTGCAAGCGGTAGAGTCTTGTACAAGGAGTGCACGTTCCGTTCGCGGTAGATGGCGTAGAAGAACTGCCTGTGTAACGACAGGCTTCAGAAAATTTCCAACCACCAGTCCGCATTCTATTGGTGGATGGAAGTCACATGGTTAGTAAATGACCATGCACTTTTCATGCAGTAGAGTGCATTTACTTTGTAACAGCATGCATAGCGGTAATCAGACTACTCGTATCTCATGCATGCTGACTACATACTAATAATATACATGAACGTAAACAATAGTCCGACGGGTATAGGGATTGTAGCGATACATATGTCTAAGTTCAGTTAATGGCAACACAACGATAATACTTCACGCGTCGCCCGGGAAACGTCTACCACTCGCGCACGCGCGCACATTTCCACTAACACAGTACATGAATCACCATAAATAATAATGCACAGTTTTTCTAAACTAAACCCTTAACCTTACTAATATATATTGCAACGAATCACAGGATCATGATAGGCGGGGCAAGTTCATATATTACACAGACAATGGACATTCATATTATATTGGTAGATGGTTAAGTTTGGTTGTTATAATTGTATTTAGTAGGGATAAGGGTTTAGTTTAGTAAAACTGTGCATTATTATTTATGGTTATTCTTGTACTGTGTTTGTGGAAATGTGCGCGAGTAGTAAACGTTCCCGGGCGGTGCGTGAAGTATTTATCGTTGTGTTGACATTAACTGAACTTAGACATATGTATCGCTACAATCCCTATACCTGTCGAACTATTGTTTACGTTCTTGTATGATATTAGTATGTAAGCAGTTATGCATGAGATACGGGTAGTCTGATTACCGCTATGCATGCTGTTACAAAGTAAATGCACTCTACTGCATGAAAAGTGCATTGTCACTTTATACTAACCATGTGACTTCCATCCACCAATAGAATGCTGAGTGGTGGTTGGAAATTTTCTTAAGCCTGTCGTTACACAGGTAGTTCTTCTACGCCATCTACCGCGAACGGGTCGTGCACTCCTTGTACAAGAATTCTACCGCTTGCAAGGTGCTGTAAAGACTATTCGTCGTTAGTGAAACGGGAAGGCTCAGAACTGTGTTTGTAGTACATCTGCACACAGTAGTGTTTTAACGCAGTACGCGTATAATTACGACAGTTCTTCTACGCCATCTACCGCGAACGTGACGTGCACTCCTTGTACAAGAATTCTACCGCTTGCAAGGTGTTGTAAAGACTATTCGTCGTTAGTGAAACGGGAAGGCTCAGAACTGTGTGTGTAGTACATTTCCACACAGTATTATTGTAACGCATTGCGCGTATAATTACGACAGTTCTTCTACGCCATCTACCGCGAACGGGTCGTGCACTCCTTGTACAAGAATTCTACCGCTTGCAAGGTGCTGTAAAGACTATTCGTTGTTAGTGAAACGGGAAGAATCAGAACTGTGTGTGTAGTATATCTGCACACATTATTGTTTTAACGCATTGTGCGTAAAATTACAGCCAGTTCTTCACTGCTGCTACCGCGAACGGTACATACAATCCTTGTACAAGATTCTACCGCTTGCAAGGATCTGTTAAGACTTTTCGGGGATAGTAACGCGTGTGACGCATAACAGTTGATATTACCTCTTTGCACACGACATTAATATTGTAGTATTACGTGTGTAAGAAGTGAGTGTAACTGTATCACTGTGCGAGATTTTCCGCAGTGACAGTATCATTAATTGTTACGCAATTGTTCCATCAAGACGTTTCCGTGCTAGTGCAAGATTTCCTCATAGGGTGGTCTGCTGATCGCGGTAGACCTTGGTATTCGCGAGAACACTTGAAGAAGCCGGAGAGGTATAAGCTCAATATACCGTTATTAGATTAAACTCACTGTCACCTGAGATACTACTTGGTCATAAACTCCATATAAGTGTTGCGAGTCATAAAATCCGTAGTACCGTTGTGTGTGCGAAGTGTCGGATTCATCGTGGGAATTGCAGGACATCAGCCCAGCTGTTACAGGACATCAGCCCAGCTGTATAGGACATCAGCCCAGCTGTTATAGGACATCAGCCCAGCTGTTATAGGACATCAGCCCAGCTGTTATAGGACATCAGCCCAGCTGTTATAGGACACCAGCCCAGCTGTTATAGGACACCAGCCCAGCTGTTATAGGACATCAGCCCAGCTGTTATAGGACCAGCCCAGCTGTTACAGGACATCAGCCAAGCTGTTTCAGGACGCCAGCCCAGCTGTAAACGTTTCTGGGAAAACGTCTGTCATTTGTAAGCCACACCTGACGAACCAACTACACCGCAAAGACCGGCCCTTCTCTTCAGCAACATCATCGTGGGAGTCTTCTTATGTAACGTATAACGTCTTGCGTATGAACATTATTTAGCATTTTAAAAGAAAGACTCTATATCAAACATTACTTTTTGTACATTTCAAATATACCATATAAACTATAACTTGTGTTTGTACAATAAATAATCTTAAACCCTCCAATATAGACTTGTAATTTGAAATACACATACTATCATATCCTATGCGCCAATAGTTTAGTAATTTGTGTTGTCGCATAGAGATATTTTGGCGCTTAGCAACGTAGGGCTCGTAAAATAGCGGTAAATTTACGCTATTATATATTTGTCTATGAATATAAAATTTGTTGGAAAAATCCGACGTAAAATTGTAATTAACGAAATAATTGTGTGTGTGTTGTTCATATGAAATCTGAGAATATAATTTTTCATTTGTGCATATTCTCTTGTATATCATATATGAACAGATTTTATCAGTATATTGGAGGTAGATTATTAGTTGTTGTATGTTAGATAAGGTGACATACTGGTGACATGTTGATATTTTGAACTGCTTTTTCTGTGTGCATATAAACTGGTTACCGTACGTTCTAATCTTGTTGTGATAATAATAACTTGCTTTGCGTATAAATCAATAAATTAAATTTACTAAATTTTAAATTAAATTTTAATCATTATGGCGGATACTGCAGAAATCAAGAATCTTTTAGCTGCCGTATTAGCGAAGTGGGAAACCATGTCCGAAGAAATGAAAGCCTGGCGTGAGGAGATGAAAGCCGATAGAGAGGAGAGGATGGCGGAAGTACAGGAAATGTCCGCTGATATGGAAGTAGGTTTAACTGTTGAGAATATTGTACCTTATGATAATTTTGAAGTACCAAATGTTCTGATTGAACATACTCTCAACGAAAGTAATATGGAAGTTAACCAAGATGTGACATCTGAAGGATTAACGGAGAACAGTAGCGTAGCAGGTGAACTTGAAAGTGATTATACAGAAACCACCTTATTAGGGCCTAGTAGTTCATATCTCGGTAAAGTCGAGCATTTAGATTCTGCATCGGATTGTAGTGAAGATAACAGAAATGAAATTAGTAGTAACAACACTATTAGTCTGGAACATACTTCAGGTAAGTGCTGTGATGAGGTGATATTTTATAGTGTAACAGATATAGCATGCGAGAACCGTGAACGTATGATAGAATCTGAAGCTATCATGGATGCGGACAGTGTATGCATAACACATAAAAATTCCGAACCAGTAGTAGAGCCTGGAACTAGTATGGATACTAACGGTGCAGGTATTTATGACACATGGCCTAATGATGAGGTACTAGATGAATCTATATCAGGTAGTGAGGTGTTTACGGAGGACGGAGAGGTGAATTATACTGGTGACAATAAGGTGACAACAATTATGGTAAATAATAATGAACCGCCGCGTAATCAGTTTCATGTTCAAACACCACAAATTCAGCCGCAATCACAACAACATAAAAATACAACTCAGCAAATTAATACCAACTTATTAGCAACAGTTACTGAAAATGATTCAGTTGAAAAGCAGTTCAATCAATCAAGTATGAAAAATGTTAGTTATAAGAATAGAACTGTTATGTATGGCCTATATCCTGCCGAAATTAGGGATGATTTAGTATGTAATAATGATAATAGTAATAAACATGAGGGAAATATTAGGATTGAAAATTGCACCGACCTTATTGTCGAAGCAAAAATCAGTGGTTATGTTGACGAGATGTTGGTCGACAGCGGCACAGAAATATCGCTGTTGGACAAGCAGTTACGAAAGAGGTGTAAAAACCACTTTGTACAAATGCCGATTCTGCAGGTAAGTCACACAAGGATAAAATCAGCAACGTGTGAGTCGCAGGTAATTGAAAAACAGGCAATTAAAACAACATACGAACAGGGTACGGAAATAGATGCGACCGTGCTTGGAGTTAGGAAACTCGGACATAATATTATTTGGGAAGTTGATAAATTGAATAAATTGCATGCTACATTGGAATGTCAGAAAGAATTATTGCAAGCTAAAGTTGATTGTCGACCTCAAGTTATCAGACTGGGACGCTCGAAAGATAAAATAACGAATAACTCACCGACCCCCAAGGTTCAGTTAATGAGTTGCGAGATAAGGCAATTACGGCGTATATTAAACAAATTCAAATCTGTATTTCCAAGTAAACGTGTGCGTTTCAAAACTGAGAAAACTTTATACAAAAAACTCAGATATAAATATCAGGAAATAGGGGTAAGAATGTGTAGTGATTTAAATATGTCAAGTTCAGGTTTAAATGGTGTATGTAAGATGACTCTGTGAATGAACAATAATCTAGTTTTGATAAGGAATGTTGTCTGTGTACTCTGTGACCCTGCATAAGATTTCGTTATCTTTGTGTCAAGAACATGTGTGTTTGTTTTGGTTTGAAGGTTACCACGTGTCTTTTGATTTGATGCTTCTGTCAAAGTGACAGTTAGGAAATGTTAGTATTAATTGTGGATGTTTATTTGATTTTAGTTCGAGGGTATTATTATTATTTCTGGATTAGAAAATTGTTTTGGTTATAAAAAAAAAAAAAAATTTTATTTTTTGTGAATTAACTAAAAAAAAAATTTTTTTTATGCGGGAAGGGGTTAATCCTGCAACGAATCACAAGATCATGATAGGCGGGGCAAGTTCATATATTACACAGACAATGGACATTCATATTATATTGGTAGATGGTTAAGTTTGGTTGTTATAATTGTATTTAGTAAGGATAAGGATTTAGTTTAGTAAAACTGTGCATTATTATTTATGGTTATTCTTGTACTGTGTTTGTGGAAATGTGCGCGAGTGGTAAACGTTCCCGGGCGGTGCGTGAAGTATTTATCGTTGTGTTGACATTAACTGAACTTAGACATATGTATCGCTACAATCCCTATACCTGTCGAACTATTGTTTACGTTCTTGTATGATATTAGTATGTAAGCAGTTATGCATGAGATACGGGTAGTCTGATTACCGCTATGCATGCTGTTACAAAGTAAATGCACTCTACTGCATGAAAAGTGCATTGTCACTTTATACTAACCATGTGACTTCCATCCACCAATAGAATGCTGAGTGGTGGTTGGAAATTTTCTTAAGCCTGTCGTTACACAGGTAGTTCTTCTACGCCATCTACCGCGAACGGGTCGTGCACCCCTTGTACAAGAATTCTACCGCTTGCAAGGTGCTGTAAAGACTATTCGTCGTTAGTGAAACGGGAAGGCTCAGAACTGTGTTTGTAGTACATCTGCACACAGTAGTGTTTTAACGCAGTACGCGTATAATTACGACAGTTCTTCTACGCCATCTACCGCGAACGGGACGTGCACTCCTTGTACAAGAATTCTACCGCTTGCAAGGTGTTGTAAAGACTATTCGTCGTTAGTGAAACGGGAAGGCTCAGAACTGTGTGTGTAGTACATTTCCACACAGTATTATTGTAACGCATTGCGCGTATAATTACGACAGTTCTTCTACGCCATCTACCGCGAACGGGTCGTGCACTCCTTGTACAAGAATTCTACCGCTTGCAAGGTGCTGTAAAGACTATTCGTTGTTAGTGAAACGGAAAGAATCAGAACTGTGTGTGTAGTATATCTGCACACATTATTGTTTTAACGCATTGTGCGTAAAATTACAGGCAGTTCTTCACTGCTGCTACCGCGAACGGTACATACAATCCTTGTACAAGATTCTACCGCTTGCAAGGATCTGTTAAGACTTTTCGGGGATAGTAACGCGTGTGACGCATAACAGTTGATATTATCTCTTTGCACACGACATTAATATTGTAGTATTACGTGTGTAAGAAGTGAGTGTAACTGTATCACTGTGCGAGATTTTCCGCAGTGACAGTATCATTAATTGTTACGCAATTGTTCCATCAAGACGTTTCCGTGCTAGTGCAAGATTTCCTCATAGGGTGGTCTGCTGATCGCGGTAGACCTTGGTATTCGCGAGAACACTTGAAGAAGCCGGAGAGGTATAAGCTCAATATACCGTTATTAGATTAAACTCACTGTCACCTGAGATACTACTTGGTCATAAACACCATATAAGTGTTGCGAGTAATAAAATCCGTAGTACCGTTGTGTGTGCGAAGTGTCGGATTCATCGTGGGAATTGCAGGACATCAGCCCAGCTGTTACAGGACATCAGCCCAGCTGTATAGGACATCAGCCCAGCTGTTATAGGACATCAGCCCAGCTGTTATAGGACATCAGCCCAGCTGTTATAGAACACCAGCCCAGCGGTTATAGGACATCAGCCCAGCTGTTATAGGACACCAGCCCAGCTGTTATAGGACCAGCCCAGCTGTTACAGGACATCAGCCAAGCTGTTACAGGACGCCAGCCCAGCTGTAAACGTTTCTGGGAAAACGTCTGTCATTTGTAAGCCACACCTGACGAACCAACTACACCGCAAAGACCGGCCCTTCTCTTCAGCAACATCATCGTGGGAGTCTTCTTATGTAACGTATCACGTCTTGCGTATGAACATTATTTAGCATTTTAAAAGAAAGACTCTATATCAAACATTACATTTTGTACATTTCAAATATACCATATAAACTATAACTTGTGTTTGTACAATAAATAATCTTAAACCCTCCAATATAGACTTGTAATTTGAAATACACATACTATCATATCCTATGCGCCAATAGTTTAGTAATTTGTGTTGTCGAAATATATATATACAATATAGATTTTCAAGTAAAAAATCTACCTTTAATTTTATAGTAATTTCAACTCTCCTAGTGAAATACTTTGTTAAATAGTTAATAATTCTCAATTTTTTACTTTATACTCATGTCCTATACTACAGAAATCCATAGGTAAAATACTTTGTTGTTGTTAATTTTAGAATATCAAGATTTCTTTTTTAATACTGTTTTCTAAAATATGTTTTCATAAATTTTCTAAAGTACAATAAACAATTTAAAAGTAATTCATTACTTATGCATGCTGTCTTATTGTAAACTCTTCAGCAAAGAGTTGAACTTTCAGATACTGTGTATTCTGAGGGTTAACTTATTTTCTGTAACAGAAGTGGTAATCTAACTGGTGATTAGTGTCAGCCCCGAACTTGATTAGTATTTTATGGATTACATTGACTTTGCTCAAAATATATTTGCATGTTTTGAAAGTAATTTTAAAAAGTTTAAAATGAAGCACCTATTATTTTTTCAAAACCTTTCAAAGAGGGCACTGTTATGTTCTCGTAAAATGTAAATTACATTGTTGATGTGAAAGTATTTTAATACTACATATTTCTTAAATATTACATATTTAGCTACATATTTTCCTTATTTTTCCTACATATTTATGTACATAAAGGGACAGACTGTGCGCTGCGCCGTAAGCTAGACAGAGAGCGTATAATAAGCAACTATCTCACTCTAACTTCCTCACAGTGAAACTCGAGGGCGGAGATAGATGAATTTTACTCAATTCATTTTTGCAGTTCAACCTGCGATAACTTCAAAACCAATAAATATACAGCAATTCTGAAAACTGCATTGTGTTCAGTAATTAAGTATCTATAAGTAACCAAAATCTCAATTAATATAATTAACAATTACAGAAGATACACAGAAGAAGAACGTGTTTTTTTAGACGACTCTCTTGGTTTAGCATTTGCATTTGTACACTGTACTCTTTAAAATACAAAAAGTAAAATTGGTTAAAAAGTTTTACTTACAGTACGCCTACATCAGTTTTTGAAAAAGTTTGTGATTCGGCTGCTTCATACAATGCACACGTTTTTCGGAAGCCATGAAGCCAAAGTGAGTCGACCTAACGCCGCTGCCCCAGACTCAGTTGCCCCAAATAAAGTATTTCAATTGTAAAAACTTAAATATTCAAAAATAGTGAACCATATCGCAGAATGACGTAAGTGTAGTGAAGAAAAAGTGGTGATCAGCCAAAACATCAAGAGTAGTATCTTTACATCCCTAACCATTTCGCTAACCAAAATTGCAAAAATTAGTTTGGAGATACGTCCGGATATGGGAGGTTCCGGATATCACAGGTCCGGATGTGACAGGTTGTACTGTATTTACCTTATAACAATTCCCCCTAAATAAAAGGGAAATCCCCAAATTCATATTTCGAAGCCACCTGTTATAGATAAAACGGTATTTATCTTGGATACATACGTTTAATCTCATACAAACGTTTTTATGTGTGTTCCCATCAGCACCGACACACCTGTACAGGCTTCTCCATATTTTTCTACACCTGTCCAAATATGACTATACTGATTACAATAGTAATTTCTTCTACGGTTTGTTTATGACCATAAGATATGTCTTTATAGTTCCTTTTAAATACCATTATTTTCTGCTCATTCGTACAAAAAGTTTAATTGTTGAATGTGCCAATTCTGATAATCTTTGCCAAACCCAAACTTTAATGTTATACGGCGTCACCTTATTATGTAGCAAACAAAATTAGAACAAATCACTGTTATTTTAGCAGTAGCTTTTTTAAGGAGCCCAGAGTAGGCCTACTAGTAGGCCTATACCTACCCGACACACACACATTTGAAGGATCAGTATTTTGTCTTGGAGTTCACTCTCCCAGCTGAGATACCCATGTTTTTAGGGACCAGGAACTCGCATTTGAACTTCTATCATCAGCTACATAATGTAAATCCTAGATAAATGTACAAGCCTATGCTCTAAAAGCCTAAGCTATGATACCCACAATCATCTACGTTTTACTAAAATAATGGTTGCAAGTTAAATTTTTTGATTCATGTTGATGCTTTTGTCTCGAAGAAACCAGGTAAATTAATCTGCTTTTCGTATCCGGCCGACGATGGTGTGCTCCCACTTACGAACAGTGGCACTTGCAACTCGTTTCACTTGCGAACACTCAAGTAGATAAGACACGTAATTAATTTTTGATACGTGAGAGTACCTCCCACTTGCGAACACACAAACAACGATGTATGTACATCCACCCTGTACTGTGTTTATGTTTTTATAATTCGTTAAATGTATTTTTTGTTACCAACTACGTTTACCAAGTTACAATTTTTATAAAACGCACACACACACACACACACACACACACACTTGCATAGCCGCTCCCTCACTCTCTCTCTCTCTCTCTAAATTAAAAAGGAAGGTTATTTTTTATTTATTTTTATTAGTCAACTTGTAGAACGGACGACGTGATCTTGAGAAACATCCCAACTTCAGAATCTTTTTCATATCTTTTAGTTTATCCAATTCAGCATACATTTTCGTCCTTTTCATAGCTTAAAAATTTCACTCCATCGTTACATCGTGTTCTGAATAGATTTCTCTGCCTCAGATTATAAACATTTGATAATGTTTTTTATTCTTGGATGTGGTCTTCAAACGTGGCTGTTTAGTTTCTGATGCGTGCTTGTACGGTATTATTCATAGTATGACGTCGGAAGTCGCAGTTCCGTAACTCCTGTGGCACTAATCATTGTCTAGCTATTGTTCTACGAAACAATTAAAGAATTAATCGAGTTTCTCTTCCTCTGGAACTTGACCATGGATATACTGCCAGCCACATTCTACATCTTTTCGAAGGAAAGCAAGTATAGCACACATTAGGATTTTTGTGCTCCCTAAGTCATTTGAATGTGTATACTCGTGCAAAGTGACTACTGCAGCTTTTGAATTTTCCATTCATGAAAAATTACTTTTAATCTTTCAAACCCTCTTTTCTATTGATTTAAACAAAAATCGGGAGCTTAGCTTGCACAACGTCTTCGCCCGGACGGAAACTACTCTCGTCAATTTTCAAACCGGGACAATTGACAAACTGGCCGGGACCCCGGGATCAGGTCGTCAAACCGGGACAATCCCGGTCAAACCGGGACGTATGGTAAGCCTATTTATACATGTATTTATCGGTTTTCAATATTGATGTGAGCATTGTACTGTAGAATTAGGAAGCGATTGTATTGAACGAATCACGATTATCAAATGATATACGGTATTCCTTTTAGTTCAACAATTCCGTCATCTCGTCTCCGGTACTTTGGAAAACCATTGTTATTTTCAATAGTTTAACGTAAAATGTTGCTCGGTTATTATGTGTACATATTCCATCAATCATGCAAGGAACATTAGGATTACGAGCTCTACAAGATCCATGTATCATTCGAGATAACAATTTTATGAATCCTTGGAAAACTGACTGGGTCAGGTATTTCTCCGCACCAAACTTAGGATAAGCAAGAGGTAGTGTATTAATTTTTAAATTGTATATTATTATTATTTTTATTATGTTTTTACTATAAAATATTCACATTATTTTAATGTGATTTTCTGGAACACGTTTGGTGGAAACGTAAAAACAGACAGCTGATAAATAAGAGGTTGCGAGTTCAGACGTAGATGTGTATATATGTGTCACGTCTGTAGATGTGTGTAATGTACACGTCTGTCATTACAACATTAAGAATGTTATTTGACCTTGAGTAGGTACTCATGTTCACGGGAATGAGAAATCTTGTCTCTGTGCTGGAGACCTGTGGTTGTTAACGCTGAATAGACACAACACATATCACTGTACATAGCAGTGGCTGACGTATATTAACCATTTCTGAGTTCGCGATACCACAACTCAGATTAAACTGTGCACAATGTTTGTAGAAAATACGGACGTGTGTGACGTAGACGCCAGTTTGTAAAATGCATAATCGTTCCCGCCAGAAACGTAATCACGTTTCTCGTTTATCTTGTCTCAGCCAAATAAACATTACTATGCGTTTACCATGTTCCAGTGTCCTTCTTATTTCATAAACACTTGAGAAATTTTATTGTTTCTTACAGAGGCAACCTTAGAGGTGTCCGGCAGGTGTAAATGTACATAACTTCCTTGGCTCATTCTTTAATAAAAATAAGGGAAGGAAATAGATCGAATAAGGAGAGAGAGAGAGAGAGAGAGAGAGAGAGAGAGAGAGAGAGAGAGAGAGAGAGAGAGAGAGAGAGAGAGAGAGAGAGAGAGAGAGAGAGAGAGAGACAGACAGACAGAGAGAGAGAGAGAGAGAGAGAGAGAGAGAGAAAGAGAGAGAGAGAGAGAGAGAGAGAGAGAGAGAGCAAGAAAGTGAGACAGAGGTACACAGACAGAGAGGAGCTGTTTCGTTAATCAGGGTAAATTATATGCAAATTTTGAGAAGGACCGGTGTCCTAGGCCAATGAAAACTTAGCTAAAAACATTAAAAATACGAAATATATACAGTGTACACAAAATCTGAGGTGTACAAAACATATACAAGACATGTCATAAGATTTATTTAACAAAAGAAATAATCGGAGTGGGCGAATGGTAGGAATAAATATGTAATTTTAACAATCCCTTTTAATAATAAATGGTTTTATAATAATTATGTTCAATATATATAGGCCTAAGTGTGTAAAACGAATTCCCTACAAGAGTTTTAAAGATTAATGAAGATTTAATTAATTCCCTACAAGAGTTAATGAAGATTTGTCTTAAATTTTTTCAGAGTTACATAATTATTATTTGTTAAAATATACATATATTTTATTCAGAAAATATTATATATTTGTATTTAATCTTTTATTTTATTTTATTTTTATTTTACCGAGAATAGTTACTATTTATAGAAAACCGTAGCAAAAAATATTTGTAATAAAATTCTATCTGTATTCATACTTTCACCAGTACAGGTACAACCTGTCATATCCGGACTAATATGGCGACCGGCCGATCCGGATATGGAAAAATCCGGATATCACAAGGTCATTTATAAATACCGTATTTTCTCGCATAATTAACGCACTTTTTTGACGAGAAATACCGGCGAAAATTTCGGGTGCGTAAATTATTCAAGGATTTCAGATATACCCAAATTTCATTTGAAATTTATTGACATTTAAGAGATACATTAAATATACTGTATTATACACAAAATCAGTTCAACTCATTGAAGTATGTCGTCATATCTGAGCGTTAATTGAAAGGGACAGACTGCGCTGCGCCGTAAGCTAGACAGAGAGCGTATAATAAGCAACTATCTCACTCTAACTTCCTCACAGTGAAACTTGCGGGCGGAGATAGATGAATTTTATTCAATTCATTTTTGCAGTTCAACCTGCGATAACTTCAAAACCAATAAATATACAGCAATTCTAAAAACTGCATTGTGTTCAGTAATTAAATCTCTATAAGTAGCCAAAATCTCAATTAATATAATTAACAATTACAGAAGATACACAGAAGAAGAACGTGTTTTTTTAGACGTTTCTATTGGTTTAGCATTTGCATTTGTACACTGTACTCTTTAAAATACAAAAAGTAAAATTGGTTAAAAAGTTTTACTTACAGTACGCCTACATCAGTTTTTGAAAAAGTTTGTGATTCGGCTGCTTCATACAATGCACACGTTTTTTGGAAGCCATGAAGCCAAAGTGAGTCGACCTAACGCCGCTGCCCCAGACTCAGTTGCCCCAAATAAAGTATTTCAATTGTAAAAACTTAAATATTCAAAAATAGTGAACCATATCGCAGAATGACGTAAGTGTAGTGAAGAAAAAGTGGTGATCAGCCAAAACATCAAGAGTAGTATCTTTACATCCCTAACCATTTCGCTAACCAAAATTGCAAAAATTAGTTTGGAGATACGTCCGGATATGGGAGGTTCCGGATATCACAGGTCCGGATGTGACAGGTTGTACATATTTAACTACATATCATACTAATGTACAATGAAGATATACTTATTATATCTTTATTTAGTATATAGTTATTTACGTGTCAAGAAAAGAACGTGTGAATAAAGTGATCACAACATTTTATACCTTATATGTTTTCTGTCATTGAATGATTAACCCACTTTTTAATAACAGCGTTGAAAAATAGTTGATTACGTCTTTCAAAGATTATTTTTACTACGGTACTGAAATTAAAAATAACTAAGATCGTATACAGGAATTAAACGTAGGCGACTGGAAGCAGTAATTGTATAAACAGCCGAGACACACCAGCTGCTAATATTGCAGGAATTGCTTACGTTCAGTAGACTTGGCAACGTTGTGACCTTCGTGACTTTATATACATTTTGTGGCAACACTGTGCATATTTTTCATCACTAAAAGCTAAACCGATATCCGTGATAAAATAGTAATGCATTTTTTTAAACGTGTGAGTGGTTTGTAACGATAAAGTTAACAGGGTAATTATTATTCAACTTTTTTCAACAAACTCTCTTGAAACGGATATATATTTTTACGGTTTTTTATGCTGATTACGAATATGTAAGAATAAAATGTCTAAGCTTACTCGTAACTTTTATATATGGGGTCTCAAAAAGATCTCTGGTCAGAACTTGCATGTTTAGCTAATGATGGATAAACGTGATTATTTATATATATATATATATATATATATATATATATATATATATATTGCAACAAAACACAGGATGATCTATGATGACGGGGACATTAACATGTTTTAGATTGATTTATGTAATTTTTGTCAATTAGCTATAAGTTTTGTACTTAGTGATGGAAAAGGACTTGTGTTATACCAAATTCTTTGCAAACTTTTGCTGTATAATATCATGTACTTTCTTTGTGAATACGTTCGCGCGTTCGCGTGTGGTGAACCTTCGTTGTTATATCTTCCACGTTAGTTACCCTATGGGCACGAGACTTGGACAGTGAATTATTTATGAAAATAGCTACATTTTCTATATACTCTGTTGTTCTCAGCTATTTTTTAAATGTAGTTTTTTAGTAATTGAAAACTCAACTTTTCACGCTTATCAATTGATGAGTAATATAATTTCTAGACAACATCTGAGCAGACACTCGCAGAATTATACAAAGATTTGCCTGCAACGCGTCTACCTTTTGTCCAATCTATCACGTAGACAGTTTATTGACCAATCAGAAGCCCATAATTTCAGTCAGATCCGTCGGTTGTCATGTGTACTTCGAGGAAGTTCGTCGGAAGCCGTTGCATACTGAACGTGTGTTCTTCGTCAAGAGTTTTTCTTGGTCTAACTGGTTTAATCTGAAGCAACTATAAGTCTTGGGACACTTTTCAAGTTTGTCGATTAGAACCAAGCGTGTAAACTATCAATTATAATATATTAAGTGCTTTTACGTGTTAGTGGAAGATTTTCCGCTTAGGGAGATTTATCTACCGTGGTAAATCCTTAGTAACGCGGAGCACTTCAAGAATAGCCGGAAGGTGAAAGTAATATACACTGCTTTTTAAGAAAATCAGTCTTTATCACCCTAAGTAAAAGTAATTAATTAATAACAATCAATAATTAATAATAACCAATTGCGAGCGATAAAACTAACGATTCGGAAAGTGACAATTTGTGTGTGAAATCAGTATCAGTGTTATCAGCTGTTTGGCGAACCCCAGCGCGGAGAGAGTGAGAGTTTGAGAGCAGAGTGCGGCGGTCATTGCAGAGAGAGGAGCGTAGCAGCGGTGAAGCAAGTGACGTGTTACTTGTGTGATAAATAAATAATTTTTCTACACCTCCAAATACACTTGTGCATAATTTATACACATATAACTCTCCTATGCGAAAATATTTATTTGTATCGTCGCAATATATGTATTGGCGGGGATCCCACAGCTACTGCCGTATCCCGCATCTCAGTTTCCATATCAACTTATTCTGTGTATCTTCATTCTTCGGATTCTTTTCTTCCATACTCCTTTCGATCACTTCTATCCAATTTAATCTACGTCTACCTCTTTTCCTTCTGTTGCTAAGTCTATATTTGAACACACTCACAATTATTCTTTCTTCATTCATTCTCATTAGGTGTCCATACCAGAAAGCTGTTTACGTTTTATCTTTTCTATTACAGTTTCTTTTCTATTTGTTCTTTCCCTTATGAAGTAATTCCTTACACGTTCCAGACGAGAAACTCTGGAAGATTGTCTAAAATAATCCATTTCTAGAGCTTCAATCTTTCTACCGTTGTTTTCGTTTATTGTCCAACATTCTGAACCATAGGTGGTAATTGGTTCATCAATGGCTTCATAAATATTGATCTTTGTCGTTAGCCCGATTTCGGTGTACCATAAAAGTGAGTTTAATTGGCGTATGGTGGTTTTTCCTGAAACTAATCGATGCCTTATATCTTCATTACTAATTATACTTCCTAAATATTTATACTTTTCACATTTCTTAATGGATGTATTATCTGATAACTGAAAGTTAGATGTTCGACTTTCTATGGTTAAGTACTCCACACTATATATAATCACTAGTGTATAATGTCGTTAAAATACCGATAAGGTAAATCGGTCAAAGGGATATTGGAATAGCTATATCTGATACTATCTGATCTCTCACATACGTTTATAAGTCGGCGTACTCAGCTTTACCTCTGAGAATTCTGCATCGTAAAATGGACGAAAATTGTAATGTTAACTATAATTTTCTTTCGCCTATAAGGTAGGTAGTCAATGAGAGTGGCATCTACGTCATAGGGACTGGCGACAATGTGTACAGGGCGACGCAGTTTGAATTTTCCATGGTTTTCCAGGCATCTTTGGCTACACGATCCTTCTCAGCACATCACTGCGATTGTTATTGAATGTTTTGGCAACCTGTGCGGGAAGAAGTACTACGGCTGTTCTACAAGCGACGGCGGGCAGCTGTAGTTGTGAATATTGTCAGCGGTTTAGTAGAGAGCATTAATTGTAATATTCTGTACGCGGATGCCTGAAGTTGGTGGCTTGTAATATAATTGCAACCGTGTTATTTTTTGTTGTTACATCTGTGTATATTTGGAAATCGTAAGCTTGCAATATTGTTGTATGCTAGCTGTGTTTACTTAAACTACTTTAAAGTAGTAATTAACAATTTCTCTGCTGTGTACTACATGCTTCACTGTTATGAGATGACAATCCACACAACTATTCTGACAGTAGGCTACCTACAATATGTTTGTGTATTATATACAACCAAAAAACTGTTTTGTTGTATGTCACTGAATTTTATTTGAAATAAACATATAGTTACACGTACCTAGTCTTGCTGAAAAACGTTTTTGAATTACAAAGGGACATTTTATGTAAAGTGGTTTTAGCAAAATTGCATACTTCTCTTCGTCAATTGAACAACGTTACCGGTGTGATAGGAAGATCGTCTACCTAGTGTGGCATTTCTTACTCGCTCAAAACTGATGTCCTCTAGAGTGAAAGTACACTACTAACAAAGCCCTACCTATATGTTACTTATAATTATGCATGTCTCCTTCACCCTAAAGTCTCTTCGTTTGTTATTTCTGTATGTGTGTGTCTGTATGCGCGCGCGCGTTTTTGTGTGTGTGTGAATCGTTTTATCAATGCACACTAAATTACCACCAATACCACGGGGAATTTTCGACTAACACGCTATTACTAAAACATTATCTAGGTGCTTTTCCGTAGTACCATGTGTATTGGCAGGTTCATCTGTTGTATTATGACGACATATACAAATGTAGACGCATATCCGGCAGCGACGGGACAACGTGGATGGTTCATGATATAATATTGTGTTGTCCTACCTTTTACAGTATATAAGTCGAAATGTTTATGTTACGGGGCACCAGAGTTCACAGGTAATCGTATCTGTACACTGACTGGACCTGTAGACTGGAAGACGGTCATTTATGTATTAGAACAAATAATTTTAGCGCAAGTATGCAATATCCTAAGACCCCAAGTTTCACAAAGTCTGGTTGATTGTGATCTATGTTACCATACACCCTACTGTGAGTATGTTTACGGCATACGGTAGTGCTGGCGGCATTAATAACGAAAATAACCAAAACAATCAGGAACGAAAGGGAGTTGTTATATTTTAATTTTAAGTAATATTTATCAATAGTATTATTTCAATTTTTATTCCTTATATTCGTAGTGACAGTCAACCAGTAAATTTTTCGTTAAAAGGGTTTGTGAGGATCGGAACACATCTTTATATTTGAAAGAGGAATATGTTGTCTGATTTAACGAACAAAGCGAGTAATCACTTTTAGCTCAACGGTTTGGAATTCGTCTGTTGGGATATCTGTCACAATAAAGTTTGAAATCACCAATCGGTTTTAGTAAAACTTGGAATGCCAAGTTGCAATGTGTCGATAATTATACCATACAGAAATCTATTGTTCTTAAAATTGATTCCCCAAAAATTAAGTTGGCTAAAGGAAACAATGTGATGGGATCAAAATTGTAAAAATGTCGCAGTTGCCCTTGAAACGTTTCATGAATGATTTGGAGGAGTTTGAAATTTATAGTGCATACGCAAACCTAAGCAGTCGCGATTTCGTATTAAAGGACCAACTGAACTTTGGATCCAACCGCTTGTACGATACCGCCTTGAGTTTGCTCGCTAAGACTACGATAAACTAACAACCATTTAGTAGCAGATTGAAATTGAACGGGTGCGCACCCAACATCGCGTACAGTTCGTATGCAAATTGACTTTTTTATTATTTAACGATCTCGCAAGAGTGATATAGTTTCATATTTTTTATTTTACTATCTTAAGATAGAGCATAGTCTCCAAAACTCTTAATAGAAGAGATTTATAACAAGTCACAAGGCGGATTATTGTAGGTAAATTAATTTATTAATTCGATCAAGTGACTTGTATACCAGATTAATCATGAATATCAAATATTACTGCTGGCTACTCTAGCGCTTCCTCGGATGTCCCACACCTCTCCGTCCCCTCGGTTTATAGTTCCATAGGTTGTTTGAGGATGCGGTAGTCACCCATTCGGCAAAAAGGTTCCTACTAATTCAGCCGATACTGGGCGATCCTCTTGTGTATGCTCATCATATTCAGTTCCTGACGTATATCTGTGTTTCTTCTATGATCGTGGAGAGTATACCCTGCCACGTGCCTAATAAATCTCATTTCAGCCGCTTGGATGCGACTGGCCTGGCCTTTCGTTAAAGTCCAATTATCAGACCTATAAAAAAGTGTGGGAAGCGCCATCACCTTGTGGAATTTTAGGCATTTTCCTTTACTTGCTGACTGAAGGGTTCGCCTAATGCCCGCGCATATAAGGTTCAACTTAGGCAACTTATGCGCCACGTCGTTGCTTGCATTATAAGACACACTGTAGCCCAGGTATTCAAAACTACTAACTTGTCCCAAGACAGTACCATCAATAACAATTTTTTCCCGTACGTGATCAGTTCCACAAAAAGCCATTACCTTGGTTTTAATTGTAGATATCTGCAATCCGAATTCTTTGCAGATTCCATTTAACAAATATTACAGTTCCTCTGATTTTTTAATTCATCTGTAACTATTATATTGTTACGAGGGTCTACTGATCGCCGTATGGTACAGTGTAAAACTAAATACAATACACTAATTAAGTCACTAATTTCCAGCACTAATTATCACAGTTAAACAGTTCATAATTAACAACATAGTCTCTTACATCAAATCAAATAAAAATTGGTCACACGCTATAAAATGTCAACTAATATAAAACAGAACACTTCGCCACAATAACCACTTGAACGCACAGAGTAATCACTTGTAATCACCCGAAAATTTACTCGAACCGCACTGTAAAATATCGCAATTATAACTGAAACTGAACGTCGTTGAGTACTGGTATTTATACCCGCCCGAAACACTAGATTATTCCATAATGCGCGTTAGGTCTACACGACGACGTAATTAATTGCTGCCTTGACAAAGTCCGCGCGGCTGGCGGCTTCCAGAAATGTCTCGCGAGCGCATGTTGAAATCGCGTACGCCAAAACATTTAGCCGTATTCCACTGGATCGTTCGAGAAACACGTAGACTGTTCTGTGATGTCGTAACAATATTAATAATTTCGTTATCCGTCCACTTCTTAAGATCCGTTATATTTTAACGTTATGCAACGAAACCTCAATACATTGGACGTGCCACAGAAGAGTACATAGTGGTACAGTGACCAATGCCAAGTTGTCAATAATATTTTAGCTTTTGATGCAATAACAAATCAAATACAATTTTAATGTAAAAGTAAAATTATTAAAAAATTATACCTCCGCTCAACAGTCCGTTAAGGACCAAGGCGTACCGTACGGCTTTTGTGTTAGTGTGACGGTGTATGGCTAGTACTACGCGCCACCAGCCGCTAGTTGCGGTATTCACGGCCAGGAGGCGGCGCTGTTATCTCAGCGCCTACTCAGTTTGCCTCACGACGCTGAGTGCACGCCGTAGCGAACCTCCGCCGGGAATTGAGCCCGGGACCACGAGCGCATCAATCGCCCGCGTTAGCCACTAGACCACCTGGAGGCTCTAAACTAAAATTATAATTGAGAGATAAATTCAAAAGGCAAATGAGACTGGCAGCTTAAAGAATTTGCAAGCACCACCCAAGTATTTTTAATTTCTATCCCAGCGCTGAAGCCTTTCTATTGCCCCTTATTCTAACAGCTCTCTGACGATGCAGTCTGATTGAAAATAGTGAAACATTTAGGTGTAAAGGAACAGTTATCTGTAAGCTCATGTTACCTTAACTTTATTTGAACAAATAGAAAAATTCGGAAAGGGAAATCATTTTGATTTAACAATTACAGTGATAATATAAATAATAATGATAACAACAAGACGATTGAAAATTATCAGAAGTCAAATGAAGAAAGTTGTGTTAGTGGTTAAAATCACAAACAGAATTAGCACTGTTGCACACCGCTATATAAAAATTATTCCGATTAGCGCTTTCAAGCTTCACAGCTCATCGTCAGATCGTAAATGAACAAACAGACGTGAAAACAACCCCTTCACCCCAACCCCACCGCACCATGCTCACACACAACAAGCTATAATTCAAATGTCCCTCTCAAACTCTGATCCCTGCCACCCCCATCTGGACAGTTACATATTTTTCTAACAAATTCCTTGTGTTTAAGTGTTGTGTGTGTGTGTGTGTGTGTGTGTGTGTGTACATTCCTTTAAACCTAACCGCCTTTCTCATTCACACTTGTGGGCCAGTCACACACCCTTAATTTAAAAAAACCTAATTACTCCTATGCAACTAAATTATTAATCTTATCTATCTGTCCTCTATCATTTACTTTTAATTATGTTATAAAATATTTCTTCATTATCCAATTTAATTTTACTATTAATTAAATTTTCTAATCCTTTTTCTCTTTCTTTCAATATTTCTAACTCCTCCCTAAGCTTACTTTCAACTGTGTTATTTACTACTTTTACAATTTCGTAGACTTCCAAAGGATTAACAAACTTATGGTTGTCTTCTACGAAATGTCTTGCATATAACGAATTCGTTGTTCTATTACCTTCTCCACGTTTGTGGTCAGACAACCTCCATACGAATTTTCGTGCTGTCTCACCTAGGTACACTTTGTTGCAGTCTTTACATTTTAATTTATAAATTCCGCTTTTCTGTAATACTGGGATTTTTTCTATATTTTTATTCCTTATCTTTTCAAATACCGTTTTACATTTTACATCAATGACCCTGCATAATTCTTTTGTTCTGGATCTATTTTAGCTTTTTGTATGTTAACACTTTTCATAACTTTATCCACAACTGTATCTCTAATAAGGTAAGGTCGTATTGAAATGCATACAATACACTGCATAAAACACTGCAATACATAACATGGAATCTATTGTTATCTACTTAATACTGAATATTATATTTAATTTGCTTTAACGTGAACGTTTTGTCTTACGTTCAATTTTTAAGTTGTAAACGTTTCCCTCTCTCTCTACCTTTAGAGCGTGTAAATGTCCGCGCCCGCGGTTATCTATCCAGGTTTGTGGACCTACAAATTTGGTGCTTAACCCACTCTTCTCAGTTCAGTTTCCCACTTCTTCATAGGTTTCATACCCCGTTACATGGGACTTGCTGCAGTAACTATACCATCAATACGTAACGGCATTTAATTAGATTAGCGGCAATTTTGACTACAGGACTATGTTCTTGATAACACAGTGTAAAACTAATACAAACAGAACTACTGATATACCATTCTCTCATTTAACCTTTGTGATAATTCTAAAATATTTAGTGTCTTTATTTCCATCTCTATTTCTAAAGATGTACGCTTCCTTGCCGTTTTATCAGTCATTTCCTACACGTCTGCGCAATATGTAACAACATTCTCAACTACGGATTGTAGCTGATTACGTTAAATCAAATTTGATTTGAGAAAGACAGCAATTTTATTTTTTTCCAATTTATAGCCTTATTCATGGATGGTGGATTTATATTTTTCCTACGTAACACAATGTTACGACTGCAACTCGTGTAATTGATTTATTTATACTCTCACTTGTATCCGAAGGTTATTTGAATTAACGAAACTAATATCTCTCTGGGGTTTAATAAGATTGAACGAATTCACACTGCAATAGGTTTGGGTAAAAACGTAGTTATAACAAGACGCTGTCTCCCAGTAGCTCGTTTCTTGCTTACATTAATTTTACAGCGTCTCACGAGACATCTCTATGCATACGAAACACCACCTGTTCTTTTTGAACGCCCACAAACGTGCAGGCCTAAAGTGACAAAGGGAATGCACAAATCTCTCTCTGACGCGCGTCATGATGTCACATTAAATACAGATTTACATCATGCTGCGTGTTTGTATGTGTTTTTTTCTGGATGTTTGTACTCCAGATGTTTGGCACATTTTAAGATCCGTCATTATCAAGACATTTTTCTTGGCCATTAGGGGTCTCGTTCTACCCTAAACGATTGGTAGGCTCTATTGTTCTGTTCTATTCGTGTGTTGCTTTTATCTTGACTTAAATTTGTCTATTCTGTCGTCGACTATTTAATTATCAGATTCCAATTGTATTTGTTATGTTAAAAGAATTAAAAGAATACACTGTCCTGTGCAATCCCAAACACAATGTATATAAGTTTTCTTTCACCTGATACTATCGTAGTACTCTCTTGTGTTGTTGATACGCAACATTGGCTACTACATATCAGCAGCACCGGTACAGCCACTGTGTTACAGAAATATAATTGTTAGTGTCTTAGTACGTAAGGTATAAAATGCATCCAAGTATAAAGTATAAAACAGTGGCGCTTGTTTAGTCATTTTTTGGTAACAACAATATTGAAACGAACTAACTATCACCTATATATCAACATAAATGTCACATCTGCTTTAATGTTGACTGGGATGTAAGTGTGACGATTTAATAATAAAAAAAATTTAATAATAAAAATATAAAATGGGAAGTTAGTGAAAACCATTAAATCGCACTATTAAACCAAATACCCCTGAACTAACTCATAATAGTAATGAGAATTAAATAAGAAAATTTAACTAATATAATTAATTAAAACTGTGAAAGCAAAAGTTAAAAAATAAAACTGTTAACCCTTTATTAAATTTGTCATGCTATGACCTGTGTATTCCTGATCCAACTTGCATACCGACCCGGCATTAAATAAGAAATACCTGTAAACCGTAATGTAAATGATTAATAATTTAAAGAAACTAGTAGTAGTTGTAATAAATTCTGTAGACAAGCAAAGTTTCGATTGTTTATTTTGTCGAACTGTAAGACTGTATTACTAATAAAAAGTTGAAACTATATTATGGCGGAGTATTCACTCCGCGTCGTTGCAACTTTCCTGTTGTAACAATGTAGGACTTCTGATCCGGCTTTCAAACTGTAAACAGCTCCAAGCGGGGCTCTTCACAAAATGTTTATTTTTTGTATTTTATTTGAGTGTTAGCTTCCACTAAAAGTGTGGAGAGCTAGATATAAGTAACTAAGAAGTAGTGAGTATTTTTGTGAAACAAAGTTGTCAAAAAAGGAAACGAGTGTAAAAGGTGACATCTCCTGTTAATTAAAATAACCAATCAAATATGGCTCAAGTTAAGGGTAATTCCAACATAATGTGAAAATAATATGTAAACTCCAATACTACGGTGCCATTAAACATGTGATGTGAAAACTGTGAATAGTGACGAGTATAGACTGCATTTACACTATCGCCGAGGATCAGGACGACTTCACGCTAGATGACACCATAACATCCATTTCATCATTAATTGACTCCGAGGACATCCACTGGAAAGACTACCCCGATGACCACCCCCAACTAAGAGAGTACAGAAGAATCACGCTCCAGGACATGGACAGATAACACTTAACTAAGAGGTGACGCGGAAGCACGTCTTCCGTGATTTATGTATATTTAAAATAGAAGTAATTATAAATGAAAAAGACAATCCATAAGCGCTAAGCTCTAAAATGGTGTAACCAGAAATTTCTGAAATCATACGTTGTAACATAACTCTTGTGATGTAACTTTGAAACATTGCTCAAACTAAATAAAACCATTCTTCAAATGGTACTTAAGTAATAATGTAATCGACAAAACAAGTAAAGTAAATTTGAAGCTTCTTAACTAGTTTAAAGAGAGACTCGGATCCGAGGTAAACACATTATCTGTACGATCATTTTTTTTTAGACAGAAAACCCCCTTACAATTTCTGAGTAAGTAAAATTTTTACTTGTAATGTGTCAACTATCATGTGTAAATAAAGGGATGTCATCTTTGTTACATACTAAAGTGAGTGCATAAATCAGCTAAATTCCCTCCCCTAGTTTCCTTTAATTAGAATAATTATAATTATTGTTAGTGATGTGTTTGATTTTTCAGTTTGTTACAACGTAGGCAGCCTGTATAATTGGCTAGAGTCAAATATGACGGGTTCCCTGGATTATAACGTAGCCGACACGTTATATAAGTATTTTCTATTTAGTTTAAAATATGCAGGGATAACTGTACGCGATTTCCATATTCTTTTTGGCTGTTTGATCATCAGCACACAACTGTTTAATTACATCTGCCAATATATTTCTTTGCCGTGTTTAATGTTACATGTGATTAGATTATACCGTCCAGTAGACAGTTGCAGGTATTAGATCTAGTTTATCATAACTCCTTAGGCACATTTTGCCGTGTTTAATGTTACATGTGATTAGATGATACCGCCTAGTAGACAGTTCCTGTTATTAGATCTATTTTATCATAACTCCTTAGGCACATTTTGCCGTGTTTAATGTTACATGTGGTTAGATGACACCGTCCAGTAGACAGCTGCAGTTATTACATCTAGTTTATCATAACTCTGTATGCACATTTTTCGTCGAGACTCAGCTGCTAATCGTCCTGCACTCATGTTGAAGTGTTCTATCTCTATCATTTGGAACCAGTAGCTTTCGGGTAATTATTTCTTCCATTGATAAAATACCTACAGTGCACATTAAAATTTTTAATTATTTCGAATCAAATAAAAATATTTGTTGATTTAGAACACCTGTTTTAATTATTTTTTGTAGCTTTCTAATATCATTATTCGTCCCAGCCTTCGAACCTTATATAGGGATCTACCAAATTCGTCTGTCAATTTCCAGGCTAGAGTTCTTGATGTTTCGGATGGCGTAAAATAGCGTTCAAGAGAAAAATAATGTCAGCTGCAGTATACGTGTTATTTTGTACATAAAAATGAATGTAAAACATCTTTTACAACAGTTTGATATATTGTCGCAATTTAAAGAATAAAGATTTATCATCTTTGATAAATGTTCAGGTATTGTTACCAGTGTGAAGAAGGTGTTTTTTAAGATGTTAGAAAATGTCAAGGTTTTAATATTTGCTTTGCATTTTTGTTTATATTTATATTTGTAATCTACTATGTATTGCATTTTTGTGCGTAGTTAGCTTGTTACCATTTTTTAGCCCAAAGCCGAGTGTTCCGTCTTTTCACTGCCATGAAGACATACTAGAGTTTCATTTTCACTCGTTTATGCTAATACGATTTATGTAATTATAACGCCTTCATTTGGGCTTGTAATGAAACCTAATAACTATAATGTTCATAGTTATTGTTCTAGTTGAGTTTCTATCACGTATGTATTTTATATCTTTATAATATACTTCGTATGTAAACGCAATATTAGCACAAGAATGTTTGGATTCAATTTACCTTCAGCAGAAATCTGTGTCTGTTCCACCACGGTACAGGGAGCCGTCCGCGGAAAATGTTTACATAGGAATTCCCACGTGTGTTGTAAATATATTATGACAGGGCCGTTTGTTAAGAGACACATTTCTCAGGAACACATAGTAACCGTACTAGCTGTCTGCAGCAGAGATTTTCACCCAACTCAGTGCAACTCCCTACATGCGTTTAGCTGAGAGCAACGTTTGATCGCGCGCGCGTGTGTGTGTGTACGTAAATAATGTTAATAACCAAACTATGATAATGGAAACTTTTCTCTCTAAAAGCCTCCGGAATTAATATCCATTTATTAATGTACTCATGTAAACTCCGTTATGTTATATATTTTACTGTTCTACAATATTATAATCGGTAATTTTATTCATTTCATTTATCGTATGCCGCATAAAGAGTAGAAGAAGCAGGAGATGTATCTATATACATAGGTTGGAGCGTATTTGCTATGTGAATGTTGTACATAAAGCATGAAAACAAAGTGTATAACTTAAAAAATTTCATTTTTTTGTCAGTTCGTTAATCATAAATATTTGATATAAGAAACTTTTAGTTTTAATGTGTTGACTTTAGAGGGTACACCATTCAAGTATAATACAGTCAACTCCCGATTATCAGGGATAATCACCGGCAGGGTGATCACGGATAAGGCAAAATCCCGGTTAAAGCAAAAATTGTAACCTAGTGCTTAAATGAAGGTATTAGTTAAAAATAAAATATGTGCATACAATAAAGTAGTACTTATCTTTTATTACACACTAGAAATTAGTCGAATCACGTCTTTGTCAATTAAAATAGTATACTTACAAGCAGAACAATATCTACAGGGTCAGTGATTATACACGCTAAAAATAATCTGTTAACAATTTTTGCTTCTTAGCACTTGGTGTTTTCTTTAAAGTAGACGACTTTATTTGCGACCCAGTCTAGTTATAGCAACATATTACCGTTATTCGTTCCTTACTAACTTTGTGTCCCGGCGGATTTTTCTCATTTTCAGACGCTAAAGTTTTCGTCGGTAAGCACTTCCAATATAATCCCGATTAAAGTCTTTGCAAAACTGTTCTGCTGCCGTTTAATCGCCACTCAATTTATATCCGCGAATTTCCATCTCTCTTATGCCGTGACGTTGTTTGAAACGTGTCAGCCAGCCAGATGATGGCGTCGAAATTTACTTCTAGGCCTAAAGCTTCGAAAAAGAACTTTTCTTTTCGGAGCATATTCGTCCACTTACAGGATTCCCTTGTGCTCGTTGATTATTGAACCACTCGAGTAAAGCTCGGTACAAGTCTTCGTATATCGACTTCTTCATAGTTTCTGTTTCTTCGTACCAGATGAAAACACAAATTTTAAAAGTTTCACAATTTTCTTAACCAAATCACGAACCGTTTGATTACCAATTCCATATTCGTCCTTTAACATTTTGGCCTTTCTCAAATGTTTCTATAATCTCTAGTTTTTTCTGAATCGATAGAACAGTCAAGTCACAATGCAAAGAATGACTGACTGGACTCGACTATCACTTTTAATTAAAAATTTTTAATAATACTTGCCTATATATTTATATTTTAGTTCATTTAAATTATATAAAAATCGATCCAGAAAGAAAAATCAATAACCAATATTAATGATAGAGAGAATTTAGACGTTTAGAAGGTTACTAAATTATTTATTAAATGCCTGAAATAAGCAAAGGACGATTAATCTAAATCGTCCTCACCTTTTAAGGGAATTTTGTTATGAAACCTTCGCTATTATCTAACCATATATTTTAATAATAATAACCGTATATTTTAATAATGTACATTTGAGAGGAAAAAAGTTGATCCGCAAATTAAATTTTCATTCCGGCCATGCTTTTTGTAAATGTCTTCACATTTGATAGATTTCAAAAAGATTTGGCTATCGATAATAAGACTGATCCAGCGTCCTGACCAAGTTGTTCACTTTATGCTGATGTCAGCCTCCTGCATTTCTCATCAGGCCAGCAACCGTTACCGTCGGTGACAGAAACACGGGAACACGTGTGTTTTTCAACTATTAATATACACTCGCAAGTAAAAAATTTAATTTACCATTGAAATTTCGTAATTAAAAAATTAAAATATATTGTGAAAGTAAAGTTTTGACAAGGATTACGATTAAAGACACGATATAAACTTATATAATTTTCTATTCTAGATACTCAATTCTTTTTTAAATTAAGATTTTTACATCCATTTTCCGTAAGGAAATGCAAGTATGGTGATCGGGAAAAAAATTGTGTTCGAGATAAAGGCTGATTCTGATTGTACTACCATCAAAATCAGAAGAAAAGTCACTTTCCAAAAAGAGGGTGTGTATGTATGTGTGTTTGTCTGTATCTATGTGTCTGTCTGTCTGTTTGCCTGTGTGTCATTGTGTCTGTCTCTAGATTTTTTTTTGGGGAACGGTAACTGCCACAAATTCATTTTTTCAAATGCAACTGAGTTGAAGAGGACTTAAGGCCTATTGATTTTGGTAAATGGGAGGTTTAGTGTACCGCCAACGTTTTACGTTTTGACAAGAGTAAGGTACTTAATTCTGATGAATATTGTATGTTTAAAGGAAGGTCTTAAGAATCCACTGTAGAAAAGTACATGAAATATCTATAAACAAAAAGGGTAGTTGAGGAAAGAGGGTGTAACTTTTTTGAAAATGATATTTTTGATGTCGAATAAACTACATCATTTTGAAGGATAAGATACCATATTAATTATATAATATAATAAAACTACTACTCATTAAAAGTGTAAATATTAAAAATGGGGTTGTTCGGTTAAGCGGTGGGGTAGTTAACCTGCATTTTTTTGGTTTTAACAAAAGTAAAGTACTTAATTTTGATAAATATATGATAAAAAAATTAAATCTTATTAATCCGCTATAAAATGGTAGATGGGTTACCTATAATTGGAGTGGGTTAATTGAGTGAGGAGGGGGTATTTTTTTAAAATTACATTGCTGACATCACGTAAAGTACGAATATTTAATTCTGAAGGATAAAATAGCTTACCAATTACATATGATAAAACTATTACTCTTTGTAAATCTAAATATTATTAATTGGTGGTGATCAATTTAGGAAGAGGGATTATTATCTGCGTAGTTCCTTTTCCTTATAAGAATAAAGTATCAAATTTTTGTAGGTGAAGTGACTCAACATTATATTAAACGACTATCCCATAATAACAAAAATATATATAAATAGTAAAAATAGAGGGTTTGATGGTGCGGGATATATTTTTAGAAATTGTCGAACGTAATTCAAGTAAATGATTTAAATATAAATCTTAGAACATTTAAGTCAGTTGTGGTTCTCCATACAGATTTTAAAACTTTCAGTTTATGAACTTTTCATATTTTTATGATGTCTGATATTTGAAGTTTTATATTTTTTGAAATTGAACATGTATAAATCCTAGCTTAGCTATGCTATTTACTTTAAGAAAATATATATGTATTCAAAAATATTTTAAAATTTGTATTTCATTCATGAAATATACCTTAAGGTATTATACAAACACTTACATCACACTATACAGTCAAATTACATCTGCATTTTAATTCGTCTCACAGTAACGCACGAGGCAGCATATGTACACCAAGTGTTTATGCCTTATATTCCTTATCATCATCAGTTTCAGAACACGGCATAGGCAAAGCGCTGTCTGTTCCCCCTTCAAATGTCCTCTGCCCAAAACTTCCTAGTTCTACCCGTACACATGTGTCCTATAGCCTATACTTCCAGACTTGTTTGGACAGTCTTGAATCTGACATTTTTCTACGTGTTTTTTCCATCGTTGTTTACAATATTCTAGTCTTTCATCCAAATTAAAAACTTGTATTCTTCTCTTCTTATGGCCTCTTTCATTATACAGTCAAATTTAGAACACCTTATAACTCGTCCTAAGAGCGCTATTTCCGAGGCCCCTATTTTACTTTCTTGTTTCTTAGTTGTCGTCCATATTTAATAACAGAGCAGTACAGGGACCGCCATAACTTTGTAAAACTTTATTTTTTTATCGAGGCGTACGGTTTACTGTCTCCAGATTGTTTCTAGTTTACCTAAGTTAACTCCAATAACATAATTCTTATCACACCCAATATAATTTTCCAAATAGTTAAAATAGCTCACTTGTTTTACTATTTAACATTTATGCTTATTTCTGTCTGCGAAAGTTGCTGATATGTTGTAAAAGAACATCCCTGTCACAGCTGTAAGTGTCATAGTTTCCAAGTCAATTTTAATAATTAATGTGTCTTAATGGTCTATATATTTTACAACGACCTCTCTTAGAATAGATTCAGGACAATTTATTGATCATTACTTTTGTTTACCTGCCGATGTCGTCAAATATAAATCATAGTAATCGTTCAAACAACTTGCAAATACCTATATTACTTATATTATACATAATAATACTGTATACTGAATGCCACAAAACATGTACACAGGCATACACAAAACATAATGTACACACGTATAAGCGTTTTTCTTGTTTGCTGTTATGGCTGTCGATACTTAGTGTAAAGCTGTAAATTCCCATGACAGCAGTGTTCGTATGTAAATAATTTGTTTCACGTATTATGTACAACCGAATTCAGTCTCAACCATGCAAATATGCTATAAGCCGTTAGCACCTTTATTAACTTGTCACTTGTAACATTTGTGAAAACAGATTTCAAACTAAAAAGGCTTAAAAGACGGTAGAAAAGACGGTAGAGCTTCCAACTCCCGCTGTTGTAATAAAAGACGTCTCTGGTAAACGTCGCAGAACACATGACACTTTTTCCTGTTTGGGTAGCCTCGGGTAGAATATTCCGTTATTCAATAGGTAAAACCTTGTTACAAACCAAGAGATAAACTTTTTTCAAACGCCAAATCCACTAACTTTTAGAAAAAAACAAAACACAAAATTTATTGAATGTAACTGTGTTTAACAATTGTCGACTAGAAATGTTGTCATTATTTCTAAAAACGTAAAGAAAATCATTATTATTACAATAAACATTAAAAAAGAAAAGTACCAAACCTATACAAACTAAAAACACATTAGAGGTCGTCCACTGAACGTGACACAAAAACACAAATATTACTCGAACAGAGAAAAATAATGGGTGCGCACAGAGATTTTTCATAAGAGGTAACCATTTTATATGCCTATGAGCCATTTTATATATATGTACTTAGTAATTGATTTTTATGGATTCATTTCTGTGGAAATCGATCTGTAGTGTTTGATAGTATGTACCACTTGCGTGACAAATGATTGCGTCAGTTATAACGTTTTAACGTTTACCGTGTGATACGTTCGGTCTCCGTCGCACTTGCTCCCTATTGCTTGCCTAATATTCTTCTTAATATTAGTCGGCGAAATAACTATACAGTTGTTTTGGTTCGTTCTGATGGGTCTCACGCGCGCGCGTCTAAGTGTTTTGTTAGTTCTGTGTCTATGTGACTGTACGTTTCTCTGTATTAGTGTGGATTTTCTTTATTTGACTTTTTCCGTCGTCTACAGTTATCCAGGAAAATCTAGAGTTTATCACAGAGTTAGACGAGATTGTGGAGTTATGGAATGTTAACGAAATATTTGATAAGCGACTAAAACAATTTTATTCTTAATAACTTTTAAGTTAAATTTTCTCGGAAGACAATCAAACTTGAAATGGCCAGTTTCAGAACAATGTTAAAACTTCTTTGAAGAATACAGTACACATAATGTTCATGTTCTGTGTGAACCGAAAGTAGACGGTAAAAACGGGCAGTTACTAATCGTACAGAGGGAACGACCCCGGCTAAATATGGGACGCAACGGATAGACTTAAGACAATAACGGTGATAGAAAGAGAAGCAGTAACGAATCATTGATCAATTTATCAGACAAGTTAAACGACAGACAAACTGGCCTAGTGAGGTTGTTACGGAAAGACCTGCTCCTATAAAGCTATCACGTTGTGCTTAGAACACTCTAGGAAAATGTATTCCATGAAAGTCTTCTAATTTAAATTTATTTGGAAGGTTTTTCTACTTTTAAATGCTCATATTTAGCTGACGTAGTGGTAGTGGTAAAACCTTTGTTGTGTTTAATATACAATCAACTTTGTTGCACCAAACCTTATATAAACTTTTGTCAACCGAGGCGGTTTTACTTATATCCCACATAATATACTGACATAACTTACTAAATACAGTCAATACGTCTCTTAAATCAAATCACGTTTATCTACAACAACCGACTGCTTTAACAAAGATATAACATTTAGCTCCTTGTCTCACCGATTTACAATACTCTAGAATCTTTGGAATTTGCTAAAAATGTACTTGACTGCGGTTACCCCATAATACCTTTTCTCGCGACCTTATCCTAGAAAATATGTTTCATACCTTATTGCTGAATACCGCTATAGTCACCTTCAAAGTACTCCCATTGCCAAGCCATACACTGATGCCAGAGTCTACTACATCCTTCAAAGCAATTTGGAACCCTTTTTTAGAAATCTCCTTTATAAATGCCGTCGTATTAGCTTTAATGTCCTCAATGTCATCAAAATGACTTTCTTTCCAAAACTTCCTTGATATTCGGGTAAAGGAAGAAGACTTGGGGGGCAAGAGCAGATGAGTTTCAATTTTGAGCATCGAAGTATTAAAGGTGTCGGGACGGCTATCAAAGTTACTTGCTTCTTGGCCTAAAACTCCAGTACAGACAAGGCCGTGTGCGAGGGTGAAATGTCGTGATGCACGAGCCATGTGTTGTTGGAGGGACGTTCCTGTCGTTTGCGATCACTTTTTCACGCAACATTCGCAGCACTCACGAATAGTATATTTGGTTGTCCTGTGGTACAAATTCATAGTGAAAAATACCTCGGATTTTTTAATTTTTGATTTTTATTGACATATTTTTTCGGTCGTGGAGAATCTGGTGACTCCCATTGGGAATTTTGTCGCTTTGTTTCAGGGCCATACGCGTATATTCAGTTTTATCGCCTGTGATTATTTAGCCCAAAACATCGTCCTGCTTCTCCAACAGGTCTTTGCACAGCTCAAGCCTTCTTTGCTTTTGTTCAACGGTGAGATCTTTACGACCATTTTGGCACACACTTGCGCATTCCAAGGTCTTCAGTTAAAACTTTCCGCAGTTTCCCTATCAATTTGCACTTGGTCTGCTATAGATCTTACAGTCAGTCACCCATTTGCAGCGTAATTTGACGAATTTTGGCAACAGTTTTGTCGGTTCAGCTCGTTACTGACCGCTCTACCCTTTCATCAGTCACTTGTTCCCTCCCCTCAGAAAACCGTTTAATCCACTTGTACACCTCTTTGTGGTTCATGGCATACTCGGCGTACTTCTGTACTAATATTTATTGTATTTCACTCCCACTTTTGCACAGTTTGACCATGAATTTGATGTTTGTGTGTTGCTCTAATACCAGCTCAGAGTTTTTGATGACTGCGCGCAAATACAAGCAAAAAACAACAATGAACGCCACGCAGCACAAATCTGCTACATTTCAGAGTTGCTTGTATAATGTTGTCCTCAGTGCTAAACAGTGCTAAACCTTGAGAGTTCACGAATTTAATTGTGAATCCTTGTAACGGATGTTCCACATACCTTACAGTAATCGCACAGAGCCGAGTTTACACGATGTCAGTTAGACTCTAACAGGAAGTTCTAAAATATTACAGAGTAATTGAATCTACTGACTGACAAGCGTCACGTACGTTGAACATTCTGTTTATTTCGCATAGGAGGTACTGTACATTACCATTGTTATTGTGATGGTATTAACATGCTTTGCCAATAGATTTAATTGTAATTTAACAATTAATTTTATTGGTAGAACTTTAATTTTACGCGATAGTAAAAAAAATTAATCTAATAACGCATAGCCAGTTATTATTTGACTTTAACAAGACGAAATTTACAGTTTAAATATAAGTTCATTCCGTCTAAAACATTTTTCTTAGAACGTTCGTTAACTATCTTTGTAATAACATAAAGTTTCTTTGTATCATATTCTATACTTCAAACCATTTGGTTTGTATATTGCGACTAGTCTGTTCAAAACTGGAGTGTTCAAAACACTCCGACCACACGCTTGAAAAACTATGAAATTTTAGGAAAAATGAAAGTAATGCGGTCTATACATAAAAAGCTCTGGTCATGCACGTTTTTCTCTGGTATCTTTTTCATTTGAATTAATTGCTACACTAACCCATTACATCACTATGTCACTTTTTGCTTAGAGTTGAGAATTGCGTGTTTCATAGGATATGTTTCGTCGTCAGAAAGTAAAAAACTCCTCTGATAAGGTCGTTACTTGTTGTAATGCCAATGTGGAATTTAAAGTGTACGCGTCATCCGATCACAATGATGATGAAACATAATATGCTTTGGAACGCTCTATTCTCAATTGTCCACAACCGATGTCCACAGAGATCTAGGTATTCCAACAATTAAAGAAGAGATTAAAAGGTTTTCGGAGAAGCATGAAGAAACGCTTTACCTCTACGAAAATTCAGAAAACTTTCAGCTGCTGGACAATAAAAACTTGTTCCTGAGACTGAAGAGAACAAAGCCGTTTGAACTTGTGTAGTGGTTTGTGTTATAAAAGCAGAGCATTGTGGGCGGGTGAGAGTGTTTAATTAAGAACACCAGAACTAACTAAAGTATGTCATTGAACTTAATTTGGCTGATATGTATTTAGCGTTAAGATGTATTAGAGATAAATTGATTGTTGGTTTTACAGACCAGTTTTTCAATAAATTCAATAAAAATATATTTCTAATTTAAGTGCTACACTGCAGAGTTGTCTGGGTTACACTTTAGGACTTTAAGGCTCCCATAAATTACTGCCAGGTTATATAAACAAATATCATGGTTTAATTAAGAACGTTGTGTTAGTGGTTAATCACAAACATAATTAACGCTGTTGCACACCACTATAAAAAATGTATTCTGATTACCGCTTTCAAGCTTCACAGCTCATGGTCAGATCGGAAATAATCGGAAGTCTGTTTAGAGAGTCAATATTATTTAGATAGTCAATTAAAACCATTAGTTTACTTATTACAAGCACGATGTTTACTCTTAGTGTGGAGCCTGAAGTAAACACAGCCATGTGCTTGTACTTAACCTGATTGGTTACATGAATGGTTGCATCAATAAATCCACCGCTAGAAATAAAGTAGTTCCAAATTATGTGTGTTTAGTTGATTAAAAATATATCAATGTACATTTTTTAATACAATTTAGATTAATTCAATTGAAAATAAGGTAAATGATTTTATAATTGTTTTGGATCTGTTAAGAAAGTTTTAAATTCTTTCTACGAAATGACAAATGTGTCTACTGAATACATTTTAGAGCCAGTGTGGTCCACAACTACGATTAGACTTAATCATACACATTAACAAATTCTTCTTCTTCTTCTTCTTCTTCTTCTTCTTCTTCTTCTTCTTCTTCTTCTTCTTCTTCTTCTTCTTCTTCTTCTTCTCCACGTCAAGTTATAGGCTTACAGTCAATCCCGACTTCACTGGAGCCTTCTCTACCTTGGTCTACATACACCACGTCTTCCCTGAGGTCTGTATCGCACTTATATGTATTCCCTGTAGGTATAGGTATATACCTATATTTTAGGCATCCAACTGTATCGTCTGCCCTGAGGTCAATAGATAGGTAGCTTTATATCTCCCATTCTCTCGATATGCTGCTTCCATTTTATTTGTCCTTCCCTTATTCTTCTGTCCATGGAACATATATTTAGCTTAGTTCTTTTATCTTCATTTGCTATTTGATCACTAATGGTGCAAGGTTTGATTTTCTTCAAGAACTTCATTTCACTTGTTTGTATTCTTCGTTCATCATTTCCCGTCATTGTCCAAGTTTTACTTCCATACGTTAAAACAGGTGTTGCCATTACTTTATAGAGTTTTATCTTGGAGTATTTCTTTGTCTTATTTCCAAATGTTCTGTGTATTATTTCCACCTCTTATTTTAAATCTATTTATTTTTATATCGATGTCGCTGTCACACTAATAAGTTACATCACACCCTAAACAATTGAAATTGGATACTTGTTTTATAGCCTGATTGTTTATAACTATCTTAGAACGAATCGGATTCTTTCCTCTAAAGGCCATACCTTTTTTGTTCTGGGCTGATATTGTAAGATTCTAAGACCCCACCGAAGGGAGACAACTTGTTATTAGTTGTTGTTATGCTTTATAGAAAACCTGTTTAAATTAATTATTGTAATTTAATGTGTGCGGACATCTATGTTTATTGCCTTGCACTGTTTATTACGACGCTGCTGATTAGGTAATTTTGGTTATTTCTTACGATACCTTGTGTTAGATAATCGTAAACTTTCAGATATAGAGTAGACGACTGTTTATTTTAATTGTCATTGTAATGATAATCTCTGTGTTTAATGACATAATTTTCAGTTGTAAATCACTACAGTCCCTATGACCGTCGTATTTATCTCCGGTTGTGTTAAAGGAAAGTCAATTTGGTTTTACCGATTTTGTTTTTACTTACAGTAGGTAACGTTTGGTTTAAGAGAATCACCATTCGTTTAGTCACCACTTAGTGTTGTGGTTTTATGAACACGAAAACGCTGGTACCCTTTGATACTTGGTTACTAAGATCTGATATCGTAATGATAATTTCCAATGTTTATTTCAAAGTATTGATGTTAATAGTAGAGTCTTTTGTGATATCTAAATAGTAATTAATCTCTTTCTTAGGGTTTTACGGCCGGCATCATAATTATGACAATTACGACAATGTGGGCTGTAACGTTGTGGTTTTTCATTTTTTCGCGTCGAAATGTGTTAACTCGAAAAAAACACCAGTTGTTCGAGTTAACAGCTTTCGACGGAAAGAAAATGGAAGACCAGTGCCTTATAGCTGTGATAGTTGTATTTTTTCTGTTGCACTCAATAGGAAATTAGCATCTTTGACGGTAAATTTGCTCGTAATTTGTTTATTAAATTCTTAGTGCGTAAACATTACTTTTGTTAGTCCTAACATTGTAGAGGTAACAATGTACAATTACATTGTCTTTTAATATACAAAATGTGCATTATTAGAAAACGATGTTATTATTGAGACTTTAGTGCTGCGTTGGCAACAAGTCTCTGTTATCTCACCTCTGTGAACCGATCCAACACAATTTCAGTTTCAACACAAACTAAAATTATTTTACACAATTCTTTCATAATGACTTTGACTCGTGTAATTTATGTAAGCGTGTGGTTGATAATTTTGTAATGCATCTCTCCTGTGTCTTTCTTTCTTTCTTTCTTTCTTTCTTTCATTCTTTCTTTCTTTCTAGTTCAAAATTTCAACTCTTCCTTATTTGATATAAATTGAATTTAACATCCAATTTGATATGTAACTGCAAATTAATTAATAAAATATTTGGAGACTTTATATAAAATATTTTACAACGTACAACCCGGTTAGCTTCGGCAAGAAAGGTTTTATTGCTTGAAGAAATGCTCCGGTTGAAAGTTGAATAAGATGTGGTGGCGATTTTTGTGACAACGATGCAACCAGAATATTTTCACCTGTGACTGAGCACTGACGATCTCAAGTTCAAATTTTCACCAATAAAACATTTTTACTCTTTCTTATGTAATAGACTGGGGTTCCTTTAAAAAGAGGTACAAAGCGGGTTATTGAATTGTTACATGATACCTCATGTATCCAAATCAAAACAATAATGACTGTACACAGAGAGGCACACATGCAACTGTGCGCCCGAATTTAAGATTTAATTGTAAAATGAAAGACACCAGAATTTGAAGGCGTCAGCGTGTTTAAACGTCTATGCATACACATCCCTTTTCTGGATTGCATGTTACAATTTATGGGCTTACACTGTTGTATCAGTCCTGCCATATCAAGGTAATTTTCCTACACTGACATCGATACACTACTAAAGAACGTAAATATACTTAGACATGTATAGTTTTTGTTAAACTTGGGGCTATGTTAAGGTTAACGTTACTGTTTACTTAGTTCTTTGTATACTGATGTATACTAAGAACTTACTGACAGAAGTAACGCTAGAAACCGTGTGTTTAAAATCTTACGTAAATTCTTCTCGTCTACAACCAAATTAAAGTTTTATAACAGCCAAATGAATCCTCTTGTGTTCTGTGGGACGTGGACAATTAAATATATACACCAACACACGCTAGTTAGCTCTGCAGAAAAAGTCAAAGAAAATCGTGGAAACAATATATTCTATATCTTACAATAGCTGGTAAGAGAAATCAAAGCCTTTATAACGAATCATGTATTTATAGGAAGAGAAATTAGGGCTAATAAATTAGAAAGGATTGGTTAATCTGTTAGTTTCAAGAGTACTAAATACAAGATAAATCTACAAATTACATATATATTAACCTACAGAGAAACGGTAGCAAGGATTACTATGAAAACATTTTTAGATAATTCAGAAATAGGTCTGAAAGAATTGAGAAAACTGTACAACTGGAAAGTAATAACAGAATGTAGCAGTAAGTAGAGAGACATTGTGAGGGGTTGCAACTGTTCAAACATTATATGGTTGTAAACAAATAAATAAGCAGTTTTTGTTCATGTTGTTACAAAATTACAAGAAAGAAGTTAAAATGCAGACTAACAAATTCTTATTCAACTTTAATTTTCTGGAACTTTATTTTTCTCTAGAATATACTTTGCATTGTTCTATGTTACTTCTTTCATCACTAAAACCTTGTTACCACTTTAGAGAGAGAAAGAGAGAAAGAGAGACACATAGTGAGAGAGAGAGAGAGAGAGAGAGAGAGAGAGAGAGAGAGAGAGAGAGAGAGAGAGAGAGAGAGAGAGAGAGAGAGAGAGAGAGAGAGAGAGAGAGAGAGAGACGGAGGGAGGGAGTAAGTTTAATTAGCTACATGGTTCGTTTAACTTTCATAGAAAGTTGCAATTACTGCTGTTCGTTTTATGGTGCAAAGGACACACATTCCTCAATATTACTTTACTTATTTCAAAGAAATAAGGCAGAAGTATTTCTTCCTATACTTAATGTCTTTATGCTTTGAATAACAAAAAAACCTGACTTAAATATGTTATCTACATTTCTACTTTAACTAAAATACAAGAATTCTGCCTGTAGGAGAACATTATTTGCATCCATCTGGTGAATCCAAATTTTTTACTTAAATTTTTTAATTTATTATAAAATTTATAATAATCTTCTCTCTCTATCTTCAGTTGCTACTGTAGAGATTCCCAGACACCGCGCCGCCGTGAGGATAAGCATTCAGATTTCTGGACTTATGCCTATGTAGCTTCACATTGCTAGTGTAGCCACCATGTATTAACCATTTTATTGTTTTATTCTAAGCTTCTTTGGAAGTTTAAACATCATTGATCTGCATCGCCGTTCAGTGGTACCTGTAATGATGTAGACAGTTGTATCATGTACTTGCTGTGTTAGTTGTTTCATAGAATGCGGGTGGTACTACATTAAATAATATATTGGATGTTAACCGCTGTTTGTAAATAAATGGACAAAAAATAAACAGACATTAAAATTAGAATGAATTATACATATTTCATAACTTAATTTGTGTTGTTATCAAAACATTTTTCATTATGATAAGTGGCAGTTAATGTTAACTATATGACTGTGCTGTACCCAGATGTAGTGCTACTTCGCGTTGAGCATATGTAGCTGTACTGCAGTGTTGTGATATGACCTTACAGAGGACAATCGTGTTTACATGTAAGTTGAATAGTCGAATAATGTGCAGGTACTTGATGTAGCATTATCAAATTTATTAACATGATTAGTTTTAAAAACAGACATAATATAAAATGCTCATTTAAATTCTCACAAAATTTCTAGTGTTATAAAAGGGATAGTTACATTACATCACATATATAAATAAATGAAGGAAATTTTCTTTTCCGAAATTGCATGTCCATACCACTGTAAGTTGATGTGATTGAAATGAGTAATATTGTAACAAAACATTTTTATCTGAAATTTGGTTCGGTAACCGGAATATGATCATTACTTATTAAATAAACTTTACTTTTATAAACATTTATATAACTTGTGTGAGTTTTGGTCAATCTGTGACATGCATGCTAATTAGTTGCTCAAACATGTGAGAGCAAAAAGTAATTCTTTAACTCAAATTTTGTTCCAACTTTTGTATATTTACTGCATTTATATTAAGTTTGAAAATATTATAAATTCTTAAATTTTAAACATGCTTGTAGCTTTACATTTAAATAAAAATTTACAATATTAAAAGTTAATGTTATAAATAATGGAAGAAAAGCTAAAAAGTTAGATATGTAACTATTGATACATAATAATATATTTTTACTCATACGTTTATAAAACTAAAACACTTCCTCTTTCGGTCTTGACATCACCTATTTCGAATAAAACGCAACATTCTACTTGCATCTGACGTAATTATATTGTTTGCTTTTCTTATTTGTTTGATAAATTAAAAAAAAAAATTTCAACAGTTCTTTCCTTGACACACGGTACATTCACACAAAATCAAGACATAGTACAAGCACAATGCAGCGTGCTCATCTTTAACAATTCTAAAGTTCTGTGTGTTGATTGGATGCTGCCTGTACATTTCATTGATTTTTTGTTTGGTGTTTGTTGCTTTGGGCTCATTAGTGTTACTGGCGTTAGATATGGTGCCGTATTGTGTTCTGTGAGTTTTGCAGTGTTTAGTTTGTCCTATGAAACGAAACAAAAGTCAACACCAATTAACAGGAGCAACCAATTAACACTCATACACTTTACAAAAGAAAAATCAAATATGGCAGAAGGTGAGCATCCTGTGAAACACCCAGAACATGTTCCGGTAAGAACACAATTATGTCGTGATTGCATAATAATTTAGCAATAAGTAGCCTAATTTAAAAGAGATATATCTTTCAAAATATATTTGCTGATATTTTAGTCTAATTGTTAGTAGTTAAAGTTGAACTAAACCATATACAAGCTGTCAATATTTTGCTAATTTTTAGCACAAATATAATATCGTTGTTAGTTTTCAAAGTTTATGGCAGCAATGAAAGGGAAATGATAGTAAAAAATACTACTAACCAACCTGTTTGGCAAACGCTTAGGAATCCTATACCTTAAAGGTCAGTCCTATGTTACCTTAATGGATTTTTACTTTTTAGTTACTTACAAAACCCATTTCTGATGTACTACTGAAAATTGTTCCACTACAATTTAAAAAATAAATGTGTTTTCAACTTAACAGCCAAAAGAATATATATAACATATATGAACTATATAGCCAATATATATATATATATATATATATTGCAACACATCTTTTTATGATTTCTTTCATTATGGATTATAAGTTTTACATGGACCTGGTTAGGGTATACCATGCCAACACTTACCTGCAGTATATGGTACTTTTCTGCTTTGCCGGCTATTAGGTGTGGGATTTGGGCTTATTAGGTATCAGGTAACGAGTTGGGACGATGTGTTTTCAAAAGAATTATTTCAGGAAGCTGAGTTGTATAAATTGTGAATAAATGAAAACTACCTTTTTAGTCTATCATTCCAATGATTATAATTGTCACCCTCAAGGTGCTTATCTTTAAACAAATCATAATAATAAAAAGAATTTCAAATATTTAACACAATTTACGGCGGGTTCCACCATTTATATTCTTTCTTGAATATTACTTTACACATATTTTCTCTAGTGATATATTGTTATAATGCTTACGTCTAACAATCACATATTAAAATCATATAGCTTAGTACATAATTTATAAGTTCCTGAAAATAAGACATACAATACACAGTATATACACAAAACATATAACATGGAAATATACACACATATATGGGCAGTTTCACACTGTCTGCCTGTAATTATAATTCATTTATAAAAAATCATTTTGTTATATTGAATTTAATTATTTAACAAAATGGAAATACTGAATTGATTTCATTCTATGAAATCCGTAACCCTGTTCTTTATACATGAGAAAATAAAATACGAACTTTTTAAATGAATATAACAAGGGTTATAGTTATCGTTATCTCTATGGTAATTATTATTAATCTAAACATTTTTATTAAGGGTAACTCCCTTTTAATTATTCTACTCTTCAGCCTGTTTGGCTATCAACAATAATTAATATGAAACAATTAAATTTGTGACATCTAATATCTTGATAACACTCTTAGAGCTTCTCTGCACTCTCCCTTAATTTATCACATTTAATTTATCAAATATAATTTTTTATACAGTGCACAATCTCATGAAAACATTTGCTTAGAGTCTTTCTGCACTCTTATTAACATATTATTATAATAATCACACATTATCTAAATGTTCTGTCTTTTTGAATAAATGTCTCTATATGATATACAGTACAACATTTAAAAGTGTCTTTAGGCTTTAGTCATACCGCCTATATAAAAAAATGTTTATCAATTATTTAAAACTGTTCAATTTCGTTTATAGCGGCTTTTCATTTACTTGTTGTGTTTTACAACATTATTATGAACCCTGAACCATATCAGGTCACCTGTTTTGATGATTTCATGTTACACAGATGTACACGGGTCTCAGGCGTCGGCGTTGAGTACAGCTATTCCTCTCGAAACCTCCGTCAGCGTCGCTTAGCGGTGTATGAACAGCTAGGCTAGGCGTCGTTCCTTTATCGTCATGGACACAGCGTCTCTGGCCTCGGGTATAGTCTGATGTCCGTAGTACGTAGTTGTAGTAACTCAGGTGTCTGCCGGTCTCATTGAAGCGTCTTCTGCAGCGTATCGTTCCGTGTGTACGACTCAACGAATACTTTATGAATGCGACAGATGCTCGTTTTGTTTGCTATATAAAATCTTATCTATACCCTTCTAAATGTACAATTGTAGCAGATAACGCTTATTATGCGTACTCCAGTTAGAACGATAAACATTGATAACAATGTTTCGTTATAACACTCCCCCACTTGCTTTAAAAAAAAATTGTTTGTGCTTTACAGAACTTTTTTTTTTTTTTTTTTTTTTTTTTTTTTTTTTTTTTTTTTTTTTAAATCTATGTTTAGTACATACACAGTCAGTTATATTACATGTTTATTAGAAAGAATATAAAATCTTATCTTAAAGTAACAATCACATATGGGTATTATTGGATATAATGACGCAGAGATGACGCATGGTACTTTCCGACGTCCTTTTGCTTCACTGGGTCATATACCATGTAGGGGTGTGGTCCTAGACGACTCCTTAGTTCATATGGGCCACAGAATAATCTGAAGAATTTCTTGGAAGTGTTTAATATACTACTTCCCACAGGATTTGTCTTTATCAATACCTTATCACCAATCTGGAATCTTGTCAATCGGTGAGTTCTATTATACCGGTCTCTCCTTTTACCTGCTTGATGATATAACTGTCGTTCAGCTCTGTTTATTTTTATTTGAATTGGCAAATCTACATTATAATTTTCCGGTTTGTTAATCATGTTGTGCCAGAATCTTTTAGGTATTTTATTCTCACTTAATTCTAACGGTGTGTATCCTGTAGCTTCACTGTAATTGTGATTCATTGCATCTTCGAAAAATTGTAGATAGTCAGGCCATTTACTCTGTTGATTGTAGCAATATAACCTCATGTACTTGCCTAACTCTCTATTTATTCTTTCAGCAAGATTAGTTTGTGGATGCCTTATGGATGTAAGTATAGGTTTTATACCTTGTCTTGTCAATGCGTCCTTCCATAATTTATTACCAAACTGCTTACCTTGATCTGTCAACACTTTATCCATTTTTCCATACTTTGGTATATACTTCTGGGTGATGACGTTCAGAACAGATTTCATGGTGGGTCTTCGTACAGCATATAACTTTACTAGCTTGGTAAACACATCTACCGTCACAATTATATGGCGGTACCCACGACTTGATCGCGGGAGTGGTCCAAGGAAATCAAGTGCAACTATATCCCCCTTCTTCTTAGTTCTGATACTCCCCATTTCAACGCAAGTGTTTAAATTCGGATGTTTGGCTGTTTGACAATCATGGCATTTCCTAACAATTATTTTAATTTTTCTGAACATATTATTACAGGTGAAGGCTTCTTTCATAGTTAAATAGCACTTCAATGGAGATGCATGAGCTAGACTACGATGACATGGCATAATTAATTGCTGTAACATGTCATGAGATAGCACAACTTTCCAATCATAATTAATAAGCTTAAATAAAATTCCATCTTTCACATAATAATTTATAGGTAACGGATTATTTTTTATATTCTGTAATCGCTGATCTTTATCTTGCTCTCTAGCGAGATTACGTAGTAATTCTTGTACTTCTCTCTCGGGTTTGTATGTTATGTTGCTAAGTACCCTGACATCTTGTGGTTTAGCTTCATGTGTTTCTTCTTTTTCTTCTATATAACGGCTTAAGGTATCAGCTACTTCATTGTCTTTGCCTTTGCAGTATTTAATGGTGAAAGAATACTCCCCAATGGCAAGTATCCATCGCATCAACCTCGCACTCTTTACCTTACATGTTAATAGGAAAGATAAAGCCTGATGATCTGTATGAATTTCAAAATGAGTTCAGCATAGATAGAATCGGAACTGGGATAATGCATATACAATAGCTAGTACTTCCTTTTCTGTAGTGCAGTACTCCTCGCCGCCCTCGGTATCTCCGCTCCTCGGAATACACGACTGGCATAGGCGATGACCCTTAAGTCTCCTTTTGAGTCTTTTTGATACAATACACTTCCCATTGCATATTGACTTGCGTCTGCATATAGCACATAATCGCCGTCTTTCTTCTGATGGTGTAGCATTAAATTTTGTTTAAACAATGTTTTGACTCGATCCACTGCTTCAGTGTGATGCTGCTCCCATCTCCATTTTCTCTTCTTTTGTGTTAACTCCAGCAGAGGTTTTACTGTTGCTGCATAGTCAGATGAGAAGCGTCGATAATAACCAGTCAATCCTAGGAAAGCTCTTACTCCTTTTACATTTTTAGGAATAGGGAAATTTAGGATACTTTGGATCTTGATAGGATCAGGTTTGATACCTCGTTCGGATATAATATGACCAAGGAACTTGATATTGGTTTTTAGGAATTCACATTTTTTATAATTGAGGGAAATTTTGGCTACTCTAAATTTCTCAAAAATAACTCGTAATTGATTTACATGTTCCTGAATAGTTTTCGACACGACGAGTATGTCATCTACAAATACCATTGTGTAAGGTGACACCTCCTCTCCAAGTGCATTTTCTAGACATCGTACAATAGCAGACAAGCTAGTGCTTAATCCAAACGGTACTACGTTGTATTCATAGGTCTTGCTTTTGTAGAGGAACGCCGTATACTTGCGGTCACTCTCTCGTATTGGTATCTGCCAGAAACTAGAAGTAAGGTCTAATTTTGTTAAATATCTAGCTCCTTCACATTTAGCAAATAACTCTTCAGCATTTGGAGCGCAGTCGTACATCTTTTCAACAACGTTGTTAAGGTTACGCATATGCATACACAGTCTAATCGCATCATCTTTTTTCTTGATTACTACAAGTGGGTTCAGGTAATTGCTATGTGATCTGCGGATGACATTGTTATCTAACATACGCTGAATTTCTTGATCTACCTGCTCCTCGTATTTCATTGGAATCGTATATGTGCGTCTGACGAACTTGGACGGGTCAGTTACCTTAATTCGATGCTGGTAGACGTGAGTTTGAGTTGGTACTTCGCTAAAGATGTCCTCATATTCTCCTAACAGATCATTTATGTGTTGTTCTCCTGGCTGATCTTCTACTTCTTCTGGATATATCCGTTCTTCGGCTAATGTGATCTTGGGTCTACTAATTTTAAGTATTTCCGGTTGTGGAGGATTCTGTTCTTTAACAGGTGCTCTTAAATCTATAGTTTTACATATATTATTAACTGTACATGTCATTTGTCCATCTTTCATATTGATAACAGCATTGAATCGGTCTAGCGCATCCACTCCCAGAATGCAGTCATATATTAGCTTATCAACTATCAGTACAGGTAATTCTATCTCTAATCCTTGACAGGTAATACTAACATACATCTGATGGTTTACTTTTTCCATCGATTTATTTGCTGCAGTTATTTGTATCTCCCGTGTAGGCAACTTCGGTACATTTTTAAAATGAGCATTATGAATTTTTTCCCATGCACTATTGATAATTGTGACCTCACTCCCTGTATCAACTAATGCGTTAACAGGTACATTATTAACATACAGTTTTATTTGTGGACATACAGTATTATTTATTGGATTAATTTTATCGGTCATAAATAATTCTTCCCTAAGATCAGGTTGGAATATACCTCCTATACAGACTCCAGAATGTAGTCATTGATTTTCAGTCTTCGATGTGGACGGTTTATTACGTTCATCAGTGTTTCTCGGTGTCTCTTTCTGTTTTTTCTCAACGGTAATCGCCTGCGTATTTGCATTCCTATCGGATGTCCATGGTTTCGAAAATCGTTTCGACGAATTCGGCCATCGGTAACCTCCTTTGTAATTACCTCTTTCATTATTTTGCTCCTGCTTCTCATATGTTCGTCCATCTTCATGGCGTCTATCATATGATACATTTTTGTTTTTCGGATATTTTTCATCGTCTGTACGTCTATCTTCTCTGCCTTTATCTTCTTGGCGATATCTTTGCGAATACCACGTACCTCTAACTTGATTTTGGTTCCGGTTATCTCGCTGAACTCCTCTTGGTGGGTCTCGTTCACGGATTACACCCTCCATCTGTGTTAAAAGTATTAATAGATCTTCAATGGTAGCTATACCCTGAACATGTATAGCTAGTTGGATGTTCCTGCTGAAATGATTAGCAAGCTTAATGACTAATTCTTTTTGTGTTAAAGCGGGACGTAAATGTTTACTCCTCTCTACTAACATAATGACGTATTCATCTTCAGACAGCTTACCTGGATTATATTTACCAAATTCCAGTGTATTTCGTATTCTCATTTGTATGTATTCATTCCAATACCTCCGTTCGAATGCTAGTTTAAATTCTTCATACGTTTTTAAATCGTCATTCACCATCGTGAACCAACTGGCTGCTGCATCTTTTAAGTAACGGCTTACAAAGTCTATTTTATCTTTGTCACTGAGAATAGATCCAATACTATCCATTTCTTTCTCACATTTGATACGAAATTCAATGGGATTTTCCCCTCTGGATCCTCTAAAATAGTTAATGGGTCTCTCTTCTCTAGGTACGGTCGAGTATACTAACGCTTGTGTTGGTAGTCTTCTCACTTCTCGTGTAAGTCGGTCTACTTCACCTTTTAACTTGACTTCCAGCTGATCTACCCTGTTGTCATGGTGTTGGATAGATTTCTTGATGGTGTCGTCTGCTGCGGCGAGACTTTTTGTTTCTTCTTCAATTTTCATGGTCTTCCTGACATTACTCTGCACCAACTCGCTGATGACTTGTATCTTGGTATCTTGTCGATGCGTAATTTTTTCGAGTTTCTGGTCCAGTGTGTCGGCCATAGATTTAAAATTTTGTTGTAGTCTTTTTCGCTGCTCTTCGAAATTTTTATTCATCACCACCGCTTGTTGTTTTAGAGACTCTTTAACTTTACCTTCTAAGGTCTCCATTCGTTCCATAATTTCTACCTTACTTTCAGCATTATACGCGTATAGTTTCTGAATTTCTGACGTGCTTGCTTCCAATCTTCTCATAGTTTCAGCACCACTAGTTTTTATTTCTTCAAACCTTTTTACGTTTTCAGCGTTGCTGGCTTCTAACTTCTTCATTATGTCGGCTAAACTGACCTCTTGTTTATGTGCCATGTTTAATTTTAATTTGGTGAACCGATTTTAAAATATTTATTATTAATTTGTATATTATTAATTATTTGGATTATTATTAAATATTGGTAGTCATTTATTCATCAACATACAACCATTATCTTGGGCGCCTGTAGTATCAGTTTCTGATAACCACAATATTTATCTAAGCTCCCCTTTGTTTACTCTACTGATAACGCTAACTGTACGTTCTTATCAGCTACATTCAACATATAATTGCACGTTTTATAATAATTACACATCAACTCTAAATATTTGTTCTACGTGAATTTATATTTATTTAACTTCTTACTAATTTTTAATTTTTTCGTATTATGTTTTTTTTTTTTATTTATTTAATCGTGCCCCACGTTGGGCGCCATTTTCTTTTGCAACACATCTTTTTATGATTTCTTTCATTATGGATTATAAGTTTTACATGGACCTGGTTAGGGTATACCATGCCAACACTTACCTGCAGTATATGGTACTTTTCTGCTTTGCCGGCTATTAGGTGTGGGATTTGGGCTTATTAGGTATCAGGTAACGAGTTGGGACGATGTGTTTTCAAAAGAATTATTTCAGGAAGCTGAGTTGTATAAATTGTGAATAAATGAAAACTACCTTTTTAGTCTATCATTCCAATGATTATAATTGTCACCCTCAAGGTGCTTATCTTTAAACAAATCATAATAATAAAAAGAATTTCAAATATTTAACACAATTTACGGCGGGTTCCACCATTTTATATTCTTTCTTGAATATTACTTTACACATATTTTCTCTAGTGATATATTGTTATAATGCTTACGTCTAACAATCACATATTAAAATCATATAGCTTAGTACATAATTTATAAGTTCCTGAAAATAAGACATACAATACACAGTATATACACAAAACATATAACATGGAAATATACACACATATATGGGCAGTTACACACTGTCTGCCTGTAATTATAATTCATTTATAAAAAATCATTTTGTTATATTGAATTTAATTATTTAACAAAATGGAAATACTGAATTGATTTCATTCTATGAAATCCGTAACCCTGTTCTTTATACATGAGAAAATAAAATACGAACTTTTTAAATGAATATAACAAGGGTTATAGTTATCGTTATCTCTATGGTAATTATTATTAATCTAAACATTTTTATTAAGGGTAACTCCCTTTTAATTATTCTACTCTTCAGCCTGCTTGGCTATCAACAATAATTAATATGAAACAATTAAATTTGTGACATCTAATATCTTGATAACACTCTTAGAGCTTCTCTGCACTCTCCCTTAATTTATCACATTTAATTTATCAAATATAATTTTTTATACAGTGCACAATCTCATGAAAACATTTGCTTAGAGTCTTTCTGCACTCTTATTAACATATTATTATAATAATCACACATTATCTAAATGTTCTGTCTTTTTGAATAAATGTCTCTATATGATATACAGTACAACATTTAAAAGTGTCTTTAGGCTTTAGTCATACCGCCTATATAAAAAAATGTTTATCAATTATTTAAAACTGTTCAATTTCGTTTATAGCGGCTTTTCATTTACTTGTTGTGTTTTACAACATTATTATGAACCCTGAACCATATCAGGTCACCTGTTTTGATGATTTCATGTTACACAGATGTACACGGGTCTCAGGCGTCGGCGTTGAGTACAGCTATTCCTCTCGAAACCTCCGTCAGCGTCGCTTAGCGGTGTATGAACAGCTAGGCTAGGCGTCGTTCCTTTATCGTCATGGACACAGCGTCTCTGGCCTCGGGTATAGTCTGATGTCCGTAGTACGTAGTTGTAGTAACTCATGTGTCTGCCGGTCTCATTGAAGCGTCTTCTGCAGCGTATCGTTCCGTGTGTACGACTCAACGAATACTTTATGAATGCGACAGATGCTCGTTTTGTTTGCTATATAAAATCTTATCTGTACCCTTCTAAATGTACAATTGTAGCAGATAACGCTTATTATGCGTACTCCAGTTAGAACGATAAACATTGATAACAATGTTTCGTTATAATATATATATATATAAAATATGCTTTGAACTATATCAATAAACATACTAAATATCCACTTATACTTTTAGTTTTAATTTTATGCTTAGTATAAGCAGTTTTACAAAACAAACAGCGTTATGTCCTAATTGTTTTAGCTCAAAGTTATACGCGCTTACATATTAAAATCATGCAGTTTCTGAAATTTCAGTTTAATGTTTCCCATAGTTTTATTGAAACAAACGTTTACTACATATTCCTTTCTCATTACACTGAACTTCCTTTACTTCTAGTTCCCATTTCATTACTCTAATCGATAAATATCCATAATATATAAAATATTTTTTGAAACTATAACGATTACTAAATTATGTATTGTAGTTTAATTTATGACGTCATATTAGATATAGTTTTTAGAAAAACTTTGAAAAATTGAACTTACATATTATTTTTAGTGAAAAGACAAACATGAATTTTTAAACCTCATATTACAAATTCGAATTCCTTCTAATTTCTTACGACCAAGTCTCATTAAAAATAATCATTTGTCTACTTTTACAAATGGTTGTAATAGTATCACAATATATATCCCTAAACCTACTTTAATGTTAAATTAATCGTGCCTACTCTATGAAAATTTTGCAGCGACTATAATTAAAGAATCTGTCACTCGATGTTATTGAACAGTCACGACAGTGGCACTAAGGTACAAAAAGATTGGCTACCACTAATTTAAATCATCATCATCATCATTATCAATAACTACCACTACTACAACAACAACAGCTCACCATCACCGCCATCATGCTTAACATAGCCGTCGTCGTGGTCATCAAGTTGAGATAAGGTTGGACGATAATTCTGACCTCCTTGAGACTAGGCGAATCAGTCATTAACCGACAACGGGCTGCCATGTATGACTCAATGGCGGATATTAACCATTAATAAGATGGACGCCACCGATAAAAATATGGGATATGGGAATAGACGTATTTTATGCTTTCCGCTTATTTTGATCAAGTAACTCTTTTGACTCGGCACTAGTGAGTTAAAACTTAATGGCCTATAACAATTAGAATTTCAGGAATATAGCAAACACGGATACAGCAGGCTCACTTCTTATACTTAAAAGTATTATTTCTGCTGAAATCAAAAGAACGTCACAATTCTTCCAATGTTTATGTTTTAACATACTATTGCATTTCCTCGCTGTTAAAGGTTATTTGCGAATACTTGTAATGTAACTCAGTGCTTTTTCTTCAGGCTCGTCCAAGACTGATAAATCGCAATATCCAAGAGCTTCACTATCTCCACGACAAATGCAACATTACTTGCCATACAAAGGAGGAGGCAGTGTGTGCAATTGACTTGTTGACGTTTAGAATCACTGTTTTGTTTAACAGATGCTTCCTATGGGGAGCCAACAGTTGCAAGCACCAACGTAAGTATCTGATAACGCCTCAGTAAATCTTTACAGGATAGAAGCATGCATACATACAAACACTAACACACATATTTAAATATTTGCTCACACAAAAATACATAAATATATGTACATAAATGTACCTATGTAAAAATGTACATAAACTTACGTGAGGCAAAATTATGTCTTTCAAGCGTCTAACGCAAATGTTACAGAGTACTTTGAATTGGAAAATTTGAAATGGTGTAAGAGATCGTGGATGTTTCAAGACAATGAGATTTTCCTGGACATGAAGAAGATCAAGAATAAAACAAGAATTTTATTCGCACTGTTAAATTATTTACAATTAAATGTTATTCACTGATTTACATTGCAATGTAACTACAAATTAAAGTATAACATAATGTTGACTTTTATGAATTTGACAGTAATTTGCTCAATTGCATAGTCTACAAAGTGTATCATTCCTACACTAAAAGCATCTCAAATATTTCAAAATTTTGAGAGCTGAAATACGGCAAGGTGATTACAAAAAAATGTGGTTTCATTAAATGGCAAAACAAGAACCAAGACCTGAACAAGAGTTAAATTTTAGCATTATATTTGAACAATTATGTAAGGTTACTTACGGTTACTGATATGAATCGGTTTTTCTGTGTAGCCTGTTAACTTCAGAGTCGGTAAACAACTGTTTTAACATTGAAAATGTTTATAAGGACGTGTCGCACACTTTGCGGCCGATCGCTGGTGCGTGATCGAAAATGGGAACGGTGAGTTGCCATAGAAACTACTTATTTGTTGTCAATAACGTAGTACACATAAAACTTCGCTTATGAATGCGACTACATTTAACTTATAAACTGTACATTGGTAAATGAAAAATGAATTCATTGAGTGGTGAATGAAGAATGAATTCATTGATTGGTGAATGAACATAAATATGTATATTTTTTAGATTTATTGAAGCATTTTCAATGCCCTTCTCTGTTCATTGCATTTGTGCAATGCCTGTAAATTTTTTCTTCGACTACTAATTGAAATTGGTGGTTTATCGGGTTATATTTTGTTGGTTCTGCAACTGCTTTATGTATAAATATATTGTACAATATAAATATATTGTAACGATACATTTATATAGTTTTGGGAGAATTATAATTTCTCAAAGTCTTGGCCGTCAGGAAAAGTATGGCAACCAATGCAGAGCAGTCGGTAGACGTCCAGGTTGGTGGTTTAGCGACTGGACTAGTAACTAGTGCATGTAACAAAAATTATGACCAAAACACCACCAATGGGGTCGTAAAGACGGGTAAAATACATTATTCAAGAAACTGTTATGTCAACTCAACCGTTAACATCATTTCCTTTGTATACATTGATAATTTTTAGAACATTCACTGTGTTAAAAGTTAGTATGTTTTTATTAACTTACCATGTTTTAAGTTTGGCAAATTGTTTTATTATTTAAAAAAATGTATGGGTAAATTAGACGTAATGCTTAAAAGTATTGGGCTTTGTTTAAAGTTTTTGAGTTTTCGAAACCTATTTTAGGAATCTGTCAAGTAGCTTCGAATTCTTGTGACCTAGGTAAAATAACTATTTGGATATTTTTGTACATTATTTTTCATTGTAGAAGCTCAATTTAGTTTTCGGTATTATTTTTTTAAGAATGTTTATATATTACAACATAGTTTTAGTTTTTATCTTGAAATACTTTACTTAGAGTTTTAGTTATTAACACGTAAAAGGTAAAGGGTACGCTTAAAAAAGTAATTCGTTAGTTGGCAATATAACACAGTCTTATACCATACGACATTCCTATTTTATGTGTACAAACAACACAAAAAATAAAATCATTGTGTTTATTGTGCTCCACACCACCGTCTCACTGGACAAGTATACGTCCTCGCACGGACGTGAACATTGTTGGAACAAAAATGGAATGATTTTTTCCTTGTACCTTTGTGTGTTGGAACCAATTTCACGGTGTAGTACCGTGCATATAAAATAAACACCCCTCCCCTTATTGTAATGTATACAGACAGTAGCCGTCAATTGTAGCAGTAGTACGCTGTTGAAAATAAAATTGATTAACAATTTCTTAATACCATACAGTTTAAAGTACAGGGCAGCACAGGAAACCACTTCCGGGTCTGCGTTATTCGACCATTCTTTGCAATATTGCAAAGTCATTATTAATCTTATTCTTTTTATTATTGGGATATAGCTCAGTAGTATAGCATTCGACTTCATAATACTATCGCCAAGAAGATGCCTTTTACACGTTTTCAAGTGCTGCAGGTTCTCAAGAGAGAGAATGTTACTGGAAATGGAGCTCGATGAGTTCACGCCCGAGAGCGTAGTTGCGGTTATGCTTCGTGGTAAGGCGGAATGGGACCCAATCAATGCATTTATTCAGTGGCTTCTACAAGAAAAAAGCAAGCCTAAATTGCACCCAACGGGAGTAGAAGTTGAGGAACAACTAGAAGCAGCGCGGTAAGGGCGCAATAGGCTCCGTCCTGAAGTCATACGCTAAGTGGTTCTAGGATGGATATAAATGCCTTAATTAGGGATGGATTTCTTATTGGGTGAGAGTTCCACACACCAGAATAAGCATGGCCTTTTCTGGTGGTAGATAAAACATTTTCCCCCCTATAATATATATTATTATTATTATCATAATCTTCATTATATTATATTATTAAAAGTCACAATTGATTAAAATTTTTAAGACTCACTATATTATTATCTAAGGTGTAAGGAGATACATTAATATTAATATATGTTACTTCTCTTCTTGCTTTTTGATTTTTCTTTCATTTTATTGTGATGCCTTTCGGATAATACGTCTTGTCATACAATTTAAAGTGTCAGTCACATGCAGTCAAAATCGTTAAATTGTACATTCTGAAAAATTCACGTAATAAAACAAAATTAAATTCTTTGCTAGCCTTATTTTTTATTTTCGTATCGGCCAACTAAGGACCACATGCCAATTTCAATTCTTTACTCTTTGTTCTTTTCTTTTTTCCAATATTCTTGCATATTCTCATTGTGTCTCTTCTTTCCGTCTTCAGTCTACTTTAAACCTGCGTTTTTCTCTCTCCTACCCTGGACTACCTACATTTTTAACACTTTTGCCTGAAAAACTTCTTCTATTGCGTCTTCTGCATGTATATTATTTTTTTCTAAAACCTTTTGTACTTCTTTAATACAACTTGATGTTGACTTCTTCCCCCACAGATACTTGAAGATTTGCTTTTTAAACCTATAGTCGTCCAAAAAATAATAGTCTTCTTTTTCTCATGGTTTCTGTTATATTTTCTACACTTTGATATATTTCAACATTACTTTTTAATTTCCAACCTTCTCAAGTTTTTCGTGGCACTAATATTTTCCTCATAATGTGTCTTTACAATGTTTCTAGTTTGTCTAAATTATAATTCAATGTTAGACGTTTACTTGGATATAGGCATTCTGGCCGTAAAATGGGGTTAATAGAAACAATGGGGTGAATAGGAACAAAACTTTCCAAAAAGTTTGATGTCATTTGACACAGTGTAAATCTAGTAGCACAAAGGTAAATTTTTTTACATGGGTTGGCCAAACTGTAAGTTTGATGATATGTATATTTGTATCTGAGGTTGGCAGCACTGAGTTGGATTCATGAAAAGTGGAAATGTGTTTCGTTTTTGCAGCTTTTTTGTGGATTCCAAAACTTTACATGTAAGTACTAAACTATATTCACTGATGCAGTGACAATATAATATTTCTTATACTGAATTAACTATGAGAAGATGTTGTACGGTACCGCGATGATTTCGTTTTCTAGGTTGGCTAATCTGCTTACTGCCTCGCCTTAATTTTGGCGTGTTTGTCTTTTGCACAGTGTGTATCAGACGCTCGTCAGCAGCGTTCGGCTCGCTCGCAGCCTCGCTGTCATTTAAAATACTTGCATTCAAGTATTCTAGTGCCGTATTCGCGCACATCGTATTCTTACGACTTTAATGTAGGCCTTAGGCCGTACATTCGTACTTATGGCCAACTGGCGCCATAACTATCATTTCAATTCACTTTAATACTTGGCAACACGCATTATTAGCCGACCTCATTTCAACAAATAATACATTTGTAATGTAACTAAGAAAGACATTAAAATCTATTCAAATACAGTCCACGTCTTATCATTTTCTTCCTACTGAAGCAATGCATTTATTACATAGTATTTTTAACTAACATGGAAGACCAGCCGACAGAATTCTTCAACTTAAGAAACATATATTTAGCCCACTTGGGCCAAATTCATTAACTCTTGCTTGTCCACACTTGCTGGATCATTCTTCTCATTAACATTTTTTGGTCACTCCGGACCTGGATTTTCCATTCAACATTTTCTACCAATATTTCTGGCCATCACGGGCGAATTAGCACGTCAGCTAATACGACCGTGGCGTGATTTGCATCGTCATTTCGCTCGTCATCTTCAGACAACATATTAGCAAGTGCCTGCCAGCTACAGTGCTTACTCAAAGTGGTCATCTCTGCCAGCTGTTTACCATCTTCACCAAGGAGCCGACGCTGCAGGACATCGACAACAAGGTATTACCAGCAACAGTAAAAAGGTGCGTAAAATGTCTGAAGAAGGCCTCAAAGTGCTGACCAGAAAGAGGGGCGGATTAAAATCGGCGATAGTGCGGATACAATCCGCGGTAAATTCATTTGACATAACTTTAAGTACAAAACATTTTCTAACTGTAAGACTGGAAAGTCTCAAAAGCTTGGCCTCGAAGTACGACGAGGTACAGTCTGAGATAGAGCTTATCAGTAAAGACACGAGCGTTGCTCAGGCAGACCGAGTTGAGGTAGAAGAAATGATATACTCAACTGAGGCAAACATTTTACAACTACTTGACACTTTTAATACTCAGACTGTGCCTCCCGTATTATCGACGCCCATGCAATTAAAGCCGATAAGTTTGCCTTGCTTCTCAGGCAACATACTGGAGTGGCAATATTTTTATTCAATTTTCACCGATTTAGTGCGTTCAAGATCTGATTTAACACCAGTGCAAAAACTGCATTATTTGCATTCCTCTGTGAAGTGTGAACCATTAGATTTAATTAAATCATTACCTATTTGTAAAGAAAATTATGCAATAGCGTTGAATTTGCTGTCCGAAAGGTATTAGGGTATGATTGGGTATTATGACCCATTCATATTAGCTAAATACTATGTACAAAACCTACTTCAGGTTAAGTCCACAATAAAGGACTCGGTCCAAAGTTTGGCGGAGTTTACGAATACAATAACGTCTTCCGTTAATTCACTGGCACCAATGAAGCTATCAGTGAATTCATTTGAATTTATCACCATACAGTTGTCCTCCACCAAACATGACCCTATTACTTTAAAACTTTGGAAGGAGTCAATAGACCCTGACAACTTGCCTAGCTTTCAAGACTTTACGCATTTTTTAAACTTACGCAGACAGCTGTTAGAAAACACAATGCCTATTGAACCCGGACAGCAATTCAACAAACTTAATGTAAAACCTAACAATAAATTTGAGAAGTGTAGCTTAAGAAATACTGCTGGCAGCAATATTTTAAAGAGCTATCACACAGCGGCAAATCATTATTCATGCGTGTGTTGTAAATCTGACCACCCGCTTTACATATGTAATAATTTTCGTATATTAAGCACCGCTGAGCGGGGGCAATTGGTTGCAAATCATAAATGTTGTATCAACTGCCTTAGAGCAGGTCATCTGATAGCTAACTGTAAGAGTAAACAGGTCTGTAAAATTTGTTCAAAAAGACACCACACATTGCTGCACGCAAATTACGTGCCGAAATCAACAGCTGCCAGCAGCAATTATTGCTCACTTAAATTACAGTGTAAAAACAATGTTCTTTTATCCACAGCGGTTGTATCTGTCGTTGATCAGGCTGGCGACAGGCATAGAGCTAGAGTGCTCCTGGACGCCGGTTCACAGATCAATTTCTGTACAAAATCATTTGCAAAAAGGTTACATGTTAAATTAACCAAATCTAATATTCCAATCACAGGAATAAACAACACAGCGTGTTGCGCAACTGATATTGCTTCTATACGTATTATTTCTCGCTATGAGAGACATAGTTTCCAGGCGAAATGTGCCGTCTTATCTACCTTAACTCACAATCTGCCTTCAACCTCGTTTGATATCAACCAGTTCCACATTCCAAACCAAATTTTTCTGGCCGATCCAGATTTTAATATATCTTCACAGATCGACATACTATTAGGGGCACAATTTTATCTGGATTTGATATTAGCCAATAAATACACACGCGGACCCAATTTTCCTATCATTCAGGAAACAAAACTGGGTTACATTTTGGCTGGCAATCTGCCCAAGCACTGCCACACCGGGGGTCCTGCTGTTTCGTTCCTAGCAAGGAACAATGACAGTCAGATTCTGAAATCTCTCGAGAGATTTTGGGAAGCAGAAACTATCCCTGACGATACCCCTGATAGCGAGTCGGCTTGTGAAGAGCATTTTGTGCGCTCTACTCAGCGCAACCACGAGGGTAGATTTATAGTGTCACTCCCATTCAAGTCTGATAATCCCCACTTGGGGGAATCTTACACAAGTGCCGAATCAAGATTTTTAAGGTTAGAGCGTCGATTTAGGCGAGATGCCATCTCTCGCTCGCGACTACGTGGACTTTATCAAGGAATACATGGATCTTGGGCACATGACACTCATCGATCATGGCGCTATCAATTTAGGAGCGTCAAATATTTACTACTTGCCTCACCATGCCGTGTTTAAACAGTCTAGCTTGACCACAAAACTGCGCGTTGTTTTTGATCGTTCGTCCAAGACTACTAATGGCCTTTCGTTAAATGACATATTGTTAGTAGGCCCCAATGTTCAACAAGACCTTTTTTCCATTCTTTTGCGTTTCCGCATACATAAGTATGTTCTTATTGCAGATATCGAAAAGATGTATCGTCAGATTCGCGTAGCTGAAGGGGATTGTCACTATCAACGCATTTTGTGGCGTGATTCTCCCCTCGAACCACTTAAAAATTTCGCGCTGCGAACAGTAACCTACGGCACGGCTAGCGCCTTTTTTTGGCCACTCGTTGCCTTCTGCAAATTGCTAGAGACATTCAGGCTTCCTTTCCCCAAGCGGCTTTAGCCATAACCAACGATTTTTATGTCGACGATCTACTTACCGGTTCGGACACTATCCCCAATCTAACCAAGCTGAAGTCCGATCTAGGTGCGTTACTTGGTCAATATGGTTTCACGTTGCACAAATGGGCATCAAATGAACCCACAGCGGTCGCAAATCATCACAACTCTTCACGACCCCTAAATAAACAGGACAATGTGCGTACCCTGGGCATTCTTTGGAACAACACTGCCGATTCATTTTTGTTTGATATCAAACTATCTCCTGTTGATTCTAGCATATCCAAGAGAAAAATTCTTTCAATTGTTGCTGGAATATACGATCCTCTTGGTTTAATCGGTCCAGTTGTCTTTTTGTATAAACATTTCATGCAGCGACTTTGGCTTTGTAAGCTTGGATGGGATGAACCGATTTCCGGTCAGTCACTTTCGGATTGGCATTCTTTGTGTAACAAATTGATTATGATTGGTAAAATAGTAGTCCCGCGATCTATTCGTTGGAAGCGTGAGGCGGCTACAGTCCAGTTGCATGGTTTTTCTGATGCTTCGGAGAGAGGGTTTGGCTGTTGTATATATATCAGAGTCATTTATCAAGATTCTACTGCCTCCTGTCGCCTCTTGTGTTCCAAATCTCGCGTGGCAACATCAACATCGTTCCAAAACATCAGGTGTCATTACCTCGCATCGAGCTCTGCGCTTGCTTGTTATTATCGCGACTCGTATCTAAGGTTATTCCTGCTCTTTATTCGTTTATTGATAATGTATATTTGTATTCTGATTCTATGGTGGCTCTTTACTGGATTCATGCGCAGTCTACGCGTTGGAAAACATACGTCGCTAATCGGGTTGCTGAAATTCAGCGTCGTACGCAAACTTATACCTGGCATCACATTGATTCGCGACGCAATCCTGCTGATATTATATCTAGGGGGTGTTTCCCTGACGTTTTGCGCGATTGCTCGCTTTGGTGGCACGGTCCTAGCTGTCTGTCTCAATCGTCAGAGTCTGATCCTTTCCCATCCTTCTTACCGGCCACTCCGTCGTCTTCTGAAGTCACCGCGGAAGAGAAAAACACACATAACCTGTCGCTAATGTCTACCCTGGCTGTTGACTTATCGTTGGACTTTTCCTCGTTGCACCGGCTGACGCGTGTATACGCTTACTGTTTTCGTTTCATCAGAAATATTAGGCACTCATGTGCGGACAAACTTTCGGGCGATCTGACCCCTGTAGAAATTCATCAGTCTCTCAACTTCTTCGTAAAACAATCTCAGTCGATCCACTTCCCAACCGAAATTAATTGTCTTCGGAACGGATCTTCTGTTTCCATTAGGAGCAAGTTGGCTTCTCTCGACCCGTTTCTTGACGACTCTGGAGTGATACGCGTGGGCGGACGATTGCAGCATTCCCAATTACCCTACGATTCGAAACATCCTATTGTATTACCCCCATCGGCGCATATTACACGCCTTATCATCGAACGTGAACACATTCGTTTACTTCACGCTGGTGCTCAACTCGTGCAACATTCACTGCGTCAACGTTGGTGGATTGTTAATGCCCGGCTAGTCATCCGTTCCATTATTCGCAAGTGTCTCAAGTGTATCACGTTTAGTGCCACACAGCAGGTTCAGAGACTTGGTATTTTACCATCCCCTAGAGTCACTCCTTCTAGGCCGTTCTTATTTTGCGCGGTTGATTATGGTGGTCCCTTCATGATTCGTCATGGCGGGCAGAAGTCTAGAACTCTTACTAAGGCATACGTATCTTTGTTTGTTTGCTTAGCGACTAGGGCTATTTACTTGGAATTGGTGTCCGACCTTACGGCCAGCGCATTTATAGCCGCTTTACGTCGTTTCATGGCACGTCGGGGTATACCCAGTCAACTGTACTCCGACAATGGCACAAACTTCAGGAAGGCCCGCACCATCTTACATGATATTTACAACTTTTGGCACAACAAGGATGCCATCTCTTCGATTAAGTCATTCACATCCTCTCAGGGGATATCATGGTCATTTATTCCGCCCTCCTCACCTAATTTCGGTGGCTTTTGGGAGAGCGGCATAAAGAGTTTGAAATTTCATCTCCGCCGCGTGGTAGGCAAATCTATACTAAACTTCGAAGAGTTCACGACCGTTTTGTCTCAGATAGAGGCATGTCTGAACTCTTGACCTTTATTTGCTATCTCTTCGGATGTTAACGACCCGGTGCCACTTACACCTGGATATTTTTTTATTTGCGCACCCTTAACGGCGATTCCGAACCCAGACCTTTCTCACGTTCCTGTTTCTCGTCTTGGGCGTTGGCAACTCCTTCAGAGGTTTGTCCAAGGCATTTGGAAGTCGTGGTCTCGCGATTATTTGCACCAGCTGCAGCAGCGTCACAAGTGGAAGTTTGCTGAAGATAATGTTTCCATTGGTGATTTAGTTTTGCTTATTGAGGATAATTTACCTCCATTAGCCTGGAAATTTGGCGTAATTATCGCCACATTTCCCGGCCCAGATAACTTGGTTCGTGTCGTGGACATTCGCACGCCTACGGGTGTTTTGCGGAGACCAATACATAAATTATGTCTGTTGCCAGCGCAAGACGAGATTTGACATTATGATTACTTAGCAAAATTGTAGAGCCCCCTTTTATTTTCTAAGTTTTTTTTGTAATTTTTTTTTTGAATTTTTTTATTTTATTTGATTTATTTTTTATTAAGTTTTTTTTTGTAAAGGGGACAGACATCATATTTAGAACTAGGTGGAAAACCTAGAGGAAGCAAAAGTGTGCAAGGCCCAATTCCAATTACAGACATGTCCCCCCAGGTGAATGACAGGACTTGCAAATGAAAGAGTCTTTTAACCAACAAGCGTATGCTTTATTAAGCCTGCAAGATGTTACATAAAATGACAAGTTCTCGATTGTATAAGCACACAATTAATGGCAGGATTATATATATATATGTATATCAATTAATATTTATAATGTCAGAAAATGTAAGTGAATCTGATATTAACGTAATTGCAAAATTCCTGCCTGATTATGTATTAGTCAATGGTAGCAATAATCTCATTCATAAAGCAATTCACTAATCCATAAGTGTTGTATAGTTTCAAATAGGCTAGCCTTTTTGTCTTAGTAAGCACATTTATGGTTTTTTTCCTTTTAAATTCATTACATATTCCCCCCAGCAAAATATAGTAAAATTACACACACAAACACATAAACAACATGAATAACACAACACCCCTCATATCCGTACTAAATTCCTCATAAACCCATTCCAACTACCGTAACTGAATGCACCATTATATATATATATATTTATATATATATATATATTTACAAATATAAATGACAGGGTAATCTGATAATCACAGCTTCTAAGCATAGATGTGCCTTGGTAATTAGCACCAGAGAATGTAAGTGACCGCCCCAGGACTCAACATACTAAACAACCCTGACTTTAATCATAAAAGCGCCAATTATATGTGAGAAAGAAAATAGTTTCTCAACTAAAGCATCAGACAGCCCCCGTTACGTGATTAAAACTCAGCCATGACCGGATGACATGATAGGACAAGATAATTAACTCCCTAATGGTCTTAATTAGATGAAAAGTTAGATCTTACAGCAAACTGCGGATATGTGTGTATGTGTGTAATTTCTTACACAATATAAACAGTTATAATATATTTCATTAGGTCTACTGCTGTAATGTTTACACATGCAATAACATAATTGAACATGAGAGTTTGTGCTAGAGTGTAACGGTCAAAACTTCACGAGTGAGCTTCTGGCAGCTTCTGTGCATTCACCATGTTGTGGAGAGAGAAATAGATAATTAGAATGTTCCCACCTGGATTGTCCGGTGTAATTAGTCAATATTGGCGCTGATCAGTAATGTATCGGTCGTATCACAAGTCCTGGGGGCAGCGTAGCGTTGGAAGAGTGTCCGAACAGTTGTTCTCGACTGACGGCAATCGTGGCTAGAAGATCGTCTCTGCCAGTATGGTGGACAGTTGTACGTCACACCCGACACCCATCTCGCCCTTTGTTCGAGCACCTGGAGCTATACTTTATTTAGCCAACCATAGCGATAGCCGAGGAAGTCCTGAACAGAAGGTTGCCGCCAGTCGAGAGCAGATGACCAGGTTGGAGGATAGAACAGAAATGAGACCGATTCAATGTGTCAGTCTGCCCAAGTAAACTCTCGCAGCAGGAATGTACAGAAACAGCTGGACGCGCCAGCTGAATTGCGTAGTTGCACTACATCTGTGTGTATAAACGGACGACAACAAACTACCGTGTAGCCGTGTGGCCGTGCGTGACGTCACCGCCGCTCGTTTTAAAAATACTTATAATACGCTGCCGAACCCAGTACGGCACAAAATGCTACTTTTATTCAGCCATTGGCTTATTACTTATTACGACCAGTTGGTCAACATAATTGTGATGAATTATCACAATCTTTTTTCTTATCAATTTTGCGCCATCGCATGCTTTCTAATTTTCATGTTTTGGTGGTCTCATTTTAAAATTGTAAAGGAGACGAACAATAACGTAAGGGAGTTATTACCTTGTTTTATTTTGAGGACACATAAGTCAAATGTTCCAACTTGTTAAGTTATAAACACTCGTTTTAGCATAAGCCTAATTATTTTTGAGTCAGCAACTGTCTGTTTGCTCAAGCAAGTATTAGTTTAGTTAATATGCAAGGCTTTATTATTATTTGTATTTTCGTATGTGGAACATTTGATTCATGCCTCATGTCTTCCTCACTATTGTGTACAACTTTGGTTATTTCTAAACTTATTTTCAATTGTTTCTGTAATTACAGTATTGTATGTTATCTGATTTATTGTTATTGTATTCACATAAATTGTGTCTGTGTAAAAACTATTGTTAGCGCCTGCCGTATGTAACTGCCACGTCTAGGTTTATTTTATATTGTATTTTATATTGTATTCATTTTGCAAGTAAGCATGCACAATTCTTTTTACTTAAATTATGACATACATGTCGTATCTGGGCTTGCATTCAGCATCTAGCTTGTTCATACATTATTACATATTGTAAGTTCCTGAAACTTCAGGAACAGCATGACTAGGTCAATACATGCCGCCCTGCTAAATATACGATTAAACATGCAACTGCAACATGTTCAACAACAATTTTGTTCATGTAATGAACTCTCTGTACAGGCCCACGGGCCTCAATTAATTTTACAGTAACCATCTATGACATGCATAGAGTTACCAGCTAGCGGTCCATCATGTGATGAGCTTCCGATCTTGCATTAAACATTGTATAATTATGTATTTTTATTTCATGTTTTATAATGTTATATACTGAACACACTTGTGTCAGTAATATTTGTCAAACCAGACTTATTCATATATGAAACAGCTGTTCGCCAACCTTGGCCTACAACCGCCTATCTCTAGGCTTATCTTATGCATGCTTATCTCTAAACTAGTGACGGACTGCCGTTATCTAATCTCATAACTCAAGGTACAACTCAGCCTTGAAGCTAACTATCATTATAAGAAACTGTACTCTTTTAAATTAAATTGTAAATGTATCATAATTTATTTAAAAAAAAAATGTGTTAAAAAATCATTTGATTTTGACGGGCAGCTTATGTACGGTAGCGCGATGATTTCGTTTTCTAGGTTGGCTAATCTGCTTACTGCCTCGCCTTAATTTTGGCGTGTTTGTCTTTTGCACAGTGTGTATCAGACGCTCGTCAGCAGCGTTCGGCTCGCTCGCAGCCTCGCTGTCATTTAAAATACTTGCATTCAAGTATTCTAGTGCCGTATTCGCGCACATCGTATTCTTACGACTTTAATGTAGGCCTTAGGCCGTACATTCGCACTTATGGCCAACTAGCGCCATAACTATCATTTCAATTCAATTTAATACTTGGCAACACGCATTATTAGCCGACCTCATTTCAACAAATAATACATTTGTAATGTAACTAAGAAAGACATTAAAATCTATTCAAATACAGTCCACATCTTATCATTTTCTTCCTACTGAAGCAATGCATTTATTACATAGTATTTTTAACTAACATGGAAGACCAGAATTCTTCAACTTAAGAAACATATATTTAGCCCACTTGGGCCCAATTCATTAACTCTTTCTTGTCCACACTTGCTGGATCATTCTTCTCATTAACAGATGTACATAAGTTAATATTGCGTAAACTACTTCGTTTTTATGTAACAATAATTTAATGAGGTTATGTAAAATATTGAAGATGTGTGGGGTGAATAGGAACGCTGATATTCATTGTTTCTATTCACCCCACAAGTAAAATTTCCTATCTTTTATGTATAAATCCATATAAAAAGCAGTAATGCAATAATATTTTTTGCTTGAGGTGTTATAATCGACTAAGTTTCTAACGTGTTCGTTTTTTTCAGCATGCCACGGAGTTATAAACGTCTCAAGCCGAACAAACAGAATTCTTTAGAGGACATAAGAAAGCAGTTGCAGTCATTGATAATGGCCTCAGCCTTCGGAATGCAGCAGAGAAATATAACATCCACTACAGTGTCCTCTATAGACATCACAAAAAGCGTGATAAGATAAAGAAAAAAGGGGGACAAATGGCTTTGACCGAAGAAGATGAAAAAACACTGGTGAGTCGTCTTATTATTTGCGCTGACTGGGGTTATCCTGTTGATTCATGGGCTTTAAGAATTTTGATAAAAGAATCACTCGATCGTCAGGGCAGGACAATCAAAAAATTCAAAGACAATATGCCTGGTCGGGATTTTGTTTACTCTTTTTTGAACAGACAGAAGCCTGAATTGTCGTCAAGATTATGTAAAAATATCAAAAGGGCAAAATCATCTATCACCCCAGACACGATAAATGAATAATTTGACAGGCTAGAGTCAGAGCTTAAAGATATTCCTCCATCTAATATAGTTAATTATGATGAGACAAATCTTTGCGATGACCCGGGTAGAGACAAAGATATTACTAGACGAGGATGTAAATATCCTGAGCAAATTATGAACTCTATCAAAGCCTCAACCTCAGTGATGTTTGCTGCTACAGGGGATAGTCAAATACTACCCCCTTTTGTTGTATACAAATCCCTAAACCTTTATGAAAGTTGGCGAGAGGGAGGCCCTGAATGCAGTAGATACAATCGAACTAAGAGTGGTTGGTTTGACAACTTCTGTTTCTCTGATTGGGTCGAATCTGTAGCCCTTCCATTTTTGAGGCGTTTAGATGGAAAAAAATCCTAATCGGAGACAATTTGGCCAGCCACTTATCACTAGACGTCATCCAGAATGCTGCTGAGAGTAATAACCATTTCATTTTTTGCCAGGAAACTCAACGAACCTCACACAGCCTTTGGACGTAGCTTCTTTTCGTCCGATGTAAATGGCCAGGCGTTCTATTCTTCAAGATTGAAAAAAAGGAACTGGCCGAAATGAAACTACTATACCGAAAAACAAGTTTTCTAGTTTGTTAAAATTCTGATTGAAACCCTCAAAGCAAAAAATATTATTTCTGGATTTAGGAAATGCGGTATTGTGCCTCTGTATCATAAACAAGTTTTGAATTTGCTACCTTCAACTGATGTCTTTAGTGAATCCAACCAATCTAAAATCCCAGAAGCCGCAGCTTCGGCATCACTACCAGCATCTCCTGCTGCCATTGACGAAAGCTTCAAGGAACTTTTTAAAGCTCTGAGGAAATCAGAATCACCGAAACCTAGGAAACAGAAAGCGAAAGATGCCGTTGAGCCAGGGAAGAGTGTTTCTCTGACAGAGTTCACACCAACAGAGGGTACAGAGCGACATAAGCCCATCTGGTACAAGCACTAGCAATGCCAATACCAATATTAGAAAATTTACTGCTTCTAAAAAAAAGACAAATAAAAGAATTGCACATCAATCATCAACAGAAGATGACTCAGATTACTCCATTCAAGACAGTGACCCTGATCTCATTTTGTCCACCACTTCGGAAGAGCTAGATTATTTTCCAAGCGACTTTGAAGAAACAGACAGTTGTCTTCTACCTGGTGATTTTTCAGTTGTCAAAGTGTATGGGAAATCCAAAAGGTATACAGAATGTACATTGCCGATGTAATTGAGCTTCAATATGACGGGTATATTGGACTATTTTATAAAAAGTCTCTTAATACTAAAACATTTACACCAACTACTGAAGAAAGTTATTTTAACAAAGAAGATGTCATCAAGAAGCTGATGGCACCTATTGATGCATCTAAGTCTTCCTCTCGTTTAAGAGACAAGATCAGTTTTGCTGACGATATGAGTGGGTTTACCCTGTATTAAGTGGACCAGCTTCAACTCGTCAATTCTTTCTTTTTTGTGTTTTTGTAAAGTTTTCAGAAAGTTTTTTGTTGCCTGTTTTGTAAATTTTCCTCATGTACCGGTACGGTACTTATAATTATATAAATTAAATTTCTTAATGCTTCAACATGATGTTTCTATTCACCCTTCAACATTACCGATTGTTTCCATTGCCCCAGCAAGCTGTAGAATAGAAACACACTTGAAAAACAATGACTGTTTATATTTACCCCTCCAGTTGGGGTGAATAGAAACAGCAAGTTTTTAATTTTTTTAATATTAATTTACAATTAATGTAAAAAAACATAATATAGACTTAAAGAGGACTGCAAAACCCACAAACCAAGGTAAGTTTCAATTACATGTGTCTCATAATACTGAAAGATATTTAAGTTCAAATTTGAAAATTGTTTCTATTCACCCCATTTTACGGCCTATGCACTTTTTATTGTAAATGTTGCAATTATACGAGATCCTCTCTCGTCGTAATTGGATAAATATCATAATTATTATTTTTATTATTAATTTCGTATAGTGTTTATGTGTTGTGAGTTCGATGGTGAAAGGTTTAAATTGAATAAGTTGACTCTTCTGCTTGTCGCTGAGGTGACTCTAAAGGTGTGCCCCTTCACTGAAGTTACATAAGTATCATAGTTTTAAAAATACTTACTAGTGACGGTTGGATGCTAGTAATGTGGAAGTGTATTACTAGTGAGAATCATTCACATCAAATTCTCGCCGTCGCCTCTATTACCAACCATTGCGTTCGCTCACCTAAGCTGCAAGTCTTATTCAAATACAATAACAGTCAAACTCGTTTAACATTCGTGAATTAATGTTCTATTGTTTGAACTCATCGTTAATAATTGTCATTGTACAAAAATCTTATTCATTTTCTTTTAAAATGTTGATATCGAGTATGGAGTCTTTTAAAATAAACAAAACTCAGGGTGGCCAGACTGCGCCTAACAAACGACCAGTCTGGATGTAAGCAATTTTATTGCTTTACTTGATAAATATAGCAGGTTCATTTAGTCTGCAAGATACACTTTAATTAATTAAATGCACTACCATATTAATTAGTAGGCGGAGAGTACAAAATATTATTAATTCTTTAATACAACATAAACATTGAACAAGTGTTCTTTACTTGAATTGTAGGTTAATTTGGGTTCGTTATAACCTAACTTAATTTTTACTTGATTTTAAATGACTAATAATTCATTAAATATGTTAACAATTTCGTACAAGACTGTTATAATGGAAATCCAGTGATCATTTTATTATTTAGCTTCTTTACATTGGATATAAACAACTAACAGGTATTTAAAATTTACCCACTCCTATGGTTAATGAGTATGTTACATCTAGTTACTCTTACAGTTAAACACAATATAATACTTAAAATACTATATGTTCAGGGTTCTTTTGATTCCCTCATTGACGATTCAATGTCTTTTATAAAGATGTTACAATGAGTGTTATTAATTAGAAAGTTAAAGTTTGTCAGTGATCAACTCTTTCGTTATTAATAGTTTATTTCAATTGTTAAAATTCCTTTTCCGTCTAGGTAGGGTTAGATTTGATCTAATTTTATTAATTAAATTCGCTGATCGCGTTCTTTAATTGTTTATTTACTTATATAAAATAATAACCATGGTCACTAATACTTGCGTATACCGTCGATCTCGTAGTATCACTATTTCACAAATTTTTCCTTTTCTTTATTATTTAAATGGAATTAATTTTTATTAATCCCTTCTCACTCACTACCTATGCGCATGCACTCCGGTATAGTTCACTGTTTAAAATAAACTTCACTTGCCCAAGTTTCCGACCTAACCTCAACCTTGAGTTTCGAGGTTAATATGCTTTTATCAGCTGTCGGCTTGTCAATTCAATGTTTTGTGGTTATTCTGACCAACGTGGAGTCTGCGTCAAAGCTTGAGATGAACTGATGATGTTACCTGTATCGAGATTCCTAATTTGTAGTTAATAATGGGCCCTGATTGGCTAATTGTCATAATTTTCGTGAACTCCCCGTAACATTCGGCAAAATAGACGCTCAAGTCAGCGTCAGTAGCTGGTGTTGAGATTATAATTCTCTGGTTTCCCTAGTACGCCCACGGGCTTGTAATTAATTCCTTTTCTTATAAGTTAAATAATTCACTTATAACTACACTGATACTATTTTCATGCCTACTATCGTTTTTATCTTTTTATCACGAGTATTTTGAATACCCTTATCATATAGTTCTGCTATGGGGTAATAAAAACACATTTCTTACAAACTAATTATATCTCTTATCTTATATATTATACTAATTACATTGTTTTTCTTCACTTGTGTCTTTTGTTGGAACCATACGATGTATACAACACTTTCACATCACAAAATTCAGTCCTTCTATAATCTTATACGGCAAATAACAACAATTATGCACAATACAAACAAAATAATCAATATAAACCAACCAATCCACAGCTGTAAACAATCACGTGCGTTTCTGAAAAGCACCTGGCCCAACAAATCAGCAGTATGACCTTGTTGCTTCAGAGGCACCACAAGGAAGAGCACCATAAAATAAGGTGAAACTACGTTTTTATGCACTGTGAGGTTATAATCGAATATTATAGTTATATAAAAAGCATTTTTAGTTTTACTAAGAAGTTTTTATTTTATCTGATACATATTATTTAATAAATACGCAGATGCAAGTATAAAATTAATATGAGACAATTTGGAAGCGTTCAAACAAGTCGTACGAGAAAAAAGAAGGGACAATTTTAGTAGCTGAAATACTAATGTTTTTCAGAGGTTCAGTCAGTAATAACGACACGCTTCAAAACCATTAATGTCAAAATTTTGTCATTTAGTTATTGAAAATAATCCAATTTATTATCAGAACAATCATATAGTGTCGTTCTGATAACAAAAATTATAACTATACACTGTTTCTAATGTCTGGGTTGATGTCGGTTGTAACAGAGCGTTTACTCTTGAATGACGATATTGTGTGTTGAAAATCGGTACCTGTCCCCAACCAGCCGAAATTTGCTCGGATGCAAAATATGATCGTCACCCAAAAGAAATCAGGATCGTCTAAAATTTCTTCTACTTGTGTATCACTGAGGGGTGTACACGCTATTATAAAAAATTTTAACTAAAACTGTGCTTTGAAGGAAAGACATTTTTAAAAGGTCACTACAGGGTGAGCAAATTCGAAACTATGAAAATGTGATAAATACATAATATTAAGAACCATACCATGTATACAGCACTTTCACACCCCAAAATGCAGTCCTTCCATAAACTTATACGGGAAATAACAACAATTATGCGCAATACAAACAAAATAGTCGTAATATACAAACCAAACCACATCCGTAAACAATCAAGTATGTCTATAAAAATCAGCTGGGAAAACAAATCAGCTCTCTGAACTTGTTGTTTCACGGCTGGCACAAGAGAAACAGGTGAAACTACGTTTTCATGCATTATGGGGTTATAGTCGAATAAATCAGTCAACGAAAAGAAAAATTGACTGACGTAGACTAGAATCCAATTAAGCAAGTAAGGGTATGGTATGTCAATTCGACTATAGTCGAACAAAGAACCGGAAGAGTGTAATAAGACAATTTAGGCCTTTATATCCGTACATATTGGAATTATGTTCAAATAGCAAAATCATATTAAGCGTTTTATGACGATTTGAACTTGTTCTTGTAAGTTTGTATACGTGAGTAAGTGTGTGAGTTAGTACGTGAGTATGTGAATACGCGCACACACATACACACATGTTAGTATAATACTGTTGATGACATATTCTATGATAAGTGCAACGATAGGGAAGGCAAATGTCCAACGTCCTTACCGCATCCACTTATGTACTTTACCCCTAAAAGCATTAGTTACGTGAGTATACTAGAGTAAACCGGCGTGCCATGCTATTCATGGCGATCATGCGGCCTGATTGGCTGTGGGTTCAAGTTAATATCAAGTCAGTATAATATTGTTTACTGAGTTGTGGCAACACGAGATGCATTCGTCAATAAACACAACATCCTTACCATCGCGGTGCTCATTATTACTCGTGTACAGTTATCGATTAGGTGTACCACTGCTACGTGGTGAACCATGCCTAAGGAATAATGTTTGAGGAAATACTGTGGCAACGTGGTAACTGTGGAAATTAAGAAATAAACAATATCGTTTATAATAAATAATAATTAAAATAAAAGTGAGACTGGAATATATAAACTTTATACATAAAGTTTAATGACGGATGTGATAAGAGAAGGACCGTTGACGGCCGTACCCGCTTGACGACACAAGTATTAATGGATTTTTCATGTAAACACCAGGGTGGACGTCGCGAGAGTCTTGTACGCTCTCAGTAATTGTCAGTGTACATTATCGCTATATGAAAAGAAAACTATCCACAATAATTTTATATTAAAACACAGAGTTCCTGCACAGCGCACTGGCTTACTTTCATCGTCTAAATATTATAAAACACTTCAGAGGAGAAATGTAGACACCAGAGAATACTTTAACTTATCGCTATTGTAATTTGTGTTAAATATGTTTTTTTTTTTGCTGAAAGCACTTGGTTAGAACACAATTGTTCACTACATTTCTCTATCTGAAAGCTTAGTTCAAAACGTAGTTGAAGCGATCAGAATTGTGCACGTTCTATTTTTTATTACTTTTGCTACGTGGGTTAGAATATACCGTCTTCCGTTTTCAAACATCTGACATTTGCCTTTGGTTATCCTATAATGCTTCTTCTGTGTATTTCTTATTTCAGACCTAATTAGGTATTTTCTTAGCTCCCGTGTATTCTAAGTATTACTTCTACCTTGCTCGTGTATTTTGTGGTTCGTTAAATTTACATAAATAGCCAGCGATCTTCCCTAGGCATAAATAAGGAATTGAGCATATTGGATCAAATAGGAAGACAAATTTAATAACAGCCATTTAATATAAAAATGCTTTATTTGGAATCACTTTTCTGTTTCATTCTATGAGTGCATCGTAGAATGATAATAACATTGTCAACTATGGCAATTGCAATTATCCAGTTTACGTATATAAAATGATAGGAAGGTAAAAGTTGCAATAAAAGGAAAAGGTATATTGCTGTTTTCTTGCTAAAGTTCATCTTATCAATATATAAGTTTTAATGTTACTAAATAAACGATCTTGTTACTTTTAATTTAATAATTATAGTTTATTTACTCTCCTAAGTTACGCAGGGGTACCTTGCTTCTTGTTCTCGATTGCGCAGGTCTGTCGCTGAAATACTTTTGTACCGGTCTTGGCACAATGGGTCTTGGACGGAATACTTTGGCATTCTCACAAGCCATGACTCCTACCAAGCTCCAGTTACCATAACTATGCAACTCAATCTGTTAAGAGCGTCTTTTTTTACCCTTTGTTTTACATTAAACAGCAGATCTTTCAGACATTCCCAAACGTGCAGTTTAAACTGTATGCACATCTATTCTCCCTTTTTAAACGAGTATTTACAAAGCGTATAGAATCTTTCCAAATATCTTGTAAAGGTTCTAGGTATGTGAGACATGACTTTCTCATGACGGGTGTAATTCAAACTGTAATAATTCTTCATCAATTTGTACCTCCACACTCAATACACTGAATAAACCAAGAGGAAACACTGAGTGAAACAGTGGGTACGCAGTACAATAAAACTCCTGTTGAAAGAAACAATTAACCTCTATGAAGTGCACTACCGCTTCACTGCTTCCGAGTACAAGTACCAATGAGATTAACTCTGCTAATGTGTGACCTTATATCAAGTATACCAAGTGTAGACACTTCTCTGCACATCGCATTCATGCAACACGGGATTTGCTGTGCAATGCTTACACATATTTACCTACATGCACAGCCCATGGTTTTATTTTATTAAAGTTTTTATTTTTACAATTAGAAATGATATCAGTATCACTACATGTGTAGATTAGTCTTCTGTAACCGTAAAATATTAAATATTTCCTTTCCTTTGGTTGGGGGTTTGCCATTTTACGAGCCCTTACCGGTGAAAGTATCGTGTTTTTAATTGTGCATTTCTGTTGGGACAGTTGGAAATTACTTTAATTAGGCGACTTTTATTATTGATTGTCTACACTGCGTACGGGATATTTTGACAATTAGGAGAATTTTTGTAGCATAAAAGTCAACCGCTGGAAGTCGAAGAATATATATTACTTTTCTTTTTATGTATTTAAAAGTGTTTCTTTTGTTATATGTTTTATTTAGCGTTTTACCATGTCATCTACATCATACATCATATTCTACATCATACTCTAATATTTCATTCAGCTGTATCTTCTATTCAAGTGTTTCCTTTACGCTATTCTGTTTAAAGGAATCAATGACATACCTTAATTTATATTTTGGTGTACCTGGTATATGTCTCAGCATAAATTCTAAATTTTCCTAACAGTAATCTGTCATCGCTTCCAATTTCTGCTAAACTTAAACATCTGACCTTTAATACGTTCTGTACATGTATATTCCTGTTCCTAATTATGTAATCCATAACAGTCTGTAACAATATGGCAGATGAAGGAATAGAACGAAAGCAAGAAGAATTGCTGGATGCAGGAATAACTTTACAAGGAATTTTTCAGTGAAGGGTTAGTGAGGATCGGTCAAAAATAACACAAATATGTTAAAATTTGTTTTATTTTTTACTGATCCTCACTAACCCTTCACTGAAAAATTAATTGATTGACGGTCACTACGAAGTTGAGGACATATACGGAATAATAAATACCTTACACAAGATGCAAGTGTAGGGTTTACAAAAGCAAAATACATCTGGTAATATTGTGTGCATCAGAGGCCAAGTCAAATACACCAACAACTCAAAGAAAACGACGAAAAATAGAAATGACTATATTATGGAGAGTACTAAGAAAGACAAGGTGCGATAGGCTGCCAAACAATAGTATAAGGGGAACATGTAATATAACACATATCAATTCTTAAATTAAGCAAAGAAGAAAGATATGGAATTATTATATATCAAGAATTGATGACACAACACTAGTGAAAAAGGCAAGAAGAAGCCTACCAAACACCAAGAGGAACGTTGGTCGGCCAAGGAAGATGTGAAGTGACAGCATGTAGAACCGTTATTATAGAACAGGACACAGTCTTAGCAAAAACGTTAAACATGAAGATTTAACTTTTTAGTTAGTTTATTAGTATTGACGAGTTTAATTTTTTACAGAGGAAGTTGTAAAGAGCCCCCAGAAAAAAATATACCCAGAGCGGGGGATGATCACTAAACAATGAGGTTCCATTGAAAATGTCACTACCACGGAGCGGATAGATTGTTATTCTATCAAGATTCATTCTTCTTATTTTCTACCATCCTATACTATATATTCGACAAGCTTTCTTGCTTGTCGTCCCTCTCTCAGTCTCCCCACCTATATCTCTCTACCTCCCTCACCCCTCAAAAACACACACACATACACAGAAATCACATAAATTACTTGCTCCCGGTAGCAGTAAGTACAACCATCGTGTCCTGAATTCACTCGGTGCTATAATGCTCACGCTACGTGTGATGTGGACCTGATTGTACAAGATTGACAACGCTTTGCTGTAGCAGTTGTAAGACTGATAATTAAGTCAATCATTTAGTGTACAACATGAATTACTTTGTATGACTTGCACATTTCGAATTCTTCAATTGCCCAAAGGTAACAGTGAAAACACAAAGTAAAGATCAAGTTTCAGTGGTTCTAGGTTCAATGAATTGTAGCTTCACGAATTCGCGCCATGTAACAATGTATTCGAATATGACGATTGTGATTGTGTTAAATCCGTTTAATATCTTTTATTTATTTCATTGTTTCCACTGCTTTTGTAAGGAAAAACATAAGAAAATCAAATTGACAATATATAGCCCACATTTTACCTTTAAAACGTATTTGTAATATTTTGCATGAGTTTCGCATTCTCAACTAAAATCTCTACAATTACAATAATTCTTTATTATACATTGTTAAAGCTTAAATTACTGTTTTATAACATTTTCTTAGATAAGATTTCTTTGTTTACATAATTTTAATACCTGACAAACCGTTTTTCGTGATAAGCGATAAGTCTGACGTAACGTAATCCTAAATACAAAGCGTAAATTTAAATCAGAAGGCACATGGCAGATAGGATAGGAAAAATATATTTTATTATTAACTTCTTGTTGTGTGAGTCGGTCGTGATAACTTTACCCTCCAGAGCTTCCGTCTTGTCTTTGTTGGCACAAACCTTGTTTCTGCCCAGTAACCGTTGTCCTAATGATCGTGTTTTTTTAGTGTGATTTGAACGAGACATATATATATATTTCTATATTATCGTGCTGTGCTTCCTTTCGGTAAGGTAACAGCTGTATGTAGGCCAAGTCTGATTGTCTGCGTTTCTAATCCCGTAGCAGAAAAAGGTTTATAAACTTTCATGTACGGACATAAGTGAGTATCAAGGTTAACGAACACGTGGTCTACTATTAATGATTCTATTAAATAGTAGCAGTAAAACTTGTTGGATTACGATACGTTGCGATACAATAGAAAGCCACAATGGTGAGATCAAGTTTTAGTGGTTGTAACTTTACGCTTTGTTACCAAATTTATTAGGATCTCATCAGTTTCAAAGTAACGATTATGGAACACATGATGAAGCCGGGTTACACTTCTTTTATTTACTCACTTTTTACTGCTGTTTCCTTTAAAACGTCTAATGTTACGAGATTTTGAATGGTGTTCCGTGGAACGCTGAGCACCAGAAAGTACAATTATATTTAATAACACTTCTCTAATCAAACGCGTGGAATATTAATTTGACAGTACACCATTGAAATATACGAGACATAAAATATCTTTTGTTCAATAATGCCTCCGATTGCTGTACTTTGTGTTATCTGTATCACCAAGTACTTATGGCAATGTTCCTTAGCGCAACGAATAGACAGTAATGAGATAGGTTTGTATTTTATACGTTTGTGTTAGCATTGTTTCGATGTAAAATCAACAACTTCTTGTCACATTATAACGTTATATATTCAGTAACAATTATGGAATACGTCAAAATTCATTTCAAATCTACGTAATTAACGATTGCTTATTTAATTTTTTAATATTTACATTTTACGTACCAATGTTTACTCTGCTGTTAATGTTTCATCAAATACGGCTGTACGTACGTACTTTAATTCTACGAAGTACAAAAGCAGTTTCCTCAAAGAATACAGAAAAAGCGAATTTGATTTTCTTTCAGCCACTGTTAAGGAAACGAGAACCTACCTTTAAGCGAGGCCATATTACGTGACTGCGTCTTTAGACACGTAATTGAAAAAAGAAGTCAGAAAATTCTTTTTTTGTTTCGTGTTCTGTACGTCACGAGTTGTGTAATTTAGTGACAAGTCGGTAACTCTACGTTGCAAAGACCCAAACGCAAACTGCTTTATTATACTCTTAATATGCAGTATTATACAATTATTATAAAATTGCGTAATCTTTTGAGGCCTGAATCACTACAAATAAAGTTTGCGTATTTTCATTCCACCTACAGAGTCAGAGGGCTGAAATAGGAAGGGCTATTTCGTAGTACCACTGGCCGCATACCTTAACATTCCGTCTTCGATCTCAGCTACTGGCACCTTTCTCCAAAGGAATTTTTGTTAATTTAATTTTGTAATTGTCTTAAATACTTCGGGCTATTATATGGTGACAATAAGTGTGCTCCCTTTTGTTTGATGCGTAAATAGCTTCTAAATATTAAAAATGACGAGGTGTGTATTGTTGCAGTTTTTATAGAAAATGAGAGCAGAAGAGGCTTAATATGAATATTTACTGAATTAAAGAAAATCCTCTTAGGAAAGTAAGAGAATGACAACCTCTCCTCACCAGTAAACCGTAGGCGGAAGAGACGTTTCCACTCTAGAGGGGAATCGCTTAGGTTTCCAAAGATCAATTCCTATTTGACTGATGTTTTGTTCATGTTTTCCAGAGACCAAAAAAACAGGTAAAATATGTAAATATTATAAATCACTTCTTCTTTATACTTTGAAAATCTACAGGACGGGATGTCCCTTTTCTTCCACCACCACTCGTTTCCAAATCACTCTCTGTCTCTGTCTGTCAGTCTGTCTGTCTGTCTGTCGGTCTGTCTGTCTGTCTCTGTCTCTGTCTCTGTCTCTGTCTCTGTCTCTGTCTCTCTCTCTCTCTCTCTCTCTCTCTCTCTCTCTCTCTCTCTCTCTCTCTCTCTCTCTCTAACTCTCTCTCTCTCTCTGTCTCTCTCTGTTACAACCTTCTTTCAGTTTAGTACGCCTATTCTTCTTTAGTCTTTTCCACCTAATATATCCATCGCTTTCTAGATCTCTCCCTTCTTCTTGTCCTTTTTTTAAAGCCATTTTATTGGTATCCGCGCACGGTTATTATTAAATATAATTTACCTTGACCGTCTTTGTGACTGCTTATTTCTGTCTCCTTGTATTAACGCGTTTCGGATTATTTCAATCCATCATCAGAGTGTAATAAAGTCAGTCGATTATGACTTCGTTGCAAATATTAAAAGTAACACAGAGATATTCATACACATGTCCCACAAGTATGACTAACGTATGCGGATGTGAGTCCCACTCGACACTTGTTGACAAAGTACTGCACAGTTTACTTGATCGTTCTCGATTGTTATGTTGAGGCATGTAAACTATGTTCGTGTTATCTATAATTTTATCACACATTATATGTGATTTAAACCCTAATTGTTCATTTAATATATTGTTAGGATCTTTTTTGAAGGCACGGTAGATTTCAAATTCTTCTATTGCATTCATATATCGTCCTTTTTTGCACATATATAGGGGTATGCAATTTGTTGTATAGTTTGTATAATTGTAATTAGATGAAATGAGGTGTTTAGCATAAGTTGATTCAGTTATATTTGAATTACGTCTGGGTAGGTGTTCTTTATATCGCTCGAATAAACCTCTGCCAGTCTGTCCTATGTAGTGCTTATCGCAGTCATCGCACACCATTTTGTATATGCCCGTTAGTAGGGGGAAAATGAGAGTTCAAACGCAACACAATGTCAACTAATAGAGTCCCGCACCACCGCTGGACCCGCAGCATCTCAATGGACAACAGCATCCGCGTTATTTTTTTATATGCCGCCTTTCGCGAGCCTAGATCACTTTCACTTTCTATCAGCTCGACCCGCAGCATCCCAAAGGTGTTGGGTGGGTGGGGGTTCCGACTTGATGCATTATAGTGTATATATTAAATATATGATCAGGGTTACCAACCTTGCATGAGTTCAAATTTGTTGTGTGTTATAATGTATATTAAATCTATATGATCAGGTTTACCAACCTATGTATGGGTTCAACTTGATATGTGTGTGTATTATAGTGTATATTAAAATATATGATCAGGGTTACCAATCCTGCATTATTGTGTATAGAACAGATCTGCCAACATTTTTCTTCGATGGGAAATTCAAACTATATTAGCAGACGCATTTTAGTGTATAGTAAATTGTTGACGACTTCTGTATCAACTCTCTCTCCCTTCCTCTCTCTTTGTCTCTAGACACAGTTATCGATCACGATATAAACTCTCTCTCTCACACACTCTCTCTCGCTAGCTCTCTCTCTCTCTCTTTATGTCATCGGTTTTACATAAGCGTCGTGCTACTTATGGATTATTGTAATTAGCGATACTAAAATGTAATCACCAGGAAATATATATTTATCGCCTACCTCGCTGCGTCCTACTTCTAATTTTTTTTGACACATGACAGTCATTGACCACGATTTAGAAATTAATATACACAACATATGTGCTAGCACTCTCTCTCTCTCTCTCTCGCTCGCAGACGTCGGAAGCAATTCCTAGTTTATAATGTAATTACCTGTGCGTGTATGTCTCTCTCTCACTGCAAACGTTGACAAGAATTCCCTTATTCAAAGCGATTTGTATGTGTACACAAACTTAAATATGGTTTACAGACCATCGTAATTTTAAAAATTCATTTTTTGCATTAATTAAATATATATCGTAAACAATGAAATAATAATATTTTGTCATTAGAAAGTTATATTCAGTGTGGTAATTAGTGATAGAAAGATTAACTATGCACGCACACACACACACACACACACACACACACTTAAATATTGTTTACAGACCATTTTAATTTTAGAAACTCATTTTGCATTAATTAAATATATATCGTAAACAATGAAATAATAATAATATTTCGTCATTGTAAGATTTTAATAAAACAATTATCAGTTTAAATAATAATAATTTTCGTGATTGTAAGATACAACCTGCAAATTATTATAAAATGTCTCTCTCTCTCTCTCTCTCTCTCTCTCTCTCTCTCTCTCTCTCTCTCTCTCTCTCTCTCTCTCTCTCTCTCTCTCTCACACACACACACACACACACACACACACACATTTCTGATTACTATACAAATAATTGCATGCATATTCGGAGGTTTATAACGAAATAAATTAAAATAAAACATAATTTGTTTTAAATAATTAAATATATATTTACAACACTGTACACAAACTTAAAATATAGTTTACAAACCGCTATAATACAATTATTCAAAAAATACATTTTACATTGATTAAATATATATATATATATCACAAACAAACATTGTTATATATAAAATAAATACAATATAATAATAATATTGTTTAAATGATTAACTATATATTTACAGCACTGTACACAAACTTAAAATATAGTTTACAAACCGTTATAATACAATTATTCAAAAATACATTTTACATTGATTAAATATATATATAGCACAAACAAACATTGTTATATAAAATAAATACAATATTAATAATAATTTTTGACATTGTAAGATTTTTAAATAATAATTTCACGGTTGTAGATACAGTTCACAAGGAAGTTTATCTGTAACATAACAATACAGTCGATATTAGAATCACTGATACGATAAATATTCAATTATCACATGCACACACACACACACACCCACACACACACAGTTAGTGGAAAGAATCAAATGCGTTAAGTAAGTAAACTTTTTCATAAGTTAATGTACTTTCAAATAATTTCTAATCAAACCAAATATTATTCATCGGAAATTTGTAAATACTGCTTAGAATCAATGATACATTTATCACATAAGTTAATGTACTTTCAAATAATTTCTAATCGAACCAACTATTATTCAACGAAACTTTGTAAAAAAAATGATACATTTATCATGTACATACAAATTCAATTATTAAAGTGTTAAGTACAGAGAGTTGAAACTACACACACACACACACACACACACACACACACACACACACAGCAATAAATTGTTTGTTAACACGCTTGCTACTTACGACGTTAGGACACAATCTCTACTTGTGTTGTTTGATTTCTCGTCCCTCGATACACTAAATGTAGTTCTTTAGGTTTGATATGTCTGAGCTCCTCATTCGTGAAGACACCTGCATACCTCTTGGGAAGATAGACACGATACTGGTGGTCGCCATCCTCCAACGTAGCAAGCACAGAGTTCCCATATTTTGTGTCCACATTTGTTAAGACCATGATGGGATATTTTTTATTCACTGTCAATTCTGAACATCGCTTGTACTCGATAGCACTTACAGCATTAAACTTTACAAGAAACGACATTATTAGAAGAGAGAGAAAGACACTAGTGAACACGTCTGTATCAAGCGAGAGAGAACCAAACAATGACAGAATATTCGATACAAAAGGACAGTACAATGTGATAGTGGTGGTGGTGGTGGTAACGTCGGTGTCCCACTTTCATTTACAGCTTTGCATGTATGAACATGTCCCACAGACGAAATTAGAGATACCAAAATATAACAATGTCATTAGGAAAGTCTACATTCATAAGGAAATAGTCACCGCTTACAGCTATGCATGTATGTACATGTCCACAACAGAATCAGAGAGATATAAATGTCATCATTCGCTGTGACCTACTTTCTAAATTTTTTACATTAAAAATGTTTGTTTAAAGCAAAAATTATGAATCATCCATTCCCGAATAGCATGCACCTTATAGTTGGCACATCGGTCAGAAGAATTGAAATGTCTAAGATATTCTGTTCCATGAAATAGATACGGTATGTTTTTAGGACAACCAAAGTCATCAAGATTGATGATATTATTGTGTATTATCTTTGATTGCAAAAAACGTTTTTTCTCAAAACCCTTCACAAACACATATTTATATATACGTGTATGTGATGTTAACAATGAAACAAGATTGTCGTACGGTGTCTCTCCTTCGCTCCATCTAAGTCTATGATAATTTGAAGTTAACCAGTGGTTTGTCCTAACGTATTTTGGATTCGTAACGGATGTAGCAGGCGGAGTCAAAATCCAATGTCTACCAGCAAATCTCAGAACGTCCATGATTGACAGTTCCTTCACAATATATTTTCCGTTGTCATCGAAAAAGCACTGGAAGTCAATTATAACTGCAGTGTTATCCATAATACTGTAAGACAACGAAACCACACATTACAAACTTATATATATATATATTATGTTTAAACACACAAATATCGTTGAGATATTAATATCTGAACTTACGTTTACAGACGTCTGGACTGAAGCACCGAGAGACATCAACTGACGAAAGAAACAAGTGTTGAGGGGGGTTACTATACATGGAGACGAATTTTTTTAGCAGGTGGGGAGGTGTCGTCATCATCATCGTTCTCCATGTTGATGCGGTGTATTCGATAATGACCATATGCAAGCGTATCATGACCATTGTCTAGTATATAGCGCTTATCATCATACGGTGACAACGCTTGCTTATTTACGCGCATCGTGTACAGCGTATGATGATCGCTACGTAAACAAAGTGCACTGGTAGAAAATTGACAATGATCAGTGAGACACTTGCGATACATATCGTGTCGTAGACTCCTCTTAATCGCAACTCGAGACACACCTTTACATACACGTTTTTGACACTCTTTGGTAGGATCTTCGTGGGCCACAAGGAACGAATAACATTTCGCACGGAGACCCACGAATTCTCTAATAGGACGACCACACGTTTCATCCTTGAACAGTCCAACAACCTTTTTGTTCTTAAGGCTATAACAAGGATGAGACGTAGGGTAATCCGATGTGTCAAAAACGTGTAGGTCCTTCTTCATGTCTGCATACAAGTCTGATGTTTGAATACTATACATCAGACTGTCTGTATCTGTCATTAACAATTTAACGTTGCGACCGTACTTGGCGACAGCATAACGATAATGAAAGTCGTACATTATCGTTTTGCTAACGTCAAACACCGTGAAGCCGACATACACGGGACGGGAAAGAACAATGGATTTTTTACGGAGTGAGAGCCCCACCAGATCGTTCGTATAACGAATCATACGTTTTAGCCTAGGTGTGGAAACTAGTTTTTGAAGCCGTCGTTCATCCGACACTAGTTCAAAGTCTATATGTTTCCGTACGTTCTCCAGAGACTTACCGTATACGGCGTTGTTCATCAGTTTGAAAAGGTCTTTTTCAAAGCTGTTGACGGCTGCTTGCCTCTTGCGGGTGTTGAAATCGATAAACGGTTTCAACCAAGCGCTTTGCTTAAAACACAACACCCTATGAGTCGCTTTCAGCTCTAAGCCAAGACTTAAATACAATTTCAAATTTCGATAATGGAGAACGTAATTTTGTTTGTCCTCCAAAGTTGTTAACAACTTCTCTACGGATGACCCTGATTCGTTATACGATGATCTGTATATACTCTCGTGTAAACGTTTGGAAAAGGGAGAAAGGATATCGGGTGTTACGCGCTGGCGCACAGGTGCTAGTGGGTAGTCGGAATGCAGGTCGTGTAAGTTATTAGGATAGTGTAGGTCGACTTCGAGGATGTACCCGATGTCGGAATCATCACTCACATTACGTACGTCCAAGGACTCGATTTCGTTACGATCGAGCCATCGGAAGTCTGCGTAAGGGAGTGGTTGCGACATGGCTGCACCGTATAAATTATTACAGTCTGTATACAGAATGAAGGAGGTCGGTTTCGATACATCGTACTGATCTGGAATCAAAGGATTGTTAGCGACTGCATGACGGTTGGATATCATCGCGCAGCCTCCGCGAATCCCAGACTCGACGAACAGATGTAGATTTATCTCTATTAACAGCTCTAATTCGACCCCTGTCATTTTTAGCATCGCGTTCCAAGCGAGTCCGGGAAGCGAGTAAAAATGACACGGGTCCAAGCAGTAATCGCGTAAGGCCATGTCTCGGAAACTTTCAAAGACATCGGCCAGCAGCATTACGTCTCTCAACAAATACAAATCGTGGTAATCTCCAAACGTACGCAGATTAAATGCACTCCACACGTTTTGTGCGTGCTCGTAATCTGCGTCCGAAATAGACGATTCCAACAACCGGTTATCAAAGTGTTCACGAGCGGGTAGACTTGTTTCGTTGAACCGATCAATGCTGTCAACGTACTCGTAAGGGTATACCCCCTTGCGTACGAGCAGATTGGTCTGTTCGTCGAAACCCCGTCTAAGCATTTCCTCTCTGAGAAAAGGAAATTGGCTCCCGGACGTGGACAGATTGGTAACGAGTGTGTCGAGAGAGCGATTAAGAAATTGAAAGGAGTCTACGAAACGCAAGGGACCCAGGGAGAACGACATGTAACGCTCACTAGATGTTGCAATGCAGGATACGTGTTGGTCCTTATATTTTTCTAAACCCTGCATTAAATGGTGGCAGTCGTAGCCACGGAGGTTGTGAAAGAAGACGGGGATATGACGAGGCATTTTGTAGCTTAGATTACAGCTATTGTGGGCTGCTCCCAAGAATTTCCCCGTAAGATGACAATGATTGCGTACCTTGTCATCGTCTGTCAAAGGGCGCTCACACAAATGACAAACGGTGGCGTTAGTGAACGCAACATTGTCATCATCGGACATAATTATTTGTACGTTATGTCGTACTACCTTCATCATATCCTCGGCGTCTTTCATCAACCACGAGAAGAAAATGTCTACGACGTTTTCACCCCGATAAACTTTAGCCTCTCTCCAGAGTCTGTGTGTATGATCGACGATAGCATAGGAGAAACCTGACGGAATATGCATCGCTTCGTATGATGTGGACGATACAGGAGGAGAAGTTATTTTCTGACGGGCACCGTTGCTATCAACTGAGTAGAATTCACCTAACTCGTGCACTGTCTTCGGGACGTTGTTACCAGGTGAACACGATTGAAGCGGAGTGATGAGGGACTCGAAGTCGGCGTAGACGGTAAAGGGTACTTTAAGACAGTGCGCGTAATTTTTAAATGACATAAACTTCTCCTCCTCTGTGGGCATTTTGGTTTTCTGTTCACCATAAGGTGTACAGTAGGGGAGATGATTGGACAGACCATGTTCTGTGGAGAAACGATGCAGGCAGTAGTCGCAGTAAAATGATTGACCGTTGTGTTGTGTTAGGGATGATAACAATCTACTCATGTTACTGATAAGACAGTAGTGTTTTCGGCTATTTGTATCGGACAGAAGTAAAAGATTAACATGATGTAATCTGTCCTTATTGGGGGTAATTCTTAACGGATAAACCTCATTTTTTAATTCGTTTCTGATATTGTCTTCTACCTCATAGCCGAAAACGTTTATAGAAATGTTGGGATTCTGTGCTTCAAATTTAGAAAGTGAGTTTATAGAAACAGGGTACTCGATACCGGACATATTTATTGTGTTTTTGAAGGGGGTGTATTTTGAAGCACGTTCTTTATCTCTTACTTGAGGGTGTATGTGAGCTAGTACGGACCATAGAAAACACATTTCATCTTGAGGGTTCTTGATGTTGACTACTGCCCTGGTGAATGCAAGTTTTCGCGGGGTTGGAAGGTAGGAGGACGCTGCTAGAGGGCCGGTACCGTCCAACAACCAGTTCCAGCTTCAGTACAGCATCCACCGACCATCCGCTCCCGTTACGGGTAAAATTGGATATGCTATTCATGATATTATCGTAGGATTCATCGAGTAGACAGTTCAACTCGTCGTTGTCGTCCATGAGCAACGTACGACAACGTCCGTGGAAGACGGCGTCTTTGGTTACCTCTTTTTCTTCGCCGCTGTAACCATCTAACACAGTTTTAGTGAAACGTATCCTGCACGCAATATGCCATTTGATACAGCGTAAACGTGCTTGTTCTGCCAGAATAATTTGCACAATAAAGGTCGCACCTCAGTCATTATCGGTAATATATCTTGATCTTCTTCTTCTGTGTCCGTGTACACAGGCAGGCAATTAAAAGTTGTGAGGGATCCTCTAATACTAGTGTTTCGCACGATATAAAATCGTGTCATAACTGAAACAATAGAAACACATGTATTAGCTAATAGGAATGATGAATAACACACACACATTCATGTTTGTGGTAAATAAATATATAGTACACGTTAGTAATACGTTAGTTTATTGAAAACTGTGAAGATGGCAGCTACTCCTGATTTTAGCACTGAAAGTGAAAGAAGAAAATCGTTCAAGTATTGGGAAGTGACGTTTGTCAGCCCCCACGGGTTAGCGTTTGCTGGGTTTTACTACTATCCGTTAAATTATGATGTTTGTGGACATAGTATGTCATTCATAGACGATAGAGTTAAATGCTTTTGTTGCGGAATTGAATTAGTTCATTGGAGAGAAGGTGACATACCTATGGTGGAACATGAAAAATTTTCTCCGTCATGTCAATTTCTAAACGATGTCAAGAGACAATACATTGGGGAGAAGGTGACACACCTATGTCAGAACATAAAAAATGTTCTCCGTCATATCAATTTCTAAACAACGTCAAGAGACTATCTTGTACAGGTTAGACAGAGTTAATTCATATCAAACAAATTTGGTTTGCTACATAATTATAGAGAGAGAGACAATTGGTATTTAAAAAAATTTGTTTTACCTTGTTGAGGATGTTCCTGTTCCTGCTGATGTTGTTGTTGTTCTGGATTCTGTTGAAGGTCGGACATGATGATATTCAGTCGTGAGAATGAATACTGAACAACAAAGAAACTGTTATAGATATATATAGTATTTTTAACGCTGGTATTATGTTAGTGTATCTTAAACCATGAACAACCCACGCAAGACTATAGCTCTAGAGCTACACAGTGCAGCGAGAAGGAATTTCGTTAGGCGCGCGGTTGAATTGAAGGGTCTACACGACTTGTACCAGGCGGATCTTGTGGAGATGATACCATACGCTCGAGTGAACAAAGGGTACAAGTACATGATGACAGTGATCAATGCGTTTAGCAAGTACGCATACGCTGTACCATTGAAAACAAAGACAGGAAAAGAAGTAAAGCACGCACTAGAGCCTATACTAGCTGCTAATCGAATGAAATATTTACAGACGGACAACGGGAAGGAGTATTACAACAGCACAGTACAAGCGTTGCTAAAAAAGTATAATGTGAGACATTACTCAACCTACAGTGAGAAAAAAGCTTCCATAGTGGAACGTTTTAATCGCACACTGAAGACACACATGTATCGAGCTTTCAGCGAACAAGGACACTACTGCTGGTTGGATCTACTACCTACATTACTGAAATCGTACAACAATACAACACACAGAACCATTGGTATGAAACCTAGTGAAGTGAATGACGCCAACGAACATATAGTGTTGGAACGAATAAGGAAGAACACAGCGCCTAAAATCAGTCCAACGAAACCACCCAAAGTTAAAGTCGGTGACCGTGTTCGTATAAGTAAGCACAAAATGACGTTCGCCAAAGGTGATACGCCAAATTGGACTAACGAAATATTCACTGTGGATAAAGTACAATCCACTACCATCCCAGTCACTTATCTGCTAAAAGATCATCTAAACAAAGTGTTGAAAGGTGGTTTTTACGAGCACGAGATTAGTAAGTCCAAAGTCGGCGATGTATACCTAGTGGAAAAGGTGTTACAACGCAAAGGTGACAGAGTGCGTGTTCGTTGGCTTGGTTTCGATGGTAAACACGATGCATGGATACATAAGAAAGATCTAATATAAAAAAGGTGACAGCACGTGATGAAAACAGTATGCTTTCGGTATTCACAAAGATGAAGATTGTACAGCAAGCAAACAAATTACCAATAAAAGATATAAACTTTTTGGCTGGTGACGAAGAGAGTGCTAAACGTAAACATGGCCCGCTATTACCGAACAGTATTCGCTGTATCGTTACAGGCCCAAGTTCCTGTGGGAAATCAAATGTGCTATTCAACCTACTCTTTGATGCCAACGGACTACGTTTCCGCAACGTATACGTGTTTTCAAAATCATTATTTCAACCAATATACAGAATGCTAGAAACAGTGATGAAATCACTCGCTGATGAAGGTTTAGGTTATCATGCATACAGCGAGAACGAAGAAGTCCCGCTACCGAGTGAAATCACTGGTCTCGACTCTGTTATTGTATTCGATGACGTATCGTGTGAAAGACAAAACAATATTCGAAAGTATTTTGCTATGGGGAGACATAGCGGTGTGGACACATTCTATCTATGCCAGACATATAGCCAGATACCGAAACAATTGGTACGTGACAACGCTAACTTGTTGATATTGTTCAAACAAGACGATCTAAATTTACGACATGCATACAATGATCACGTTAACATAGATATGAAATATGATGCTTTCAAAGACGTCTGCATGGAAGCGTGGAAGGATCGTTATGGATTTCTAGTCATAGACAAAGACTCGTCAATAAATGAAGGTAGATATAGAATCGGCTTTGATCGATTCATAATTGTTTCCGACGAAGTATAAAAGTGGTTGCACTGTAGTAATATAATCAGTCCTCTTGCTAACACACGATGGCGATGAATAAGGAAGAACGACTTGCGTATGATATAGATACGATAAGCGACAACATAAGGAGAAAATATCATGCATTACAACACGGTATCAGAGAAGGTGACGAGAAGTTTAGAAAAAATTACCGACCGATTCTGGAACCGTTAGAAGCTATTTCACGAAAGTTAAGTGGTGATATGATGGAGGAGGAGGAGGAGGAGAAGCAGCAGATAAAACAAGAAGAGCCTACACAACACGTAATAACGGAAAACGAAAGTGGCACGCAGAGTCATAACGCTTCTCATTTCAGTGACGAGGACGCCTGGAACCCTAACTCTTCACATTTTTTCAGTGAGGATTCATTAGCAAACAAATATATGCGTTTGTGCGAATCGGTGGACTGTAAACGGATTATAGATCGTATGTATGGTGTTCGATACGAAGGTGGTAAATTTATGATAGGTGATTCAAATGTAAAAATCGATGATAACGACAACTTTCATGTCAAAGGAAAAATTTACGAGGGTACACCTGGTCTGTATGAACTTTTGTTTATGAAACTACCGAAAAAATACAATAAGGACGATATGAGGAAATATAAGTCCATACTACTAGCAACCAACGGACACAAACAAAAATATAAACACAATACGCGAATAAACAGTAACAGTGGCGTCAAGTACCGACTAGTAATATCTAAATTGTTTGCACGAAAACGTACAGGGAGTGGCTATATGGAGATGAAACCGAACGCAGCAATCGATTACGTGCATTGGGATGATCCTAACGAGTTGGTTAATAGATTGAGACTGTTAATGGCGTCTCAAAATAGTGGACATACTGGTCATAGGAATGAAATCGTTTCGATATTGGAAGAATTACGTGAAGCCGGCATTATCATATAAAAGCAGACGCACCGTTCTATAACCACCAGTTCTTCATAAATATGAGTGTAGACAAGTTCGGTAGACACGACAGCGCTGTAAGAGTGTGAAAAGAAACTCATCGAAGTCTGCGTGAGGATATCGGTTTAGGAGTGACTAACGACGGTCACTTTGATGTGAAAAACAAAAAGATACGCAACTTGGGTGATCCTGAAGAGTTGCACGATGTTGTTTCTTTACAGTACGTAAAGGACGCATGCTTACAGTACAAGAACGACGACGACGCTACCGTAGACGCAAAAGATCATCGAATAATAATGCTAAACAATCCGCTTAAATCAAGAGATGCAGCCACTAAACGATACGTAGACGAGAAGAGTTTGAAAAAAGATCGTGCAGGTAACGTAATCGTTAATGACTGTCGACTAACGCGTGTGCAAGCACCTGTTGACTTCAAAGACGCAGTGAATTTGGAATTTTTACACGCACACACAATCAGTTTGCAAAACGATGCTTTCTACGCTGCCGGAAGAAAAATTACGAATATAGCGAACGGTGTAAATGACAAAGACGCAGTCACTGTACGACAAATGCACGAATTAAAATTACATATAAAGACCGAATTGTACAAGGTCACTCAGGTATTTCACGCTCATATAATCAATCTAATAAAGTTTGTCTATAAATATCAAGACAGCGCGACACAGCGTTCAGTCCTGTCTGAATATATTGAAGAGGTGAGGCGTTTAATAGACGTTCTCGATACGGAAACGGAAATCAAGGATTGGAGATCTGTTTACAAGAATGCACGTACTTCGTAAGAAAAGAATGGGGCGTGGTGTAATTGGAAAAATACTTAAAAACACTGTGCCCGCTATCGTTTCGTCAGTACCTACTTTGATTAATCGAGCGGTGGACGCATTACCAGTAGAATTACACCTACCCGGCTACCGATTCTGTGGACCTGGAACAAAACTCAAAGAGAGATTGGCACGTGGCGAGCGCGGAATCAACGAGCTGGACGAAGCCTGTCGCGAACAAGATATCGCCTACGCAAGGTAAAAGACAACAGTCGAAGACGTATAGCTGATCGCGTTCTTGCCGACAAAGCGTGGGAACGAGTGAAAGATTGGAATTCCGGTGTTAGTGAAAGAGCGTATGCTGCTGCTGTAGCCGCCGCAATGAAAGAGAAATCGGCAGTGGGTGGAGGGAGCTCGCGTAGTGGTTGCAGAAAAAACAAGAAGAAGAAGGGTTCAGGAATTAAACGTCAATCCGCGAACAAACGCAAAACAACCCGCAAACGCAAAACAGTCCCAAGGCATAAACGTAACAATAAAAAAATAGCGTCAGGTCTATACCTACGACCTTACAGAAAAAAAAAACTAATTTGCATACCAGTGCGTGCATTGTGTGACAGTGATTTGTATGTGTACGCAAAACTTTTGAAAATACCTTATTTCAGAGGAGTTTTTATGCGTAACACTTTACCACACACACGACCATGGAAGAATGAGAGTGCAGTTGTTAATCTGGACAGTGCAGAAGGACCTGGTACGCACTGGGTTTGCTACAAGAAGCGAAACAAACAAGTTTACTACTATGATGCGTATGGTAATATGCAGCCACCTCTTGAGCTGACACAGTATTTTGGAACCGACACTGACATTTACTACAATTACGAGCGTGAACAGCCACCACACACAGTCATCTGTGGGCACTTATGTTTGGACTTCTTAACGCGTGAGTGATCAGTAAGCGACAAGATGTCTTCGCTGTCGGTCACCTTAACAGGCACGAATGCTGCTGCTCTTGTATGTGACTTTTTCCCGCCTCTCGAACTAACAAACGGCGAATGGTATGTAGGTCTATTGGACTTTACTACATACAACAGTATACCGAACGTGATTGAGGGAAAAAACAATGTGTTTCCAGTACTACGGGACGGAACAACGGGGGACTTGATAACGTTACCTACAGGTGCTTATGAAATCGGTGACATAGAAGCCTTCCTCAAAAAGCAGTTAGGAGACTCAAAGATTAGTCTACGTCTTAACAACAATACACTGAAATGTGAGCTGACTTGTGCACTGGATATTGACTTTCAACAAACAGTGTGCGGTATCGGTGATATGTTGGGTTTCAAGGAAAAGCGTCTGCTTGAAGCGAATAAAACTCACACGTCTGACGCCACAGTTAACATTATAAAAGTGAACAGTATACTGATAAGGTGTAATATAGCGCAAGGATCATACAAGAACGGTAAAAACGAGCACACACTGCACTCGTTCTATCCGTCAGTCGAACCAGGATTCAAAATAATTGAATCACCTATAAACGTCATATACCTACCTGTGAATGTGAGTCGTTTTGACAACATAACATTATCTTTACACGATCAGGACGGTGACGTAATAGATTTTCGCGGAGAAGTCATCACTGTGCGTTTACATCTAAAACGACTATAAACATGGGCTTGTACTTTGTTTCTTCACCACCGCTGCTACCACAGTCGTCAGTAATAAAAAAAGAAGAAGAAGAAGAAAGATCAGTTAGGAAACGCATCAGTACTCGTTCGAAACTGAAACGATTAACATCAGTTAACCGTCGTTTCCTGATTTCACTGGGTTTTGTTGTTGTTGTAAACAAGTAACATGGCGAGTGGAATATTATCTGTGGAGCAGCAACCGTTCTTTGAAGACAGTATCACACACTTTTCATTTCACTCACACGCACCGTACGCAACAACAAGAAATGGAAACAATGATGAAATACGTGTGCCAATACAACAACAGGACGTCTTTACACTGCCGTCAGAAAGTTTCCTCTACATCGAAGGCAAGTTGGTTAAAAACCCTAGTGTGCCTGCAGATACTGCACTGAATGTGGAACTGGTGAACAATGCTATAGCATTTCTTTTTGAAGAGATTCGTTACGAGTTGGCCGGAGTGGTAGCGGACCATACCAGAAACGTCGGTGTTACGTCAACTATTAAAACTTTTCTATCACTCAACAACAACACACGTGACGCAATGGAAAACGCAGGTTGGGTGGCGCCGACCACGAAGGTATTAAAAGTGAATGATGACGGTGAATTCAACTTTTGTATACCACTGAAAATGCTAATGGGATTCGCAGAAGACTATACACGCATCGTGCTGAACGTGAAACAAGAACTTATACTCCTACGCACATCTACCGACATAAACGCTATGGTTTTAGCAAGCGGACAAACGACTGCTAATTGTGTTCTTGAACTAGATAAAGTTTACTGGAAAATGCCTTATGTACATGTAGCTAATGCGTACAGATTACCACTGTTACGACTCATAGAGAAAGACCACCCGATAACTATGCCTTTTAGGACCTGGGAGTTGCACGAGTATCCTGCCTTACCACAGACTAAAAGGCAGAATTGGATTGTCAAGACCTCGAGTCAGCTAGAAAAACCACGCTTTGTTGTGTTAGCGTTTCAGACAGCAAGAAAGAATGTACTGGCGGCACATGCCGATGAATTTGATCATTGTAACGTGATCAATGCGAGACTGTTTCTAAACGACAAGTATTATCCTTACGATAATTTAAACTTGGATATTGGGAAAGACCGTTTTGCATTATTGTACAATATGTACGCTAGTTTTCAAAGTTCGTATTACCACCGTTAGGCGTCAGCCCAGTACTGACACCAGAATTATTCAAATCAAAAGCCCAGCTGTTTGTATTCGATTGTAGCAAACAAGACGATGCACTTAAGTCTTCAGCAGTTGATGTACGTTTAGAATTTGAATCGTCAATGAATTTTCCTACACAGACGACTGCCTACTGTATGATACTACATGATTCGCTTGTAGAATATACACCATTGTCCAACACAGTACATAGACGTGTTTAAGTCTTATTTTATACATATTTTGTAAATATATATATATATTTTCATATTTGTAACATTATAATATTGGAGCTGTGTGTGTGTATGTATTTTTAATTGTAAAACTAGTTTAGATATATTTTAATACTTGTAACAATATAATCTTGGAACTGTGTATGTTTTTTTTTTTTTTAATTGTAAATACTAGTTTAGATATATTTTCATACTTGTAACAATATAATCTTGGAGCTGTGTATGTATTTTTAATTGTAAAAACTGTTTAATATAATCTTGGAGCTGTGTGTATGTATTTTAATAAATGTATATATTACACACACTTTATTATTATTATTATTTGTATAACCCACTCCATAATGTATACGCATAATAATTTGATCATACGCATACGCGCGCGCACACACACACACACACACACACACACATGTATTAAATTCAATAAATAATAATGCGCTTGATAATGTTTTAATGCAAATAATTTTAGGAAAGTCTACATTCCACTTTCATAAGGAAATAGTCACCGCTTACAGCTATGTATGTATGTCCACAACAGAATTAGAGAGATATAAATGTCATCATACGCTGGGACCTACTTTCTAAATTTGTTACATTAAAAATGTTTGTTTAAAGCAATTTTTCAGAAAAATTGTAACAGACATAATAATTTGATCACACACACACACACACACACACACACATGTATTAAATTCAATAATGCGCTTGATAATGTTTTAATGCAAATAATTTTTACGTTTAAATAAAATCTGCACATACATTAAAATTAAATAAAATCTGTACACTTACCAAAACTAGTATGTGTTGTCTACACACCCTTAATGATGAAAGTTGTGTGTATACTGAAGGCGTACAAACAGTCTTTCAACTATTAAAAAAGATGCAGAGATAGATAGATTTTACGATGTATCAGCACACGCAGGCGATCAATGAGAAATTGCCACTATAAAAATACGGTAAGAATATATTTTCAGAAATTGTAATTTGATCATACACACACACACACACACACACACACACACACGCATGTATTAAATTCAATAAATAATGCGCTTGATAATGTTTTAATGCAAATAATTTTTACGTTTAAATAAAATCTGTACATACAATAAAAATTATTCTCAGTTATTAACGTATTCAAAATGTTTCAATAGTGCGCTTGATAATGCAAATAATTTTTACGTTTAAATAAAATCTGTACACTTACCAAAACTAGTATGTGTTGTCTACACACCCTTAATGATGAAAGTTGTGTGTATACTGAAGACGTACAAACAGTCTTTCAACTATTAAAAAAGATGCAGAGATAGATTTCACGATGTATCAGCACACGCAGGCGATCAGATGAGAAATTGCCACTATAAAAATACGGTAAGAATATATTTTCAGAAATTGTAATTTGATCATACACACACACACACACACACACACGCGCGCGTATGTATTAAATTCAATAAATAATGCGCTTGATAATGTTTTAATGCAAATAATTTTTACGTTTAAATAAAATCTGTACATACAATAAAAATTATGCTCAGTTATTAACGCATTCAAAATGCTTCAATAATGCGCTTGATAATGTTTTAATGTGAATAATTTTTACGTTTAAATAAAATCTGCACGTACATTAAAATTAAATAAAATCTGTACACTTACCAAAACTAGTATGTGTTGTCTACACACCCTTAATGATGAAAGTTGCGTATACTGAAGACGTACAAACAGTCTTTCAACTATTACAAAAGATGCAGAGATAGATTTCACGATGTATCAGCACACGCAGACGGTCAAATGAGAAATTTTCGCTAATTTTCTGTGCGTATATATATTGTACACTGGTAGTGGGAGAAAGCTTGCATGTCCGTTTTTAGAGTAAATACTTTCTAATCCATAATTAATCCTAATTACTGTCAACGCTGCTAATGATTGACAGGTGTCAAATTAGAAAGTAGAACGTCCGATTTAGACGACGTACACAAGGTTAATGACCTCTGGTTTAAGTTATCGAATAATAATAACTATATCTAATTCAGTATCGTTGTGTGTGTGTGTGTGTGCATAGACTTGTTTCGTTGAACCGATCAATGCTGTCAACGTACTCGTAAGGGTATACCCCCTTGCGTACGAGCAGATTGGTCTGTTCGTCAAAACCCCGTATTTAATTATTTAAAACAAATTATGGTTTATTTTAATTTATTTCGTTATAAACCTCCGAATATGCATGCAATTATTTGTATAGTAATCAGAAATGAGAGATAGAGAGAGAGAGACATTTTAATAATTTGCAGGTTGTATCTTACAATCACGAAAATTATTATTTAAACTGATAATTGTTTTATTAAAATCTTACAATGACGAAATATTATTATTTCATTGTTTACGATATATATTTTTAATTAATGCTAAAATGAATTTCTAAAATTACAATGGTCTGTAAACCATATTTAAGTTTGTGTGTGTGTGCATACATAGTTAATCTTTCTATCACTATTACCACACTGAATATATAACTTTCTAATGACGAAATATTATTATTATTTCATTGTTTACCATATATATATTTAATGCAAAAATGAATTTTTAAAATTACAATCGTCTGTAAACCATATTTAAGTTCGTGTACACATACAAATCGCTTTGAATAAGGGAATTCTTGTCAACGTTTGCAGCGAGAGAGAGAGACATACACACAATGTGTGTATGTGTACACAAAACTTTTGAAAATACCTTATTTCAAGGAGATTTGTTTATGCGTAACACTTTACCACACACAGACTTGGTAGTATATTAATTTCTAAATCGTGGTCAATGACTGTCATGTGTCAAAAAAAAAAATTAGAAGTAGGACGCAACGAGGTAGGTGATAAATATATATTTCCTGGTGATTACATTTTAGTATCGCTACTTACAATAATCCATAAGTAGCACGACGCTTATGTAAAACTGATGACATAAAGAGAGAGAGAGAGTTTATATCGTGATCGACAACTGTGTCTAGAGACAAAGAGAGAGGAGGGGAGAGAGAGTTGATATCGAAGTCGTCAACAATTTACTATACACTATAATGCGTCTGCTAATATAGTTTGAATTTCCCACCGAAGAAAAATGTTGGCAGGTCTGTTCTATACACACAATAATGCAGGATTGGTAACCCTGATCATATATTTTAATATACACTATAATACACACACACATATCAAGTTTGAACCCATACATAGGTTGGTAAACCTGATCATATAGATTTAATATACATTATAACACACAACAAATTTGAACTCATGCAAGGTTGGTAACCCTGATCATATATTTAATGTATACACTATAATGCAACAAGTCGGAACCCCCCACCCACCCCCCACCATTGGGATGCTGCGGGTCCAGCTGATAGAAAGTGAAAGTGATCTAGGCTCGCGAAAGGCGGCATATAAAAAAATAACGCGGATGCTGTGGTCCATTGGGATGCTGCGGGTCCAGCGGTGGTGCGGGACTCTATTAGTTGACATTGTGTTGCGTTTGAACTCTCATTTTCCCCCTACTCCCGTTCTTTTTTCAATTGGTCTTCGTGTGGCATTGTTTAGTATTTTCTGGATAGTATTATTTGTACTAAACGTAATGTGGATGTTATGCTTTTTAAACGCATTTTTAATGATCGTTGAAAAATTGTTAGTGTAATCAATTGCAATATATGTAGCGTTTTTCTGGATGCGGTGAGCGTTATTGGTTTTATATATTTGTTTTTATGTATCAAATGTTCAATCAATGAGCTGCGGTAATTATTTGCGACTGCAATAAGTTTAATTATGTCTAGTTCTTCTTTGTGGTTCGTTGGGTCCAATGGTACACAGTGTAGTCTGTGTATCAGACTGTTAAACGCGGCCATTTTTTGCCAGAGTGGGTGGAAGGAATCGGCATGTATGACACTATCGGTTGTAGTTTGTTTTCAGTATATCTTGTAGTGAAATCTGTTGTTATGTTTTTTAAAAGTTAAATCCAAAAAATTTATGGTGTTGTCAGATTCCATTTCGAGTGTGAACTGTATATTTGTGGTAATGTTTTTCATGTATTCCAACATCATATCTGCTTGTCTCGCGGTTCCATTGAAGATAACAAATGTGTCGTCTACATTTCCTTCTTTTTGTCCCTTCAGTGTTTATATAAATTAAAAATTAAAATACATTTAACAAAAACAAATTTTTTAACGCTTTTAGTACTGTAATAGTTGTTTGATAGATCATGTTATAATCCATCATATGACGATTTGAACTTGTTCTTGTAAGTTTGTATATGTGAGTAAGTTTGTGAGTTAGTACGTGAGTATGTGAATACGCGCACACACACACACATATGTTTAGTATAATACTGTTGATGACATATTCTATAAGTGCATCGATAGGCAAGGCAAATGTCCAGTGTCCTTACCGCATCCACTTACGGACTGTACCTCTAAAAGCATTAGATACGTGAGTATACTAGAACAAAACCGGCGTGCCATGCTTTTCATGGCGATCATGCGGCCTGATTGGCTGTGGGTTCAAGTAAATATCAAGTCAGTATAATATTGTTTACTGAGTTGTGGCAACACGACATCCTGCTTCAACAACAGCAGGACATACATTCGTCAATAAACACAACATCCTTACCATCGCGGTGCTCATTTTTTATTAGGCAGATTCATTGCTTCCTTATTATTATTACTAACAATATTGATTAATTTTTAAATTATAGTAATTACCTGAAATTATTATTCAATTATATTAATTACCTTACTACTTATGCAATGCACAGTACCCTATACATTTGTACTGTTGCATTATAATACGTAACCTATAATATATAACAAACAATGGAAGATTAAACTACATGTAAACTTTAAATCTTGTTTAATATAAAACTTCACGAAACAACATAATACAAACTAACAGAATGATGAGACCATGTAAGCTTCTTGAAAACATTTAGAACGTTTGTTGCTGCAAACAATTCATTTGTGGCAACACTTCACATTATCATTACACATAAGTCTGTAGGTCTATGTAATGGACAAAAAAACAAGTTTGCATGATTACGGAGCTGTTAATACTTTTAAAGTATAACGCTTTTTGGGTAACACGCTATCAATATTGTGGAAATTTTTCTTTTACACACTTTATTTATTATGTTGTAACAGATACACAAAATAATTCCAGAAAGTAGTAAATAACTTTACGGATGCAGTCAGTGATTTAAAATTAACGTTTAAAAACTTTGTGTGTGTTAATAATCTCTGCAATTAAATAACATGTATATATGTAAGGGTGGCGCAGGGAAAGAGAAAACTTTAAATAATTAAAAAAAATAGAGGAACGTTACAAAACTTTATTTGAGGCTCAAAATATGTTCTACAAGACTGGAAATTACATTAGGCATCACTTAAAAATTACATCAGTTAAATGCTGCCCATTTTGCCGTACACATTTAGTAAGTCGTTTCTGTTGGTTTTGCATAGCGCGGCGCAATGTGTCACCTGGTATTTCGGCGATTTCCTCTTCAATCTGTGTCTTGAGCTGAGGAAGGGTTCTTGGTCTAGTCTGGTACACGATACTCTTCAGATGTTCCCATAAAAAGAAGTCACAGACTGAAAGGTCTGGAGATCGGGGCGGCCAAGCGATGTTAGCATTCCTCGAAATTATGCGATCCTCAAACAAACGTTTCACTGCTGCCATAGACTGTCCGGCAGTGTGTGAGGTGGCTCCATCCTGTCGAAACCACGTGTGCTGAATGTCAAGATTTAAAAAAGTATGGAGTCTTGGAGCCAAAAATATCTCTAGCATGTTGACATAACTTTCAGGCGTCACAGTGACAGCAGTGCCTCGTTCATCTTCAAAGAAGTAAGGGCCTATCACCTTATGACTCGACACTGCACACCATACGATAACGATGGTACTGTGTAACGGACGCTGGTGAAGCTGAGCAAGGTCTCCTTGAGCCCAGTAACGGAAGTTCTGCTTATTCACGTATCCACTTAACTGAAAATGGGCTTCATCGGACATCCAAAGATTTTGAATAAAGTTAGCATCCTCATTGATTTTAGACAATAATTGTTCACAAATTTGCAGGCACAATTCACAATCATTAGGATTCAGTTGTTTCACAATCTGAAGTTTGTACGCATGAAATTGAAGTTCATGGAGTATTCTTTGAACGCTCCGACGTCCGAGCTGCAATGACGAGGCAATTTTACGCACCGAACGACGAGCACTCCTTAAGATGGCAGCTCGCACGGCATCAATGTTTTCTGGTGTACGTACAGACCGTACACCCCCACTAGGCTTTTTCTTCAAAGCTGAACCAGTCTCTTCAAAATTACGAACCCACGTTTCGATTGCGTGTAACGAAGGAACTTGACCGCGAGACGGGATCTGATAGTGGCGCCGAAACTCTTGTTGTGCAGCTGTCAAACTGTCACCATGTTGGTAAAACGCCCTTACGGCGACCGCAGGCTCTGCACCCATGGTAACTAAATGTCCGTTCCTGCTACACAGAGAGTTTCACATTTGCTACATCTACAGGCCTGCCAACACCAACTTCGAATTTTCCCGTTTCCCTGGGCCACCCTGTACTTCCGTTAGTAATTCCTGTTGGCTTCTGACACAGTCTACAAACTTATCGTAGAGAACGCTTCTTTCACGTGATGCAATAACATAGTTAAAACCTGGCTTTTTGTTATATTTTATATTACTTAGACAACTTTTCAATATGGTGAAATGACCGGTCATCATTGTAATTACAAATATTATGATAGGTAAGTGTGATGATATAAATGATGCCACAACAGCGTAAGTTACTGTCTCATACAAGAGCACTGCCGTATAAATATATGAATTCCCAATAGCAAATGGATAAGCAAGGGCCAGTACTTTGGGATAAACTGATACGGTATCAGCAGTTGTAAGCTTTAAATAAATTAACAATAATATAGGTTTGGTGCACCAAATAACGATGCCCAATTTTGTATGTAACTGCCATAGACCACAAATTTCAATAGCTTTCGAAGTATATTTCTTAAAATTTCATTACTTTCACCTCGGTTTTCGGAACACAATAACTTATTCTTCTGCAGTTTGTCCAGGAATAAATTAACTGTTTTAGTATTGTACAACACCACCGACACCTTTGTAACAAGACTTCGGTACAAAGCTTACAAGGTTTTTCTACAATCATGTCTATATCGTTTATTTTTGAAGCAGGCGTGTACACAATCAAAGAAAAATAGAGTATAAATATGATTGCACAATCAAACACGTCATTGTATCTTACCCTAATTTTTAATTTATTATTCTTGTCTAACACTACTAGTCCCCACACTCCTGTACGGAATCTGAATATAAACTTTTCATTCAATGTCCCTCTATGGGTAGTTTCCATTATTAATCGTCAGTCTACGCGTGATACGTAGCAGAGTTCAAAATACAGAGCTCCAGTCTTTTTAGTGCTCTACAACGACGACAATATAGACAACAATTGTATTCATCTTATCTAGTGTACGTATACTACTGAACGAGTAGTGGTGAGTTGATATGTGCGTGCATGTTGAACTGTCTTTACCTGACGTCACACTTCTAAATTACATAACAACACATAAACATACATATTTCTACGATAACTACCACAACCTATGCCAAAACGTAATATTTGAAACCTATTGATTGCATTTCAAATATTCCTAAATTGACAATGGTCTGTTTGCTGAAAGCAACATGTTATTTGCTCTACATGAATTACCTGCGAACTCTGCTATTGTCCCACCTTTCTCCCCCCGCCCATGCAATATTAACAAATGCATTAACATTATTCTCTAATATAAATAAAATTTTTTCAAGATGGTGAGTAGTGACAATTTAAATGTGCTCAGAATTTAAACACAAATCTGAATAGAGTCGCAAAATATGTGTAGAACAATTAGATTAGTGGCTGAAAATATTACTCTGAAGTCGCCACTAAGCTACAAACCTTTCTTCAACTTGCATAAACACATTTAAGAATAAATAGACTGTGATACTCTATTCTCAAATTTCATTATGTGTGTCCTCCTTATGGCAACAGATATTAGACGTTTTAGTGTTTTTGCGTAAATAATATAATTAGCTAGAATCATATGCATTAGTCAATAGTACATTTCTATGAATTACAGTAAATTTAATACAGAAACTAAGAAAATAAAGAAAGTAAGAAACTCAAAACAGAACACACATTAAAGATGTATAAAAATTACTACCATGCAGCTCCAAGTCACCAATTGTATTAAGTACACCTAAAGCTGCAGTGCCACAAAAGTCCTTTAAATTAAATAAATATAAACAGAAAAGCGATTCCAACCACCATCACAAAGATTGAACCCAAATTGGATAGCTCTTTCAATTATCTCATCATTATCATCATAATTTACTCGATTTTCTTCGGGCCCTGCTTTCTTCAGAAGATTTCGCCTTCCGTCTAACCAATTCTTTTTTTAAATTGCAACTATACCGTTTTCCAGGATAGGGCCGTCAACCGTAAACACAACCCCAACCTGGAGCGCCAGGAAATTTGATTTAGGCTGTTCTTCACTTAGAGACGTGCCTTCGCCTTGGCTAACCAGCGGTCTCTGTCCGGTCGCAGTACGCTATCTAACTCAGTCCATATGTGCAGCCGGTGGCCTACTTAAAGCTTTTCTGCCTCCATACTAGGTGCGCATCCTGCTACCAACGTAATCCATTCCTCGCCATTGACCTTCTGGTTTATCCGCCTTTAGAAACATTTTCCCATTCCAAGAACAAGAGAATACCCTGTACCTGTACCCGCCTTTTTCACTTATCTACACCCTCTTTAATTTCTAATGCTATTAAGGAAGACCGTAAGGCATAACTAACATTGTATTGTACGTCGACATATGCAAGACTGAAAAGCAGCTGATGTTTGCATTCAACATAATAATACCCACAGCGTTTACAAGCCCGCGCGCATACTCACACTCACAGTGTAATCAAAAATATGTTTTGTTTCTCTGAACGTTTGTCTATACAGATGAAACGGTCGTGAAATATAACCAAATACCAAATATTATTCTAAATATCATGTATATCGTGAAAACTTATTATAAACTTAGATGTCCCTTATTTTGTTTAGAGTGTTTTTATTGTATCCAATTTCATAAGAAATTTGGTATATTATATTTCTTTCTTTGTCTGTTTCCTGTTTGTTTAGGGGTATTTTGTACATTCTGTTAAATATTGAATACAATGCTGCCATTTTATGTTGTAGTGGGTGGTCAGAATGGTTAGGTATAATGATGTTAGTGGAAGTTGGTATTTCTGTATATTGCATATTGTAGATGGTTATTGTTTCTCGTGATGGTTAAGTTTAAATAGTTGATTTTGTTATGTTTTTATTTTTCTTCTGTGAATTGTATTTTTGGATATACGTTATTGATTTGTTTTAATATGTTGTCTGCATTTATATTTTTGTTATTTGATGCATATAGCCCATCATCCATATTATCCATATGCCATTTAGATCAAATGAATTTATAATATTTTCTATTTTGGCATCTATGTGTTGTAAGAATATTTTTGCTATTATGCTAGATAATGGAGATCCCATTGCCAAACCTACTTGTTGTTGATCAATATTGCTATTGAATTCAAAGTAATTTTGTTTTGTATTATTTGGAGGCTATTTTTTATTTAAGTTATATATTGTGTGTCTTCATTTTCTTTTTAAATTTGTTTATTATTATGCCTATTGTTTCATCTACTGGGATGTTTGATATCATATGATATGAAAAATGTGTTTTCATGTATATCAGTACCTTTAATTTGTCCATTAAATCTATTATTTCTTGTTGAATAACTTGTTCATTTTAAACTATTAATTGTGATTAATTAAAATTGGTAAATAGTGGCTTCATTGATGTTTATATTTTGATTTCCACTGTAACATACGACGATCACTGAGACCGTCGTAACACTATTTTAAGAAAATTATTGTAATTTAAAGCAATAAATTTGAATCAATGTAATTCCGCTGCTTGTGTAAGGGACAAATGGTTTTGCGTATTTATATTATAAAGCTGGAGCTGACTATATTTCAGAAAAGAGGACACACTATGAAAAACCGGGCAATACATTTTTTCAGAGGGTGTGCAACGCCTTTTGCATACAGCTTAAAAACTGTCACAGGTTCAACTGCGTTTATCGCAGAGTACACACTCCCGTAACACCCACTTAACTTGAATTATTCAAGTCTGTCTACTGCATTTCTTTCACTGAAATTGTGAAACTAGATTGTTAGCACAATAACGAAAAATCTATACACTGAAGTTCACTCAAAACTTTAAAATATTGAATTTAAAAACAATTTGTCTTATAATAAATGCATTTCGTTCAAAATTGTAAACGAGTTCTGCGACTCAGAAAGATTATGAATAGGTAATTAACAAGTACAATTTGCTCATAAAGATTTCGTAAGTAAAAAAAGTAGCGCTGAACATTTATCTCCTTACTAGCTCTTAAACTTTTAGTTTGTAGACTATAATTGTCTAAGTGCATGAACAAGATCGTTAAATATATTTTAGTTGAAAACTTTGATAGCATTCAATTAATTTATATTATTTTATACTAAATTGGTAATAACATTTAAGAAAAGAGAAAGCATTTCCTTATTTGGAACAAACACGAGGTGTATGTTAAAAAAAAAAAAACAAATATATAACGCCTTTTGAACAGAACGGTAAAACGTTTTCCATTCTGTACAGAAATGGCAGCGACTTTGAGGATCCCAATATCATCGCGCGTTGAGAGATGTTCCTTGTTAGACAAAGTGAAAGACTGTCCTTTGGTCACGGCCTTTACTAGCGGATACGATTAGTTTTACACGAAGGGCAAGTCAATATTCTGTTCAGTTTTTAATACAACGACTTTTGCATCTGAAAACATCGCGTTTTGTTTTTCAAAACAAAAAGATTTGTTTCCTACTGACATGAATATTTTCCGCCTTTGTAACAGGAAATATAAACTAAGTAAGTAGACAATAAAAAAGACTACACAAACTTTAGTAGTCTTATAAAAACTTTGAAAAATAATTAAATTAATATTGCTGAATGAAGGTAATTTAAAATTCGTGTTTTCTGTTACTAATATATGTTGTATAAAGTACTCTACATACAAAACATAATCGATTCATATAATAACAGTAAGTTTGTTTATGATAGTAAAAATAAAATAAGTACTGGTTTATAATTACTTATTTGAGGCAACTATTCACAATTAGTGTGGCTGTATTAAAACTTTCTATTCGACAGTAATTATGAATAAACATAGTTTGTATGGCAACAGAAACGTTTTTAATATTTTGACAATAAAGGTTGCTGTATACATCAATACTCACAATTCCTGATAAAACAGTTACAAATATTTAAAAAATTGTATAATATTGATAATGGAAAGACAAAGTTTTTGGTAAATAATAATGAATTATTTTATCTGGCACAGAGAAATTTTAGGTTTCATGATTGCATTATTGCATGCCACCTAAAAAAATACTGTTACTTAAAAGTTACATATGTGTACTGATTAATTACTTACATTTGCGATATAAACGCTTAGCGACACACAAACTACACGCACCGTTTCTGAAGTTTAGCATTGTACCTTTGCTAACTAAGATAAAGTAAATTAAAATTAAACTTTTGTATAATCAATAAAATGTGTTCCGTATATTGTACACGCTTTATAAAATTCCTTAGCTTGTAAACAACGTATTCATATTAATATTTACAAAATTACAGTGATATTTTAACAAGAATGTCAACATAAATGATTATTTGCGTGAACGGAAAAGTAAAATTAAACAAAACCACGGCAACGTTGATACCCATACATGTCTGAAAGTTAATAATAATAAATTATCAGTCTTGTTGCCTTGTCAAATAAAAGCGTGACTGTGGTTGCATGTAAAGTTTCCCAGCAACACATTGAGCTGTTTTGATTTGATGCATTCTGATTACATTAATTACTAATACAGTGGACCATAAATTGCTTTACACTAGAAGTCACAACAGCATGCTTGTCTACCTAGTGCTGGTAAATCACTAATTGGAGAAGAGTTGTGCTATTTGCTTGTGGGGTTTAGTCAATCACTTGAAAATATGTGGTAACTCACTAACTGGAAAATATTAGTGCTATTGGTTTGTGGGGTTCTGTCAGTCACTTGACTCGAACTAATAATCCTTGTGTTTCGGCTTCGAGTAATTTATGTAATAACAGATACACATATTAGAACAAAAAAGTGTTGGGTCTACATGTCCCAAAAGATTTTTTGTGTGTGAGTGTGTGTCCGTTGTGTGTATGTGAGTTTTAGTGTATGTGCTGTAGCGTTATAATGATTAATTCTATGTTACATATATAGCTATAATACACATATAGCTGTAGAAAGCTCCATCAGCTGCAGAACTCGTTCTCTAGGTTGAGGTAAGGAATTTATTATTAAATACACTTAACTATTTTCTGAGGCTTTCACGGCCGGCTTCAATGATATGAATACTTCGGCTCGGCGGGCTGTAAACCGTGGTCCATAGTTGTTATCTTCAGTGCACAAGGTTGCAACACACTGACCAAGGTTTTTGCAGTCAGTGGCCACTGAACTATGGTTAAGGCTAGTTGCCGTGAGTAGGACATCTATATTTATAAACGTGTCCGCAAGAAGTTGTTGTCTGACACCACCAGCCAATCAGAAGAAAGGCAAATCTTATTCGTTTGTCACAACTAGCGTCCAAAGATCACTCAATGAGAGGGTCCCACCGCGCCGATTCATCGTAACAAATGCATGTTTCTTAATCTGGACAGACTCTATATGCAGACAAGGGAAATATGAATTCACAAAGGAAATACGACAGAAGACTCGTCTCTTTAAAGAGTATGCGATGGTCGGCATTGGCTCCACTAGAGCACATTTTTCTGGCTGCCTCAAACGACAGTGGCGGCTGTGTTCATCAATGCGGGCATGAACACTGCGTTTCGTAGTTCCGCTGTACACCTGGCCGCATGAACAAGGAACTCCATACACTCCGCTCAACGAGAACGGGTCTCTGACGTCTTTCAGCAGTTTCTGAGACCGGTAAATCTACCGGTTTGTAGATGATGTATTGACAATAATTGAGTAGTGAGAAAGGTTAGAAAAAACTGAAAGATTACGTACTATGTCAACGACGACTTTTTGCTTTGTGCACATCCCGGCAAACCGAAGAACTCACAACCGAACCTCAACGGCAGGGCCTGGAAATTTTCCATAATTTGATTGATATTCTTTTTCTTCAAATAAGAACTCTTTTAAGAAGTGACCTCAGTTTCAACTGTTATAGGAACTATCACACTTCTGACACCGATCATCGTGTTTTTTCAGTGGAAAGAAAGTAAGTGACATCAATGGAGTCGCTAATTACAAACTTTCATTGGTCACAAAGAGTATACAATAAAGTGAACATTGCACTTGTATACAATAATCCGTATCGAATATGGAGGATACACAGCAGTAAGTGTTCCTGACTACAGTTTTACACTAACACAACTATCAGTCCACTACAATACTTCGATCCGCACAGGAATAAATGGCCAGCTGTATCTGAACAGGGTCGCTTCGAAATCCGGTATTTATACCTCCGCCTCCTTGCTTAGTAGTCAGGTTACGAGTATGGATGCTGGTAGCGTAGTGGAGAAGCAGTCTTACGTGACTAACAATAATCTACAGCGTTACGTAATTGTGCCGTGTAGAATGAACTGTTAATTGTCTGGAACAGTCTCGCGCGCGGCGGTGTGTCAGGAAACACGTATCCACTCTTTGATGCGATACTATTTGCTTTCTTCGCGTTGCAATATGAAGGCAAGGATTTATCACGGTTAAAACAGAGTGTGGTGTATCACACTGTACAAGAAAAAGGGAGATATTCTCCAAGCAAGTAAGATCTCTTTGTAAACATGAAATAAGATGTGAACAGTGAACATGCCTGAACAGAGTGCAGCACGTTCCTGCAAGTGTGAAACCAACATAGGGTAGCTGTTGTCAGTTGACTTCTGAGATTACAAGCAATAAAACGTAATGTTAAACCAGTGTATTTAACTGAAATTTCAACCGTTAAATTGTTTGTTGTGTTGCCGGCTAACGTCATCTAGGGACTCAGGTTTTGTCATGGTAGTGCATATTGAAGAAAATTATAGCTAGAGCTTTTAGGATATGCTTCTTTGAATTTTACAAAAGTTTTGTTAATATGTTTGTGTCTGTGTGTGTGATTTCAGCAATTTATTAAGAAAGTTTAAAATGTTATGATGTTGTGCAATATATATAATATTGTTACGACGGTCTATTTGATCGTCGTAGGTACAGTGGAAACAAAATACAAGACACCAATTAAGTCACTAATCACCAGTTTTAATTTTCACAGTTAAACAGTTCGTAATTAACAACACAGTCTCTTACTACAAATAAAAATTGTTCACACGCAATAAAATGTCAACTAATATAAAACACAATTGTATTAAAATTATATCGCCCGATTATAAAACACAACACTTCACTAATAACCACTTGAACGCACACAGTAATATCGCCCGAAAAATAACTGGAACCGCAGTGTAATAATTCGCAACTATAACTGAACTAAGGCCGCTGCCTTAAGGGAATGGAAGCTATGAGTCTACCTAAACAAGTAATAAGATATTGACCTCAAGGAAGACGATGTATTAGTAGACAAAAAAAATGGCTTCAGTGAAGGCGGAACAAGCTGTAAGCCTACCTTGACGTGAGAAGAAGAATTGCAGCTGGGAGGATCAGAAATTGTGGCGGAGAATATGTTTGGAAATTGTTGTCAAAAATATAAGCAATGAAGTGTGGTCGCGTAGAATTGGAGCTGTACATATTATTTGCTTACAAAGCCCACTAGATTATGTACAATTAATTTTTATAATTTTTTTTATGTTTGCGGTACTTTGACGTGAAATCGTGAAGAATAAATTTATATTCACTTGACTGCCACATGTAGATTCCCACGCTATGCAGTCAGTGAAGAAAGTTTCTGCTTTCAGCTTTTATGTAAAGTAGAATGTTTACATTTTCAACATTTAGAATGGTAAAGGCAACACCAAAACTGGCTGCTAAGTAACCTTTTACAAACACTAGAGTGCAGTTTAAAATAATGAATACTTTGTTCAATCCGTGCAAACTAAATGTAAGTTTTAGACAACAGTCCACTAAAGCAATTTAATTAGAATTTTTAGTTTTACTAAGAAGTTTTTATTTTACCTGACACATATTATTTAATAAATACGCATATGTAGGTATAAAATTAATATGAAACAATTTGGGAAGCGTTCAATCATGTCGTACGAGAAAAAAAGGAGGGACAATTTTAGTAACTGAAATACTAATGTTTTTTCAGAGATTCAGTCAGTAAAAACGACACGCTTTAAAACCATTAATGTCAAAATGTTGTCATTTAGTTATTGAAAAAAATCTAATTTTATTATCAGAACAATCATATAGTGTCGTTATGATAACAAAAAATATAAACTATACGCGTACACTGTATCTTATGTCTGGGTTGATGTCGGTTGTAACAGAGCGTTTACTCTTGAATGACGATATTGTGTGTGGAAAATCGGTACCTGTCCTCAACCCGCCGAAATTTGCTCGGATGCAAAAGGCGGCTATTGAGATATCGTAAGCACAATGACCACAGCATGAATGAGCAAGAGGAATTTAAGGTTACTGGACTTAAGACATTCTGAATATAACAGTAGTGGGAGCAAAACGATTGGTTGAAATATTGACCAATCAGCAGCAAGTACAAATTAATACCTGGAAAAGTTTGCATATACGAGTGCTTATGCAAGGTAGGAGTCGCATTTATTTTCTATATGTAACTGCCCAGTTTCTGTCAGTTTAGCTAATTTTATTTGAAAGTGGGCGGCTAGTTTTATTTATGTATAATTCAGCGAAAAGACATGCTGCAAATAACTTATGCGACTCGGGATTCAGTGTGTGTAATTAGACAGCAACATTTTATGTAAAGCATTAAATGTGAATTATTGTATGTAGATAACTACTGTTAAAGGGTCAGTTGTGTCATTTATTTCTACAGTGTTATTTTTGTCATATTCACAGTTTGTTAGAAGACTCTGTGTGTTGGGCAATTGTAAACTTGCAGAACTATTATAGTAATACTGTTCTAAAGTTAAAGCAACGAACACACAAATATGCTACGATCTAGCTGGTGTTTAACATTTCACAGTTGCGTTGGGTACATGGACAGAAGTGTTTATAACGTTTGTAACGTTGGAATATGACATAATTATACAGAAACCTGCCTCAATCACATTGTAGTTTTCAAACTTGATGAATTTTCTCCATTGCTATTCTTACCTTTAACTATTCACATAATATTTGTTTAAAAAAATTCTACTTTATTGATATTTATTTACACAAAAATGAAAACGTGTACAGCATGGTGAAGTAAATAATTTTCAAACATTATTGCTTATATCGCCGATTTTCAAGCTTGCATACAGTTTTTCTTTATTATTTATGTAACTGAATTTAAGCTTTCTGCAAAAGTTTACACTTTGCACTGAGACTGCATCGATAGACGGAAACTCAGCATTACAAATATGTAACAATATGCTGTCACTTACTGAGTCAACTTACTGTCTGAGTCACTGTCACTGTTGTATAGCGAATGATCGTCATCCAAAAGAAATCAGGATAGTCTAAAATTTCTTCTACTTGTGTATCACTAAGGGGTGTACACACTATTATAAAAAATTGTAACTAAAACTGTCCCTTAAAGGAAAGACGTTTTTGAAAGCTCACTACAGGGTGAACAAATTCGAAACAATGCAAATATGATAAATACATAATATGAAGAACCATACCGTGTATACAGCACTTTCACATCACAAAATTCAGTCCTTCTGTAAACGTATACGGGAAAGAACAACAATTATGCGTAATACAAACAAAATAATCGTAATATACAAACTCAACAACATCCGTAAAAAATCAAGTGTGACTACATAAAAATCAGCTGGGCAAACAAATCAGCTCTCTGACCTTGTTGTTTCACGGCTGGCACAAGAGAGGAGCACCATAAAATAAGGTGAAACTACGTTTTTACGCATTATGGGGTTATAGTCAAATAAATCAGTCAACGAAAAGAAAAATTGACTGACGTAGACTAGAATCCAATTAAGCAAGTAAGGGTATGGCATATCAATTCAACTATAGTCGAATAAAGAACCTGAAGAGTGTAATAAGACAATTTATGCCTATATATCCGTATATATTGAAATTATGTTAAATAGCAAAATCAAATAAAGCGTTTTTGTGACGATTTGAACTTGTTTTTGTAAGTTTGTATACGTGAGTAAGTGTGTGAGTTAGTACGTGAGTATGTGAATACGCGCACACACATACACATATGTTAGTACAATACTGTTGATGACATATTCTATGATAAGTGCAACGATAGGCAAGGCAAATGTCCAGTGTCCTTACCGCATCCACTTACGTACTGTACCTCTAAAAGCATTAGTTACGTGAGTATACTAGAGCAAACCGGCGTGCCATTGTTTTCATGGCGATCATGCGGCCTGATTGGCTGTGGGTTCAAGTTAAAATCAAGTCAGTATAATATTGTTTACTGAGTTGTGGCAACACGAGATTCTGCTTCAACAACAGCAGGACATGCATTCGTTAATAAACACAACATCCTTACCATCGCTGTGCTCATTATTATTCGTGTACAGTTATTGATTAGGCGTACCACTGCTACGTGGTGAACCACGCCGAAGGACTAACGTTTGAGGAAATACTGTGGCAACGTGGCAACTGTGGATCGTTTATAATATATAATAATTACAATAAACGTGAGACTGGAATGTATAAACTGTATACATACAGATTAATGACGGATGTCACAAGAGAGAGACCGTTGACGGCCGTACCCGCGTGACGACACAAGTATTAATGGATTTTCCATGTAAACACCAGGGTGGACGTCGCGAGAGTCTTGTACGCTCTCAGTAATTGTCAGTATATATTATAGCTATATGAAAAGAAAACTATCCACAATAATGTTGTATTAAAACACAGAGTTCCTGCACAGCGCACTGGCTTACTTTCATCGTCTCAATATTATCAAATATTTCAGAGGAAAAATGTAAACACCAGAGAATACTGTAACTTATCGCGTATTGTAATTTGTGTTAAATAGGTTTTTTTCTGCTGAAAGCACTTGGTCAGAACACAATTGGTCACTACATTTCTCTATCTGAAAGCTTAGTTCCAAACCTAGTTGAAGCGTTCAGAATTGTGCACGTTCTAATCTTCATTACTTTTGCTACGTGGGTTAGAATTTACCGTCTTCCGTTTTCAAACATCTGACATTTGCCTTTGGTTATCCTATAATGCTTTTCTGTGTATTTTTTATTTCAGACCTGGTTAGGTATTCTCTTAGCTCCCGTTTATTCTAAGTATTACTCCTACCTTGCTCGTGTCTTTTGTTGTTCGTTAAATTTACATAAATAGCCAGCGATCTTCCCTAGGCATAAATCCTTATTGAGAATATTGGATCAAATAGGAAGACAAATTGAATGACAGCCATTTAACGTAAAAATGCTTTATTCAGAATCACTTTCCTGTCTCATTCTCTGAGTGCATTGTTTAATAATAATAACATTGTCAAATATGACAATTGCAATTAAACCAGTTTACGTATATAAAATGAAAGGAAGGTAAAAGTTGCAATAAAATGAAAAGGTATATTGCTGTTTTCTTGCTAAGGTTCATCTAATCAATATAAATTTTAATGTTACTAAATAAACGATCTTGTCACTTATAATATAATAATTAGAGTTTATTTACTTTCCTAAGTTACGCAGGGGTACCTTGCTTCTTGTTCTCGATTGCGCAGGTCCGTCGCTGAAATAATTTTGTACCGGTATTGGCGCAATGGGTCTTGGACGGAATACTTTGACATTCTCACAAGCCATGACTCCTACCAAGCTCTAGTTACCATAACTATGCAACTTAATCTGTTAAGAGCGTTTTTTTACCCTTTGTTTTACATTAAACAGCAGATCTTTCTGACATTCCCAAACGTGCTGTTTGAACTGTATGCACATCTATTCTCCCTTTTCAAACGAGTATTTACAAAGCGTATAGAATCTTTTCAAATATCTTGTAAAAGTTCTAGGTATGTGAAACATGACTTTCACATGACGGGTGTAATTCAAACGGTAATAATCCTTCATCAATTTGTACCTCTACACTCAACAAACTGAATAAACCAAGAGGAAACACTGAGTGAAACAGTGGGTACGCAGCACAATAAAACTCCTGTTGAAAGAAACAACGTAGCCTCAGTAAAGTGCACTACCGCTTCACTGCTTCCGAGTACAAGTACCAGAGAGATTAACTCTGTTAATGTGTGACTGTATATCAAGTATACCAAGTGTAGACACTTCTCTGCATATCGCATTCATGCAACACGGGATTTGCTGTGCAATGCTTACACATGTTTATAGTAAATGATTACCTTATATTCGGTCCGCCGTGTGACCTCTCAATTTGGTTTGCGTTACGCGTTTCAAGGCATATACCTCATCATCAGACGTCAAAATTTAAAAACGTAAAAACTGCAGTAGCAGACAGTACCTGAACGGGTGCGCACCCAACAACAAGTGCACATAATATGCTTATATCTGCAATTTTATTTTTGACAAACACGTTTCTTGTGTGATGTGTGTGTTTTAAGTTTTGAAATTTTAACGTCTGATGATGAGGCATGTGCCTTAAAACGCGTAACGCAAACCAAATTGAGAAGTTACACGGCGAACCGAATATAAGGTAACAATTTACTATAATTATAAAAGTGACTTGGATACCAACACGCACATGAATGTTACACATATTTACCTATATGCACAGCCTATGGTTTTATTTTATTAAAGTTTTTATTTTTACAATTATAAATGATATCAGAATCACTAAATGTGTAGATTAGTCTTCTGTAACAGTAAAATATTAAATATTTCCTTTCCTTTGTTTGCCGGTTTGCCATTTTACGAGCCCTTATCGGTGAAAGTATCGTGTTTTTAATTGTGCATTTCTGTTGGGGACAGTTGGAAATCACTTTAATTAGGAGACTTTATTATTGATTGTCTACACTGCGTATGGGATATTTTGACAATTAGGAGAATGTTTGTAGCATAAAAGTCAACCGCTGGAGGTCATAGAACATATACTACTTTTCTTTTTATGTATTTAAAAGTGTTTCTTTTGTTATATGTTTTATTTAGCGTTTTACCATGTCGTCTACATCATACATCATCTACATCATATTCTACATCATACTCTAATATTTCATTCAGCTGTATTTTATATTCAAGTGTTTCCTTCACGTTATTCTGTTTAAAGGATTCAATGTCATATCTTAATTAATATTTTGGTTCTACATGGTATATGTCTCAGCATTTTTAATTCTAAATTTTCCTAACAATAATCTGTCATCGCTTCCAATGTCTGCTAAACTTAAACATCTGTCCTTTAATACGTTCTGTACATGTATATTCCTGTTCCTAATTATGTAATCCATAACAATCTGTAACAATATGGCAGATGAAGGAATAGAACAGCAATTGACGAAAGCAAGAAGAATTGCTGGATGCAGGAATAACTTTACACGGAATTTTTCAGTGAAGGGTTAGTGAGGATCGGTCAAAAATAACACAAATAAGTTAAAATTTGTGTTATTATTTACTGATCCTCACTAACCCTTCACTGAAAAATTAATTGATTGACGGTCACTACGAAGTTGAGGACATATACGGAATAATAAATACCTTACACAAGATGCAAGTGTAGGGTTTACAAAAGCAAAATACGTCTGGTAATATTGTGTGCATCAGAGGCCAAGTCAAATACAGCAACAACTCAAAGAAAACGACGAAAAATAGAAATTACTATATTACGGAGAGTACTAAGAAAGACAAGCTGCGATAGGCTGCCAAACAATAGTATTAGGGGAACATGTAATAAAACACATATCAATTCTTAAATTAAGCAAAGAAGAAAGATATGGAATTATTATATATCAAGAATTGATGACACAACACTAGTGAAAAAGGCAAGAAGAAGCCTACCAAACACCAAGAGGAACGTTGGTCGGCCAAGGAAGATGTGAAGTGACAGCATGTAGAACCGTTATTATAGAACAGGACACAGTCTTAGCAAAAACGTTAAACATGAAGAAGATTTAACTTTTTAGTTAGTTTATTAGTATTGACGAGTTTAATTTTTTACAGAGGAATTTGTAAAGAGCCCCCAGAAAAAAATATACCCAGAGCGGGGGATGATCACTAAACAATGAGGTTCCATTGAAAATGTCACTACCACGGAGCGGATAGATTGTTATTCTATCAAGATTCATTCTTCTTATTTTCTACCATCCTATACTATATATTCGACAAGCTTTCTTGCTTGTCGTCCCTCTCTCAGTCTCCCCACCTATATCTCTCTACCTCCCTCACCCTTCAAAAACACACACACATACACAGAAGTAACATAAATTACTTGCTCCCGGTAGCAGTAAGTACAACCATCGTGTCCTGAGTTCACTCGGTGCTATAATGCTCACGCTCCGTGTGATGTGGACCTGATTGTACATGATTGTCAACGTTTTGCTGTAGCAGTTGTAAGACTGGTAATTAAGTCAATCATTTAGTGTACAACATGAATTACTTTGTATGACTTGCACATTTCGAATTCTTCAATTGCCCAAAGGTGACATTGAAAACACAAAGTAAAGATCAAGTTTCAGTGGTTCTAGGTTCAATGAATTGTAGCTTCACGAATTCGCGCCATGTTGCAATGTATTGGAATATGACGATTGTGATTGTGTTAAATCCGTTTAATATCTTTTTTCTTTATTTCATTGTTTCCACTGCTTTTGTAAGGAAAAACATAAGAAAATCAAATTGACAATACATAGCCTACACTTTATCTTTAAAACGTATTTGTAATATATTGCATGAGTTTCGAATTCTCAACTAAAATCACTACAATTATAATAATTGTTTATTATAAATTATCAAAGCTTAAACTACTGCTTTATAACATTTGTCTTAGATTAGAGTTCTTTGTTTACTTAATTTTAATACCTGACAAACGGTTTTTCGTGATAAGCGAGAAGTCTGACGTAACGTAATCCTAAATACAAAGCGTAAATTTAAATCAGAAGTCACATGGCAGATAGGATAGGAAAAATATATTTTATAATCAACTTCTTGTTGTGTGAGTCGGTCGTGATAACTTTACACTCCAGAGCTTCCGTCTTGCCTTTGTTGGCACAAACCTCGTTTCTGCCCAGTAACCGTTGTCCAAATGATCGTGTTTTATTAGTGTGATTTGAACGAGACATATATATTTCTATATTATCGTGCTGTGCTTCCTTTCGGTAAGGCAACAGCTGTATGTAGGCCAAGTCTGATTGTCTGTGTTTCTAATCCCGTAGCAGAAAAGGTTTATAAACTTTCATGTACGGACAAGTGAGTATAGTATATAAGTGAGTATCAAGGTTAACGAACACGTGGTCTACTATTAATGATTCTATTAAATAGTAGCAGTAAAACTTGTTGGATTACGATACGTTGCGATACAATAGAAAGCCACAATGGTGAGATCAAGTTTTAGTGGTTGTAACTTTACGCTTTGTTACCAGATTTATTAGGATCTCATCAGTTTCAAAGTAACGATTATGGAACACATGATGAAGCCGGGTTACACTTCTTTTATTTACTCACTTTTTACTGCTGTTTCCTTTAAAACCTCTAATGTTACGAGATTTTGAATGGTGTTCCATGGATCGCTGAGCACCAGAAAGTACAATTATATTTAAACGTACTTCTCTAATCAAACGCATGGAATATTAATTTGATAGTACACCATTGAAGTATACGAGACATAAAATATCTTTTGTTCAATATTGCCCCCGATTGCTGTATTTTGTGTTATCTGTATCACCAAGTACTTATGGCAATGTTCCTTAGCGCGACGAATAGACAGTAATGAGATAGGTTTGTATTTTATACATTTGTGTTAGCATTGTTTCGCTGTAAAATCAACAATCTTCTTGTCACATTATAACGTTATATATTCAGTAACAATTCTTGAATACGTCAAAATACATTTCAAATCTACGTAATTAACGATTGCTTATTAAATTTTTTTAAATATTTACATTTTACGTACCAATGTTTACTCTGCTGTTAATGTTTCATCAAATACGGCAGTATGTACGTACTTTAATTCTATGAAGTACAAAAGCAGTTTCCTCAAAGAATACAGAAAAAGGGAATTTGATTTTCTTTCAGCCACTGTTAAGGAAACGAGAACCTACCTTTAAGCGAGGCCATATTACGTGACTGCGTCTTTAGACACGTAATTGAAAAGGGAAGTCAGAAAATTCTTTTTTTGTTTCGTGTTCTGTATGTCACGAGTTGTGTAATTTACTGACAAGTCGGTAACTCTACGTTGAAAAGCCCCAAACGCAAAGTGCTTTATGTTACTCTTAATATGCAGTATTATACAATTATTAAAAAATTGTGTAATATTTTGAGGCCTGAATCACTACAAACAAAGTTTGCGTATTTTCATTCCATCTACAGTGTCAGAGGGCTGAAATAGGAAGGGCTATGTAGTGCCACTGGCCGCATACCTTAACATTCCGTCTTCGATCTCAGCTACTGGCACCTTTCTCCAAAGGAATTTTTGTTTAGTTAACTTTTGTAATTGTTTTAAATAGTTCGGGCTATTATATGGTGACAATAATTGTGGTCCCTTTTGTTTTATGCGTAAATAGCATCTAAAAATTAAAAATGACGAGGTGTGTATTGTTGGAGTTTTTATAGAAAATAAGAGCAGAAGAGGCTAAATATGAATATTTACTGAATTAAAGAATCCTCTTAGGAAAGTAAGAGAATGACAACCTCTCCTCATCAGTAAACCGTAGGCGGAAGAGAAGTTTCCACTCTAGAGGGAATCGCTTAGGTTTTCAAAGGTCAATTCCTATTTGACTGATGTTTGGTTCATGTTTTCCAGAGACCAAAAAACTTATTGAGATAGACTTTATTATTAACAACTCTGTATTTTTCTATAATAAGTTATTAAAATGTATTAAAAAATCCTTTGATTTTTTGCGGGCAGTTATGGACAGTAATGTAGTAATTTTCACATTATAGGTTGGCTAATCTGTACGTTTTCAAATTGTGCTTATCATGTTTTTACAACGTTACAGTTGTCCGAGCTACGGCAGGCGGCAGACGTCATTACGTTTGCTCGCTTGTTCTGTCATCATTCATTTTTCTTGTCGTCAGACAATCATTGTAGGCCTTAGGCCACAACATATATTGCATACTTGCAATACATTAGCAATACATTGCTAATTCTTTTTCTTGTAGCTTGAGTGACGCGTACTCGCGCCTCAAGTCTTACGACAATTCATACGACATTCGTCTAGGCCTTAGGCCTTAACATTTTAATCTGAGTGCCGCACATTTGTGCCTCATCTAACATGCAGCGTTCTTAACGACTCTGTTTATTCACAATTAAAATCTGTTCAGACTTAGCCAATCTTAACACCATGATTTAAGTGTACAGCAGAAACTTAATAAATGTATTATACAGTCCACTATCGTCATTATTCTGCATCCTGGCAATAGCACCACAAACATCATTCTTCCTAATAGAACATTTTTTGGTACACACGTGCCGACATCAAAATTTTTTAGGTCCACTCGGACCGGATCTTAACACCCTGTACTTACGTTAGTAATTCCTGTTGGCTTCTGACACAGTCTACAAATTTATCGTAGAGAACGCTTCTTTCACGTGATGCAATAACATAGTTAAAATCTGGCTTTTTGGTATATTTTATATTACTTAGACAACTTTTTAATATGGCGAAATGACCGGTCACATTGTAATGACAAATATTATGATAGGTAAGTGTGATGATATAAATGATGCCACAACAGCGTAAGTTACTGTCTCATACAAGAGCACTGCCGTAAAAATATATGAATTCCCAATAGCAAATGGATAAGCAAGGGTCAGTACTTTGGGATAAACTGATACGGTATGAGAAGTTGTAAGCTTTAAATAAATTAACAATAATATAGGTTTGGTGCACCAAATAACGATGCCCAATTTTGTATATAACTGCCATAGACCACAAATTTCAATAGCTTTCGAAGTATATTTCTTAAAAATTTCATTACTTTTACCTCGGTTTTTGGAACACAATAACTTATTCTTCTGCAGTTTGTCCAGGAATAAATTAACAGTTTTAGTATTGTACAACACCACCGACACCTTTGTAACAAGACTGATTATCGGTACAAAGCTTACAAGGTTTCACTACAATTGTACACTATATTGTTTATTTTTGAAGCAGGCGTGTACACAATCAAAGAAAAAGAGTATAAATATGATTGCACAAACAAACACGTCATTGTATCTTACCCTAATTTTTAATTTATTATTCTTGTCTAACACTAATAGTCCCCACACTCCTGTACGGAATCTGAATATAAACTTTTCATTCAATGTCCCTCTATGGGTAGTTTCCATTATTAATCGTCAGTCTACGCGTGATACGTAGCAGAGTTCAAAATACAGAGCTCCAGTCTTTTTAGTGCTCTACAACGACGACAATATAGACAACAATTGTATTCATCTTATCTAGTGTACGTATACTACTGAACGAGTAGTGGTGAGTTGATATGTGCGTGCATCTTGAACTGCCTTTACCTGACGTCACACTTCTAAATTACATAAGAACACATAAACATACATATTTCTACGATAACTACCACAACCTATGCCAAAACGTAATATTTGAAACCTATTGATTGCATTTCAAATATTCCTAAATTGACAATGGTCTGTTTGCTGAAAGCAACATGTTATTTGCTCTACATGAATTACCTGCGAACTCTGCTATTTTCCCACCTTTCTCCCCCCGCCCACGCAATATTAATAAATGCATTAATATTATCCTCTAATATAAATACAATTTTGACAAGATGATGAGTAGTGCCAATTTAAATGTGCTCAGAGTTTAAACATAACTCTGAGTAGAGTCGCAAAGTATGTGTAGAACAATCAGATTAGTGTCAGAAAATATTACTCTGAAGTCGCCACTAACCTACAAACAGAAGTATACCTTTGTTCAACTTGAAGGGGAACGTTTAAGAATAAATAGACTGTGATACTATATTCTCAATTTTCATTATGTGTGTCCTCCTTATGGCAACAGATATTAGACGTTTTAGTGTTTTTCCGTAAATAATATAATTAGCTAGAATCACTTGCATTAGTCAATAGTACATTTCTATGAATTACAGAAAATTTAATACAGTATTTTTAAATTTTTTTCAAGAAAGTAAGGAACTTAAAACTGAACACACATTAAAGATGTATAAAAATTACTACCATGCACCTCCAAGTCACCAATTGTATTAAGTACACCTAAAGCTGCAGTGCCACAAAAGTCCTTTAAATTAAAATAATATAAACAGAAAAGCGATTCCAACCACCTTCACAAAGATTGAACCCAAATTGGATAGCTCTTTCACTTATCTCATCATTATCATCATAATTTACTCGATTTTCTTCGGGCCCTGCTTTCTTCAGAAGATTTCGCCTTCCGTCTAAACAATTCTTTTTTTAATTTGCAACTATACCGTTTTCCAGGATAGGGCCGTCAACCGTAAACACAACCCCAACCTGGAGGGCCAGAAAATTTGATTTAGGCTGTTCTTCACTTAGAGACGTGCCTTCGCCTTGGCTAACCAGCGGTCTCTGTCCGGTCGCAGTGCGCTATCTAACTCAGCCCATGTGTGCAGCCGGTGGCCTACTTAAAACTCTTCTGCCTCCATACTAGGTGCGCATCCTGCTATCAACTTACTCCATTCCACGCCGTTGACCTTCTGGTTCATCCGCCTTTAGAAACATTTTCCCATTCCAAGGACAAGAGAATATCCTGTACCTGTACCCGCCCCTTTCACTTATCTACACCCTCTTTAATTTCTAAATACTATTAAGGAAGACCGTAAGACATAACTAACATTGTATTGTACGTCCATACAAGCAAGATTGAAAATCAGCTGATGTTTGCATTCAACATACGTATACCCACAACGTTTACAAGCGCGCGCGCATACACACACACACACACACACACACACACACAGTTTATTAAAAAATATGTTTTGTTTCTCTGTACGTTTGTCTATACAGATGAAACGGTGGTGAAATATAACCAAATAGCAAATATTAATCTAAATATCATGTGTATCGTAAAAACGTATTATACATTTAGATGTCCTTTTTTCTTGAACAGTGTAATACAACACTCGGTTATAACCGTCATAAATATTTCTCTTAATACTGCAGAGCAGAGAAAAAAATTACTATCTTATGAGATTGTTCCTACGTGTTTCTTGGCACCCCACCGCGCCCGAGACTGTCCCAGACATTTAAATGTACCCTACGCGTCATAATTACGTCATATAGTCACGGCAGATTGCAATGCCATTTCTCGACTACTCTGTCAGCACCCAGAGTCGCAATCTGAGTACAATGTAAGGTGGCGGAGGTATAAATACCAGGCTAATTTTGAAGGGCTTCAAATTAGTTACAGCTAGCGATTTATTCAAGTGCGAATCAAAGTAATGTGGTGAAATGATCATTGTGTTAGTCAGTGCGGGATTGTAATAAGGTACATTTATTGTCGTGTATCGGACAAATTCGGCTTGAATTACTGTATACAAGTGCTTCATTGATTTACAACTACTGTTTGTGATAAATTAAAGTTCGTAATTAGCGACTTTATGGTGTCAGATATTTTCTTTCCAATGAAAAACACTACGATCAGTGTCAGAAGTGTGATAGCCACTTTAATAGTGGAAGCACAGAACACGTCTTAGAAGAGTAGTTTACGTGGTAACTTATTTACGATGTGGATACAAGTAATATTATAAAAAATTTCCTTGCCCTCCTACTTTAGAGAGAGGAATGACGACGATAGGAATCAGAAGAAACAGAAGACAAAAGACGCCGTCATAAGGCAGAAAATGCAGAAAAACAACAGGATGAGAAACGAAACGTCGAAGCAGGAAAAGCGACAGAAGGCACTAACTCGAACAAAGACAGAAAACAAGTCGAATAAACAAGTTATTAGATTATCGGAGGTAAATAAATCAGTGATATTAGGAAGAACTAACGCAGAAGAAACAACGTAAAGTATCCTAAATGAAGTAGGAAAATCTGTCTTGAGTGTAGAACTTATGTCAGCAAAATTATCTGCAACAGCCGACTCAATTGCGATCATAAGAAAATAAATTAAAAGTGAAGTCGGACACTTCATGAAATTACAGCTATGCGTTTCAGAACAAAGTTCTGAACATACTGTAGCAATTGTAAAGAGAGAAAAAGAGAGAGAACATAAGAAAATGAAGAAAGTCTCTTTGCCTCTAGTTGACGCAATGCCTGTTAAGGCGCCACTATTCAACGAACGCATTTAGAGGACGACGTATCTTTGGACGTTTGTGTCCTCTGCGAGCGCATACAACTCACTATAATTACTGAATGTAATATAGGCCTACTATAAGAACAAATATAAGTTACTAAATGGGGAATTGCTAGTGTAGACCCCTGAATGATGGTAAACGTAAACAAAGGGATAGTATCGATTATACTAATTCTATATTGAAAACGAAACCTTGAATATTAACTAAAAAACTATTGGAGCAGATCAAGAGGTTTGAACACCTGAACTCCACAATTGTAACAGATTGAAAGGCTGATAAGTAAATAAACTATCAAGTAGAAGTAGTGAACAAAATAGACCGACTATTGTTATACTGCTAATGCCATTTTGTTAGAAATGAGCTACGACTATACAAGATAGTTTTCCTATATACCCTTCTCTATGGGACAGGAATGTGTAGCATGAAGAAAAATAAAAGCCGATTGAAAACCAGTAAAGTAAGGTTTTTAAGGCGGCCAACTATAAAAACAAGGAGAAAACGAATGGAATAAGAAACTATCAGAAATGTGTTCCAAAAGAATTCAGTTATCAAAGTTGTACAGAAAAGAAAGAAAACTGAAACGTGTTTTGGAAGCAAGTCCATGATGAGGTATTAGAAAGAATAGACCAAAACGGTAACGGATTGACTATAAATGGAGACATTGGCTAAGCAGTGGGAATATCATATTTAAAGTGAAACGCTCGACTACGGACAGCAAGAAGTATCGTATTTGGTTTGAGAACTGTGATAGTCGCCAGGTGTTGAGAATGCGTAAGCGGAAGCATTTATTCAAAAGAAGAAAGGGACGAAATTGGAAAAGATGCCGCAAAGAATGGATCGATCGCCAACACGGTGAGCTCAGCTACCATCTGACCAAATTGCTCAGTGGCCACGGTAATATTAATGCCTAACTGAAAAGAATGGGAAAGGTGCAGAACCCAACATGCCAGTACGCTGATTGTCCCCATGAAGATGTCTTGCATTCGTTTTTCAAGTGCTTCAGATTTGCAAGAGAGAGAGAGAGAGAGAGAGAGAGAGAGAGAGAGAGAGAGAGAGAGAGAGAGAGAGAGAGAGAGAGAGAGAGAGAGAGAGAGAGAGAGAGAGAATGGTACATGGTACTGGAACTATTTCACGGAGAGTTCACGCCTTAAAGCGAAGTTACGCCATAGATACTACGTAGTATATATCTATGAGTTACGCTTATGGTTCGTGGTAAAACCGAATGGGACCGCATCAATGTATCAGTGGGTCCTACTAGAAAAAAATTCCAACTTGCAATTAAAGGGGAGTAGAAAATGGCGAACAACTAGAAAGAGCCCGGTAAAGGCGCAATAGCCTCTACCCTGAAGTAATACGCTAAGTAGTGCCAGGATAGATGTGAATGCCTGTGGAGTTTTCAGTGGGCGGAAGTCCCACACACCAGTAGAGCACAGTTTTCTCTGACGACTCAGAAAGCACTTTTTCCTTATATAAAAAAATAAAAAAACTGTTATAAAACTCATAAAAAGAGCAGCGACCATCAATCAACAAGTAATAAAAAGTTTAATGATGATAAACCAGTAAGTATAGTCAAAGTTCTTACATTATTTGGGTTGACGTTTCAACAATATTTGCTATCGTACTAGCACTATTGTTGTTGAGTTGTCACGATACTAAACAAACAACTGTGTTTTGGTGTCGTGACAACTCAACATCAAGTGTTCCTATGATGGCAGTAAATACAAATGATGTAAGAATTGTGTCTGTATTTGACTTGTTGACAAAACATCGCTATAGTTTTGATTAGATATTATAAAACATTAGGAGGAAAATAATTTCTCCAAAATTAGATATGTCAATTCGCAGAAGAACATCATTACTACTTAGGTTACTTTGAATTGAACTTTACACTTGGCTTTATGTAGGCCTATGACAAGTTATTAGGAAATTTAAATATATAAACATACAATAATTAATTAATTAATGTTGCAAAACTGTAAAATGTAAATAATAACCGAATTAATGAAATAGTGTATTCAAAAATATAATATGAATGATGAATTACACCTTAATCATGGGAATATGTATTATAGATACAAATTATAAGTTCGAAAAAAAAGATGACTAATTTATATTATCGTATTACGTTGTTAATAAAGTAAGAATTTATTAAAAGTTTACTGTTGTAAATAACTTATACAACACTAGGTAATTAAGGTTTAAACTAGGATAAATTAACTTTTCAAATGTAAGTGAGTACACGATACGGAACGTGATACAATGACAAGATCGTAAAAGAATTGTAAAGTATTAATAATGAAACACTGTGTAATTAGGCTACAGCTGTTCTGTTTAACGTGGTATTGAAAAAATACCAATGTTTTGCGTTCCAACAACGGTACGTTGTCACGAATAGGTCGTGCTAATAACTGATTTAACATATATTTTCAGAAATTTTGTGATATCTTTGTAAAGTTATTATCAAGTTTATCTTTAACACACGTGCTGAAGACACCTAGTTATTATGTTCTGTACTTTGTACAGTTGAAGGAAATGAATGCAAATCCTATGATTTGTTTGTGCGGGCCTACTATAGCAACTATTGCCGTTTCTCAGAACGTTTGGCCTAAGTAAAGTGTGTGTGTGTGTGTGTGTGTGTGTGTGTGAAAGAGGAAGAGATACTATCTGGCTTTAATAAAGTCAAGGCAATATTTAAATTACTTTTAAATAGTAAAAACAGCAATTATATTAAAAAGTGAACAGTTTGAAACCATTTTTTAATATAGGCTTCTTTGAAGAAATGCGTTCACTATTTTGCATAAGTTATCTTTGATATATCGTAATTTAATATGTCATTATTTTTAAGTAATCAATTAAAATTTGTATACTTACGTTAATAACTCTTATTGACTTTTAACGCAGTCAACAAGTTTATCTTAGAAGACTTCCGTTCTAATTACAATATCTTCCCTTACGTAACGCAATAACGTAATTAATATCTAGATCCTTAAGATATTTTATGTTACTTCAATTTCGCAAACTGGCCGGTCATCATTATTGTTATAAGTACGCTATGATGATCACGCACGGAGATGTTATAAATGATGTCAAAACAGCTATAGTTACGTTTCGTACATATTTTCTGCTGAGTAAATTGATCTATTATTAATCGCAAATAGATAAACAACAGGAATTGATGTGAAATGAACCGAGACAACATCAATAGTCTTAAGATTCAAATAAATTGTTATTATTATAGGTTTGATGCACCAAATAGTTACGCCCGTTCTTACAGATAACTGCCATATACCACAAATTGAATTAGTCCTTGAAGCATATCTCCTATAAATTTCACTATTTTCGCCTTGACTAGATTGGAAACTTAATAACTCATTACCCTGCAGTTTGACCATCAGTAGTGTAGTAGTTCTGATATTGTAAAACACCACCAATAACTGTGTAGGAAAAATTGATATTGGTACAACGCTTAAGAAAGTCTCTTTAATGTTATCAATGCTTTCTCTTTCTGAAGCAAACGTGTACGTATTTGAAGAGAAGTATAGAATGAAGGTGATTGTAAATACAAACAGTTCTTTGTACTTTATCTTTATTTTAAATTGATTATTCTTGTGGAATACGACTATTCCACACACTCCTGTGCGGAACCTAAATAAGAAATATCACTTATACCACTTCGATATCACTCTATGAGTAGTTTCCATTATTACAAATAAGTTTACAGTAACACTGGTGATAAGTAGCACAGCACAGAATAAGGGGTTACAGATATTTACTGTTTCCTTGCAGTTCGACACTACCAAGACCTACTTAATGAAACCGGTTATATTAGTGTACCTAAACTGCATGAAAAGTGGTGAGTTGACACTGGCGTTGTTATTGGAATGTATTTAGTTAGTTGACGTCACACTTTCCAAAACAATATTACAACAATTATAAGTACGTTCTTGGAACTTACCAATCACAAACTATGTGAAACGTAAAAATGAGACATTTAATGAATTTTTAATATTCTTAAGCTGTAACTAACCCCTTTGTTACTAAAATAACTGTATTTACTTTACTTGAAATTAGCTTCATCTTCTTCTGTTTCTCCCTAATTCCTTCCACTTACCTCTCACTAACGCTCTCACTCTCTCTCTCTTTCTATCTCTTTCTCTTTCTATCTTCCCACATTTTTTACTTCTTCTCATTCAAGTAATAATCTCCAATTGCTGTTTTTCTTGCAACGTAAGCGGCCTACATAAATTTACTAACACAAAAACATGTGTATATACTTGTTTCTTACTTTCCAATTTTTACCATAATTTCTCTTTTTACACCATGTTATTACCTTTCCAAACAGTAATTCAACAAGGAAACTTTGTCCCTATAAAGGCGCTACTTGGTTTCTTAAAACAAATGCATGTACAGAAAAATATAATTTCTAAAAAAGGCAAATCGGTCATAAAAATATATAAAAATATCCTAAAAATATTTATTATTCATAGCGGATCAAATATGTACAATTTGAAAACGTAATGAGTGGTGACAATTCCAATCTGCCGATAGTTACAATTAATTCGAGAATCTTAATTTGAGATCAAACTACAAGCTTTGTTCAGCCAAAAGAAATTGGTATAATATAATTTTCACTACAACTTGGTTCCTTATGGCAACATTTTTTGAAGGTATATTAGATTTGTTGTGTGTGTAATATTAATGATTAGCGTCAGTTTCATTATTCAAAATAGTTTTCTGCCAATCACTGAAATTGAAAAAATTCAAATGTTTTTGTAAAAACTAAGGAAAAGTAAACTTACATTACAAATAAATGTAAATATCTACCACGTATGTATTGGTATTTAACTGTGGCTTCTGTCTTTTAGCTGCTTTATTCCACTCTACGACAACAATATAGACGCAAATTGTACTCAGCTTATCTAGTGCTCGTAAACTGTAGGACTGAAGGAGTAGTGTTGAGTTGACATGGCGTTGATGATGAACTGTATTTTCCTCACGTCACACTTATAAATTACATATTCAACACACAAACATGTATATTTCTATCTCACCTACCACAAACCATGTCGAAACTTAATATTTTAAACCTATTGGCTGCATTTGTGCAATGCCTGTAAATTTTTTTTTCTATATTACGCTGTTGCCTTATTTCCTAGAAAAGAGAAACTGTAATTATAATGTATGCAATATTTTATCGTCTATTATGTATTCTTTTTTTGTCGTCTAGTGTAAATATACTTTTAGAAAGACGAATAGTGGTGATATTTTACAGTGCTCATATTTAAAACATAACTCTGAATACCGTCCCAAAAGACGTGTCGATCAATCAGGTTAGTGACTAAAAATAACCTCAATTTGCCGCTAAGCTACTAGCGGAAGTAAACCTTTGTTCAACGTGCACGAGACAGTTTAAGAAGAAGAAGTAAATGATACTACACTTCTCAAATTTCACTACATGTGTGCTATTTATGGTAAGAGATGGTGGAAGTATTTCAGTGTTTTGTGAGAATAATCTAAATGGTTAGCATCACCTGCATTAGTGAGCAAGTCTTATCTATGAATTACTGACAATTTAGTAATTTAAAATAATTTTGCAAGAAAATAAGGAAGCCAAAATTAAACGCAGATTAAAAATGTATAAAATGAAATAAATTGTAGCTCCTTGTCGCCAATTGTATTCAAGAAAACGTGAAACTGCAGTGCCAAAAACGTTTTTGAAATTACAAAAATGTAAATTGAAAAACGATAATAATAAATGTCAACGAAAAATTCTTTAGCATCTGAAATTTGAATTCAACACACACACGCATATACTTACGCACACACACCCAAACCAGAAATTAAAAATATTCAATATAATCAAAAATACAGTATGTTTTGTTTCTCTGGTGATGAAAGATAACAATATGAACATCACAAAAAATAGTCTAAATATTTTATGTATTGTCGAAATCTATTGTTATGCAATGCAGAAAAAGTGTTACGGCATTACGGAACGCTCTGGTATATTGAACGTTACGGACTTTCTGGTTACGGAACGTTGTTCTACTCTATTCCCGCAGCTGTAGTATACTTGACGCTTAACACGCGAGTCAGTGCTACGTAATACGGAACAATCTCGTACATTCGATAGCGTTGTTCGAGAAGTTTCTCAACTAACGCAACGGTGCGTGAATTTTTGATATCTCGTTAATCACGCATATTATGGAACCCTGCAGACTATAAATAGCCCATACCTGCTGCTTAGTTTTCAGTTATTGTCGGACGATTACACAGTCAGTTTGAGTTGCGATTTATTGGAGTGCGGTTCGTAATATTTTTGCAAAGTTGTATGTGTTTTATAATTTTGCGGGACAATTGTAATGCAATTGTTTTTTATATTAGTTGATATTTTTAATGCGTGTGAACGATTTTTATAAGAATTGTTGTAAGAGACTATCTTGTTGATTACAAACTTTTTAATTGTGATAAAGCTGGTGATTAGTGACGTAATTGGTGTGTTGTATTTTGTTTTTCACTGTACCATACGACGATCAGAAGATCGTCATAAAATTATTATAAATTTACATGTCCCTTTTTCTTGCACAATGTGATACAACACACTCTGTTTTAACCTTGATAAATCCTTCTCTTCATATTGCAACGCGGAGAAAGCAAATAGTATCGCGTCAAAGAGTGGACACACCTGACACACCGCCGCGCGCGAGACTGTTCCAGACAATTAACAGTTCATTTTACACGGCAGAATTACGTAACGCTATAGATTATTCTTAGTCACGTAAGACTGCTATATCCCTTCTCGACTACGCTACCAGCATCCATACTCGTAACCTGACTACAATGCAAGGAGGCGGAGGTATAAATACCGGATTTCGAAGCGACACTGTTAAAATAATACAGCTGGCAATTTATTCCAGTGCGGATCGAAGTATTGTAGTGGACTGATCGTTGTGTTATTGTAAAACTGGAGTCAGGTACACTTATTGTTGTGTATCCCCCATATTCGATATGGATTACTGTATACAAGTGTTTTGTTGATTTACAACTACTATTTGTGACCAATGAAAGTTTGTAATTAGCGACTTCATTGATGTCACTTACTTTCTTTCCACTGAAAAAACACGATGATCGGTGTCAGAAGTGTGATAGTTCATATAACACTTGAAACTGAGGACACTTCTTAAAAGAGTTCTTATTTGAAGAAAAAGAATACCAATCAAATTGTGAAAAATGTCCAGGCGCTGCCGTTGATGTTTGGTTGTGAGTTCTTCGGTTTGCCGGGATGTGCACAAAGCACAAAGTCGTCGTTGGCATAATACGTAATCTTTCAGTTTTTCTAACCTTTCTCACTACTCAATTATTGTCGATACATCATCTAAAAACCGGTAGATTTACCGGTCTCAGAAACTGCTGGAAGACGTCGAGACCCGTTCTCGTTGAGCGGAGTGTATGGAGTTCCTTTTTCATGCGGCCAGTTGTACAGCGGAACTACGAAACGCAGTGTTCATGCCCGCATTGATGAACACAGCCGCCACTGTCGTTAGATACAGCCAGAAAAATGTGCTATAGTGGAGCCAATGCCGGCCATCGCATACTCTTTAAAGAGACGAGGCGTCTGTCGTCTTTCCTTTGTGAATTCATATTTCCCTCGTCTGCATATAGAGTCTGTCCAGATTAAGAAACATGCATTTGTTACGATGAATCGGCGCGGTGGGACCCTCTCATTGAGTGATCTTTGGACGCTAGTTGTGGCAAACGAATAAGATTTGCCTTTCTTCTGATTGGCTGGTGGTGTCAGACAACAACTTCTTGCGGACACGATAAGTTTATAAATATAGATGTCCTACTCACGGCAACTAGCCTTAACCATAGTTCAGTGGCCACTAACTGCAAAAACCTTGGTCAGTGTGTTGCAACCTTGTGCACTGAAGATAACAACTATGGACCACGACCTTACAGCCTGCGAAGCCGAAGTACTCATATCATTGAAGCCGGCAGTGAAAGCCTCAGAAAGTAGTTAAGTGTATTTATTAATAAATTCCTTACCTCAACATAGAGAACGAGTTCTGCAGCTCATGGAGCTTTCTACAGCTGTATTTGTAATATGTGTATTATAGCTATATGTGTAACTTAGTATTAATCACTATAGCGCTACAGCACATACACTCAAACTCATATATACACAACGGACACACACACTCACACACAAAAAATCTTTTAGGACATGTAGACCCAACACTTTTATGTTTAATATGTGTATCTGTTATTGCATAAATTAGTCGAAGCCAAAACACAAGGATTATTAGTTCGAGTCAAGTGGCTGACAGAACCCCACAAACCAATAGCATCTAGTTATATCTTTTCCAGTTTGTGATTTACCACATATTTTTCAGTGATTGTCTAAACCCCACAAACCAATAACACAAATCTTCTCCAATTAGTGATTTACCAGCACTAGGTAGACAAGTATGCTGTTGTGACTTCTAGTGTCAAGCAATAAATTTATGGTCCACTGTATTAGTAATTAATGTAATCAGAAAGCATCAAATCAAAACAGCTCAATGTGTTGCTGGGAAACTTTACATGCAACCACAGTCACGCTTTCATTTGACAAAGTAACGAGACTGATAATTTATTATTATTAACTTTCAGAAATGTATGGGTATCAATGTTGCCGTGGTTTTGTTTAATTTTACTTTTCCGTTCACGCAAATAATCACTTATATTGAGATTCGTGTTAAAATATCACTGTAATTTTGTAAATATTAACATGAATACGTTGTTTACAAGCCAAGGAATTTTATAAAGCGTTTACAATATACGGAACACATTTTATTTATTATACAAAAGTTTAATATTAATTTACTTTATCTTAGTTAGCAAAGGTAAAATGCTAAACTTATAAAACGGTGCGTGTAGTTTGTGTGTTGCTAACCGTTTATATCGCAAATGTAAGTATTTAATCAGTACAAATATGTAACTTTTAAGTAACTGTATTTTTTTAAGTGGCATGCAATAATGAAATCATGAAACCTAAAATTTCTCTGGGCCAGATAAAATAATTAATTAGATTTACCAAAAACTTTGTCTTTCCATTATCAACATTGTACATTTTTAAAAATATTTGTAAATGTTTTATCAGGAATTGTGAGTCTTGATGTATACAGCAACCTTTATTGTCAAAATATTAAAAACGTTTCTGTTGCCATACAAACTATGTTTATTCATAATTACTGTCGAACAGAAAGTTTTAATACGGCCACATTAATTGTGAATAGTTGCCTCATATAAGTAAATATAAACCAGTACTTATTTTATTTTTACTATCATAAATAAACTTACTGTTTATTATATGTATCAATTATGTTCTGCATGTAGAGTTACTTTATACAACATATATTAATAAGACAGAACACGAATTTTAAAGTACCTTCATTCAGAAATATTAATTTAATTATTTTTCAAAGTTAGACTACTAAAGTGTGTGTAGTATTTTTTTTATTGTCTACTTACTTAGTTTATTTTTCTTGTTACAACGGCGGAAAATATTCATGTCAGTAGGAAACAAATCGGTGTGTTTTGAAGGACAAAACGCGATGTTTTCAGAAGCAAACGTCGTTGTATTAAATACTGAACACAATATTTAATTCCCCGTCGTGTAAAACTAATCGTATCCGCTTGTAAAGGCCGTGACCTGAGGCCACTCATTCACTTTGTCTAACAAGAAAATGTGCGATGACATTGGGATCCTCAAAGTCGCTTCCATTTCTGTACAGAATGGAAAACGTATTACCGTACTGTTCAAACGGCATTACATATTTGTTTTTGTTTTTTTAAGGCATACATCTCCTGTTTGTTTCAAAAAAGGAAATGCTTTCTCTTTTTAAATGTAATTATCAGTTTAGTATAAAATAATGTTAATTAATTGAATACTGTCAAAGATTTCAACTAAAATATTTTTAACGATCTTGTTCATGCACATAGACAAATAGAGTCTACAAACTAAAAGTTAAATAAATAATAAGGAGATAAATGTTCAGCGCTACTTTTTACTTACGAAATCTTTATGAGCAAATTGTACTTTTTAATTACCTATTCATAATCTTTCTGAGTCGCAGAACTCGTTTACAATTTTGAACGAAATGCATTTATTAGAAGACAAAAAGTTTTTAAATTCTATATTTTAAAGTTTTTATTGAAATTCAGTGTATAGTTTTTTCGTTATTGTGCTAACATTCTAGTGTTACAATTTCAGTGAAATAAATGCAGTAGACAGATTTGAATAACTGAAGTTAAGTGGGTGTTACGGGAGTGTGTACGCTGCGGTAAACGCAGTTGAACCTGTGACAGTGTTTAAGCTACCAGTGAGTTTTACGTGTGAATATATACGGCGTTGCACACCCTCTGAAAAAATTTATTGCCCGGTTTTTCATAGTGTGTCCTCTTTTCTGAAATATAGTCAGCTCCAGCCTTATAATATAAATACGCAGAACCATTTGTCTCTTACACAAGCACCGGAATTACATTGATTCAACTTTATTGATTTAAATTACAATAATTTTCTTAAAAAAATGTTACGACGGTCTCAGTGATCGTCGTATGTTACAGTGGAAGTCAAAATATAAACATCAATTAAGCCACTATTTACCAATTTTAATTAATCACAATTAATAGTTTAAAATGAACAAGTTATTCAACGAGATTATAGTCGTGCAATAATTCATTAAAATTGGTCCACACACAATAAACATGTCCACTAATAGAGTCCCGCACAATTATAACACAATAACGTTTGCCACAATACTTCACACCTCTTTGAATAACTCGCGACTTAAACGCACTGGGTAATTGCCCTACGTAAACTGATTTACCGTCGCTAGATCCTTATATTTATACATCGCTGAGAAGCCAGAGTCACTTCATAGATGACGTGTCTAGCAAATTGCGTATTTCAGGCGCTCCAGAATCCACAAGAAACCGGGCAAAAACATTTGTCCTTGAACACAGTGCGCCGACCGGTACGGTCTGGAATAGCCTCGATTGTTGACACATGATAAGTGTCACGCGTTTGCAGCAGCAGCAGCAGCAGCAGCAGCAATACACGATACGCATTACATTAAAACTATCACGATTATATTATTCATTGATGTACAAACAATTTACATCACACACACACACACACACACACACACACACACAATAGGCTAACATTTACTGTGAAGCTGTTACCGTATGGATTTGTCATCTGTAACAGCACACACATAGGTAATTACATTATAAACTAGGAATTTATTCCGACGTCTGCGAGCGAGAGATGTTGTACAACAGATTTTGAGGAGACATCTGTAACAGTACACGTACAGGTAATTACATTATAAACTGCTGTCAACTTGTGTGTGTGTGTGCGTGCATAGTTAATCTTTCTATCACTAATTACCACACTGAATATAATTTTCTAATGACGAAATATTATTATTTCATTGTTTACGATATATATTTAATTAATGCAAAAATGAATTTTAAAAATTACAATGGTCTGTAAACCATATTTAAGTTTGTGTACACATACAAATCGCTTTGAATAAGGGAATTCTTGTCAGCGTTTGCAGCGAGAGAGAGACATACACGCACAGGTAATTACATTATAAACTAGGAATTGCTTCCGACGTCTGCGAGCGAGAGAGAGAGAGAGAGAGAGGGCGTTAATATTTGTCGAATAAATATAAACTTTCTAATTTCATATACATGCGCGCGGTACTGACCACAGAGAGAGAGAGACATACACAACAAGTGTGAGAGAGAGAGAGAGAAAGAGAGAGAGAGGGAGAGGAGAAAACGGCTTGAACATAACGTTTGACAACAAGAGAGAGTGAGAGAGAGAGATAGTTTTACTTACATTCAAATGTGAGAGAGAGAGAGAGAGAGAGAGAGAGAGTAACAATTATGATCATATAGTTTGAATTTCCCACTACAGAAGAGAAAAAAAAATGTTGGCAGATCTGCTCTATACACACACAATAATGTAAGATTGGTAACCCTGATCATATATTTTAATATATACACTATATAACACATATTTGAATTTCCCTCCCCCCGCCACAGAAAATTTTGACAACCCTGCTCATATAAAATATCTATACACTATAATAATAATACAGAGGTTGGTACACCTGATCATATAGATTTAATATACATTATAACACACGACAAATTTGAACTCATACAAAGGTTGGTACACCTGATCATCTATTTTAATATACACTATAATGCATCGAGTTGGAACCACCCACCACCACCCACTGATATGAAATAATAAAACCACCCACCCAACACCACCCACTGATATGCAACCCATACATAGGTTGGTAAACCTGATCATATAGATTTAATATACATTATAACACACAACAAATTTGAACTCATGCAAGGTTGGTAACCCTGATCATATATTTAATATATACACTATAATGCATCAAGTCGGAACCCCCCACCATAGGTTGGTAAACCTGATCATATAGATTTAATATACATTATAACACACAACAAATTTGAACTCATGCAAGGTTGGTAATCCTGATCATATATTTAATATATACACTATAATGCATCAAGTGATAGAAAGTGAAAGTGATCTAAGCTCGCGAAAGGTGGCATATAAAAAAATAAAAAATTATATTCGCGGATGCTGTGGTCCAGATACGCGAAAAAGTCGCGGATGCTGTGGTCCAGCAACACAGATCAGCGAAAAAGTCGCGGATGCTGTGGTCCAGCTGATAGAAAGTGAAAGTGAGTCAGGACCGGCATTTTTCCTCTACTATCCAGCGCTTACACGTAAAAATATGTTTGAGAATAGCAGAATCATTAGATTTTTAAGTAGTTATGACAAATTATTGTAAACAGATTAAGTAAAAATACACACAGTACATATATAATAATTAAATTGCAAGGAAATAACAAATATCCGTGTTCAGGAAATGATGGAAATAGAGAATTGTATTAAGAAAAAAAAAACAGTTTTACTGGCGACACAAAGTATTAATAATTTTACGGAGAGTGTTTGTAAATGGGAATATGTACAGAAGAAGTCAAATTGATGACAACGTGGAATGTTATAGGTAATCGAAGATGAAGCAAATGGTTCATAACACGAAGACTTCGTGAGAACAATAAGGTTACTGCTGACGTAAAATAAAACTGAAAATAATTGAATATTCAACGTTTGATCATTCGGCGTTTTGCATTGAAATAATAGCACTGTTCTGATTTATAGTCACTTAAAATTATATTCAAATCTAATAAAGCATTATATTTTAACATGTTGTTACTCTCTTGAGGAAAATTTGATTTGATCTACTGTGTTTGTATGTTTTGTTTGGTTTTAATTGTCTGCAACATTTTATGCTATATAGCAGCAGTCGTAGCCCAGGGCCCGTCGATAAGGTTTTGACGCCCCCGCAAACCAATTTGTAATTTTCTTTTCTTTTAAACGAAGGAACGCATCCGCATTGTATCTGCTTCGAAGTACTGTATTATAGAATAGTACAAGCTATTTACCGGATATCTTCACCCAATTCGATTGTCGAGCTTGTCGCCTAGAGCCTGTAAATACCTTTGTCCCCAAAGTGATTTTTTCAAGTTTTACATTTCTGTGAACTTTATGGAAATAAATGGTGTTATTGTGTTAAGTTTTTAAATTTATTTTTATTATATACTTTGCTGCTTAACAATTTGTTGTGTAAAGTTTTGTTTGTTTCAACGTGCGTGTGCATGATGAGCAGTTGTTGACGACCTACTCCTAATGTGAAAAGTTTTCAAAATTTTATATGAAAAATACTGCAATGTTTTTTGAGTCGGTTTTCTACGTCGCTAAATATAAGCGCAAATGTATTATGATGCGACCGTTAATGTTTGTAACGTTCGGCTGTTGAACTCCGCACCTTTCTATTTTCCATTAAGGAGGGGTGCGCATCCATCAAACTGGTCGTCAGTTGTATATAGGGCCCCAAATATTCGTAAAGTTACGACATCACAGAACAATCTACGTGTTTATCGAATGTTCCAGAGGGATCCGAAATGTAATCTGTGTGGCGTACGTGATTCTCGACGGATTCTAGGCTATATCAGAAGCCGCGCGGACTGTGTCAAGGCCGCAATTAATTACGTCGTAGGTAAAGATAACGCGTAGTTTGGAATGCTCTGGTGTGTGAGAGGGGGTATAAATACAAGGCGGCAGCGGCCTTAGTTCAGTTATAGTTGCAACTTATTACACTGCGGTTCGAGTTATTTTCGGGCGATATTACTGTGTGCGTTCAAGTGGTTATTAGTGAAGTGTTGTGTTTATAATCGGGGGATATAATTGTAATACAATTGTGTTTTATATTAGTTGACATTTTATTGCGTGTGAACAATTTTTATTTGATTTGTAGTAAGAGACTCTGTTGTTAATTACGAACTGTTTAACTATGAAAATTAAAACTGGTAATTAGTGACTTAATTGGTGTCTTGTATTTTGTTTCCACTGTACCTACGACGATCAAATAGACCGTCGTAACAATATTATAGTTAAGTTATTGCACAACATCATAACATTTTCAACTTACTTAATAAATTGCTGAAATCACACACACAGACACAAACATATTAACAAAACTTTTGTAAAATTCAAAGAAGCATATCCTAATAGCTCTAGCTATAATTTTCTTAAGTCCCTAGATGAAGTTAGCCGGCAACACAACAAACAATTTAACGGTTGAAATTTCAGTTAAGTACACTGGTTTAACATTACGTTTTATTTCTTGTAATCTCAGAAGTCAACTGACAACAGCTACCCTATGTTGGTTTCACACAGGAACGTGCTGCAATCTGTTCAAGCATGTTTACGGTTCACACCTTATTTAATGTTTACAAAGAGATCTTACTTGCTTGGAGAATATTCGTGTGGTACTTCAAAGTGGCTGGAACGTTTCAGACTCTTCAATACGTGAACAGCATTGGGTGTATTGCCTAACTACGACACCATGAGAATGTATTTGCAATTTGAGGAGATAGCAGTCACAGGTACTTGGCTCTTTGTATTTGTTGTGGAAGCGGCCGGATTGCGCAACGCTCCAGCCAAGTCTTGATTTTTCTGCGTCTTCAAAGAGATGTCCCAATTAATCTCCAGACATCTACAATATCGTGGACCGCTTTAGTAAATCGTAGCTTTTCCTCTTCACTATAAATATTGTAACACACAGTAAAGGCCAATCATTCAGTCATTCGCGTACTGCAGAGAGAAAAGCACTAGAAAATAGTAATGTTTAAGGGTTTCCATTTCAGAGTACTTTGTTGCTGACAGTAATCCTCTGTGTAAACTGATAATTCTAAACCAATGTGTGATGACTTCTGTAACTGCGGTCATGTGTTATTTATGTACTACAATTGTATTATTTGTTTGATGTTTTTTTGTGTTACTTTGTCACTTTAAAACTTTGTTACTTTGTTTGTCTTGTTTGCCACTGCAAATGTTGGTGTAGACAAATGTTTTATTTATTTACACAATCATTATATAAACTGGGCCTTAAATATCGATTTCTCTGGTATTAAAATATTTTATTCCTCTATTATATATCCTCAAGCCCAGAGACAGTTTGAAAAATATATCTGGCGACACAGGTGTTAGTTTCTATACAATAGAGTTAAAAAGTATGTGTAAATTTTATATTATTATAAAATTTACGTTTCCGTAATTTAATATTAAATATATTATTTCTCAAAGAATTTTATTACGCAACGGAACACTCTCGAACAATGTGGTGTGTTGTTTTTACGTGTTTCTCGGCTATCCCAACAGAGCCGAGCTGTAATGTTTGTGTGCGTACATATTGCCGCTACTTTGAGATGAAAGAGAAATTCCCCATCTCTCTCGTTCGCAGACGTCGGAAGAAATTCCTAGTTTATAATGTAATTACCCACATTGTGTATGTCTCTCTCTCGCTGCAAACGTTGACGAGAATTCCCTTATTCAAGGCGATTTGTATGTGTACACAAACTTAAATATGGTTTACAGACCATTGTAATTTTAAAAATTCTAACGACATATAAATTGTAGTAGCAATAATAATAAGTGATATTTACAATGAAACTATTTTCAAATAAAAATGATGTTGGTTCGACAACCTTTTGTTTTTAAGACTATAACAAGAATGAGACAAGGATCAACTCTCTCTCCCCCTCCCTCTCTCTCTCTCACACACACACACACACACACACACACACACACACACACACACACACACACACACACACACACACACACACACACACATTTAGTATGAACAGACGTGTCTTTGTTAGTAAAATGTACAAATCACATGACTTTATGTGAACTTCAAAGGGTTCAAATGTTTCCAAATAAAAATATATAAAACAAAAGAATACAGAGTATATGAAATGTATATTACAAATAAAATATATATTACATATTATGAATTTTTTAATTTGTGAAGCAATCTTCAATACGCTCTTCTTCTTCTTCATTTGGTACTACATTACGCCAGTCCTTGGACTTCACTTTTATGGGGTTTTCATAAACATAAAGATCACTACCACCAATAATTTGTGGTACAATACTTCTGTTTGATGGTAAAACCTAAGACAAAGCATTAAATAAAACACGCAATCAGTA